>CM032366.1:1740479-1902604 GCA_019023105.1 Diglossa brunneiventris
TGGAATTGCAGAAGGGCATTGAGTGATTGGCAGGAATTCTGGGTCTCCAACCTGCAGCACTCTGTTTAGCCCTGGAAAATCGTGGCTGAGAACTCCAGAGATACCCAAGTGTTCTGCAGAAACTCCAGAAAAGACTAGGATCTGTCTGGGATCTGGACATGGAAGCTGCATTTTCCACCCTTGTCCTGCTCCCCAGTCACTCATACTGGGATGTGTCGGTGCACTTGGAGGTTGCAGCCTCTGCTCCAGGGAACAGGGACAGGAGCAGAGGGAACGGCCTCAGGCTGGGCCAGGGCAGGCTCAGGGTGGGCACAGCAGGAATTTCCCCATGGAAAGGGGGCTCAGGGATTGGGAGGGGCTGCCCAGGGGGGTTTGGAGTGCCCATCCCTGGAGGTGTCCCAGGAAGGGCTGGAGGTGGCACTGAGTGCTCTGGGCTGGGCACAAGGTGGGGGTCAGGCACAGCTTGGACTTGATGGTCTGGGAGGGATTTTCCAACCTCAGCGATCCTGGGATTCTGTGCTTCCACATTCCCTATCCTTACCTGATAGAGAGGAGGAGAATGGCAGAGGATCCATGGATGGAGATGTGCTCCTGGGATGGGCAGGAGCTGCTCCCCATGAGCAGCCTCTGCTTTGGAGCTCCCTGTGGCTCTCAGCTTCAGGAGCTGCTGCAGTTCAAAGGCGTTTCCAGGCTGGTTTTGGGACGATGTGGTGAACTCTGCCTGGCTGAAGAGCACATACAAGGAATTGGTGTCCAAAATCCAGGCTCTGGGGAAACTCCAGGAACTCCTCTGACCCTTTCATCCCCCAGTTCAAGGACGTGTGATGTTCTCAGCACTTCAGGCTGCGTTGGGAACTGACCAGAAATTCCACCTCATTTGTTTATAATCAGCTCTGAGTTTTCCCTGGATCCATGGAAGCTGGCAAGGGGACATGGTTGTTTATTCACCAGAGCTTTGCAAACACAGAGTGCAGGGGGAAGGGGCTGGGAGGCTGCAAATGCAGCTTCCTGATCCAAATGTTTGCTCTCCCTTTTCCCCTTGGGTCTGCACAGTGTGGAAAGGGGGTCAGGGAAAAGCGTCCCTGCTTTGGTCACATTCCCATAGGAAGCATCTGCTGCTAAACATATGGTGTGGAATCAAACCCATCCCAGAAACACAAACACAGCCTTCTCCTTGGTTTCTGCCTCACAGGAAATTCAGGAGGGGGCTCTGGGAAGAGGGGAGATGGCCTGTGGGATGTAGGTGGCACAGCAAGCTCAGAGTGGGAGTGGATCAGTGGAACTCCCCGTGGATCCATCAGCTGAAGGTCAGGAGGGAACTCTGAGCTATCCCAGCTGTGCCAGCTTCCCTGGAAAACAGCATGAGGGGATGGAAGTGCTGGAATGGGGAATACAGGGTGTGTCCAACCCATAAAGCACCTTTGTGCCTTTGGGCACGGGCTGTGGCTGCTGCTCAGACTTTGGTGTCCTCATCCGTCACTGAGAGGTGGGAACACGTTCTCCATGGAACCTTGGCCTGGAGTGTCCAGGGATGTGACTCTGCACCCTCAGAGCCTCTGGCCTCGTGCTGCAGGTCCCCGGATTGGGAACAGAGCCAGAGCTCTCCTCTCATCCCTGTCCTCAGCCAGGCACAGCCGTGCTGGGAGAGCCTGGGCTGACCAAAGGGAATCCCAGAGCTGGAGCATCACATCCAGGGTGTGAACTGGGGAGTGACTGGGAAAGGGCTGAGCTGGCCCTGGCATCAGTCAGGGAGTGGGGAGTGATTGTTTTGGCATCACTTGTTTTTTGCCATTATTATCATTATTATTATCATTGTTGTTATTATTATTATTATTTTCCATTATTATTTGCCATTATTTTTTACCATTATTATTTATCACTACTATTTACTATTAGTACATCATTTTACTTTATTTTCAATTATTAAACTGTTCTTTTCTCAACACACAACTTTTATTTTCATTCTCCCCATTCCACCACGGTGGGTCACATCTGAGAGGCTTCTCCAAGCTGCTCAGCCTTGCCCAGGCTGGATTCCCAATAATTCCCTTCTCCTACACCATGTGCCCACAGGAATTCTTCCCTGGGATGAAGAACTGACTGACCAAAACCAGGGAAAAAACAGGATCTGGAGAAAAGACAGCTTGAGACCTGACCTGAACAAGAGGCCGAGCTTTAGGACAGACTTTAAAAGATACTGTAATTAAAAGCACTGAAATAAATAGAAAAAGGGATTAAATCCCACATGGATTTACCAAAGGCACTCCATGGCAGGTTGGCTTTTTTTAGGAAAGTAGCTGCTTTCCCAGACAAAAGAATTCCAGGAGATCTCATCTCCCTGAACCTCAGTCAAGCATTTGATGTAAGGCACAGAAGAAATTATTAATTAAACTGGTGAGGATGGGGATTAATGGAGAAAGGAACCTGGGAAATGCCCGGAGGGGAGGTGGCAATGGATGGAGTTAAACCAGCAAGCTTGGAGCTGCAGGCAGGCTGCTAATGGAGTTCCTCAAAGATCCATTTGGGCTCTGATTTTCTTTAATATTCCCACTAATGATCTTTGCACAAAAGGTAGGAGGCTGCTGATAAAATCTGCTGGAGGTTCAAAGGAGAAGCCGGTGATGGCAGCAGTGGCATATCAAACAGAAGAGCTTGGGTGACCTCAAAGGCTGCAGGGCGAGACCTGGAAGGGAATTCAAGAGTCCAAATGTGGGGTCAGGGGCTCAGGAGCTGATCCAGGAGCTCTGGAGCTGCTCCAGGAAATGAAAAGCCGGAGGAGCTGCTGGGGAGTCCCTTGGAGAAGGAGCATCAGCTCAGTTTGGAGCAGAGGGGAAAGGGATGGTCAGCTGAGCTCCAGGAGCTCCTGGGGACAGAGATCCCTCACTCCAGGACCAGCTCTGCTCCTCCTGCTCCCTCTGAGCCTCTCCCCCTTCCCACCTTGGAAGGATTTGGCTTCCCTGCCCACCAGAATTGCTCTGCCAGCCCAGAGTGCTCCAGGGAGGGGTTGGAGGAGAATCCTCTGAGCTCAGGGGGGATGTGGCACAAAGGAAAACAGGGACAAGTCATGAGCCCTGGGATAACAGAGGGAAGAGGACAAGTTCCAGCAATGCCTACTGAACATTTGTGTGACTCTGGGAGGGCTCTGGGAACCCCCAAGATCTCCAGCCCTGTGGCCACACAGAGATGTGAACCCCATCCTCCAGGTTTGCACAATTTCAGCAGGAATTCCCCCACGGAAAGGGTGCTCAGGGATTGGCAGGGGCTGCCCGGGGGAGGTTTGGAGTGCCCATCTCTGGAGGTGTCGCAGGAAGGGCTGGAGGTGGCACTGAGTGCTCTGGGCTGGGGACAAGGAGGGGATGGGGCACAGCTCGGATGATCCTGCAGGGCTTTCCCAGCCTCAGTGGCTCTGGGATTGGGGAAGGAACCACTGGGACAATGCTGTGTCACTGCTCTCTTCCCTGCCTGCTCCCAGAGGTTTGGCACCGAGCTGGGCATAAGGGACATCTGTCAAAATACATCACCTCCTCTATGTCACTTGGCTCTGCTCCACACCTCCCGTGACGAGGTGGCCCCGTGTCACCGTGGGCAGTGGCCAAATCCCCTCCCTGGGAGTAGCCGTGCCTTGGCTCCTGCTGTGGGGGACAAAGCCCCAGCGGTTCCCTGGGGCCACACACCCCTGACACCCCTTCCAGGGCTGTCCCTCTGAGATGTCCCCTCTCCCATCAGTTGGAGTGGCACAGTGTGGTGCCAGGCGGGGTGAGGTGACAGGGCTGGTGTGTCACCGAGGGGTCCATGGTGGTGGCAGCACACGCGGCTCATCCCGGTGCCAGCTGCTCCTGCTTCCACTCCATCGCCCCTTGGAGCTGCTCCCCTGCTGGCAGCGGCTCCTGCTCGGCAGGGCAGCTCCTGGAGGTGGCCTGGGCACGTGGCAGTGACAGTGACAGTGAGTGACAGCCGGGCTGCCCACAGTGACACAGCCCCACGGCCAGAGCAGGGCAGGAGCTGCATGTGGGGTGGAGGGAGAGGGAAATGCCAGGAGAGAGCTCTGGGTGTTGTAAATGCAGGGCCAGCAACGAAGGAAGGAATGATGAGGAGGATGCCATCTTATCAGAAGGCTGATTTATTACTATATAATTTTATATTAATTATATTATATTATATTATGTTATATTATATGTTATATTACATATATTATTTATATTATATTATATTATATTATATTATATTATATTATATTATATTATATTATATTATATTATTTATATTATATTATATTATATTATATTATATTATATTATTTATATTATATTTATATTATATTATATTATATTATAGAATACAGAAAGGATAATTACAGAATGCTAAAAAGATAATAATGAAAACTCCTGACTCTTTCCAGAGTCCTGACACAGCTTGGCCCTGATTGGCCAAATAGCCAAAACAACTCACAGCAGAATCCAATGGAACAATCACCTGTGGGTAAACAATCTCCCAGCACATTCCACATGAGCACAACACAGGAGAAGCAAATGAGATCAGAATTGTTTTCCTTTTCTCTGAGGCTTCTGGTTTCCTTTCAGCCTCCCAGGAGAAAAGCCCTGGGCGCAGGGATCACATTCAGGGAGTGTGAATGGCACACGTGGGGGGCTCACGGGGTTACCTGGAGCAGGTGGGTTGGAGGAAGGAGCCCCTCCCTGGGCAGAAGGTGCTCCTGTCTCCAGGAGATTTCCTGAAGAGAGGCCCGATGCCCTCACCTCCTCCCTCCAGGGCCTCTCCCTCCTTCCCTGGAGGACATTCTCTCCGTGTTTTCATCTGGAAACAGCCCCACTGCCACTCCAGAGATCCCAAACTGCTTCAGCCTCGTTCAAACAAACCCACCCTGAGCTGCCTGGGCCCTGCTCATGGACAGAGAAGTTTTCCAAACATCTGAAGGAACAGTTTGATCCTGGGGGATGGAAAAGGAGCTCCAGGAACCTCCTTAGTCTCACTCTAAGTTGTCCTTAGAATCTTCCAGCTGCCAGCTCAGCAAGGCCATCCCTGTTTACCCCAGGGAGAGCTGGGGAAGGGGGGTGAATTGCAGGATGGATCCCTGGTGCTGAGGATCCCCTCCTGCAGCTTCCCCAGCACCCACCATTGCCATTCCCCGAGGGATTACCCAGCTGCTGCTGCAGTGCAGAGCTCTTTCCTGGCACTTCAGCCCTTTCCTGCTGTTATCCCAGCACCCAGAAGTGGGAGCTGAGATCCCCAAAGCCTGGCTGGGGAGTCAATCCCACACAGTCCCAGCTCCATCACTTGGAGCGTGCATCCCAAGCAAGTGAGAAGCAGCAGGGAAGTCGTTCTGTGGATAAAGAATTCCCAGGGGCCTCGGTGTGCCTGGAGCAGCAGCTCTGCAGCTGGAGTGGAGGGATGTGCCCTGAGAACAGGGAAGAGCTGGGAATGAGCCCTTCCAAGCCTTTCCAGCCCATCCTGCTGGGCTGACTGTGTTTCCACAGCATTGAATATTGATCCATGGGCTGGGAGGCACTGGAATGACCTCTGTGCTGAACAGGGAAGTGAGTGCCTGGAATGAGGCATGGCTTGGAGTCACTCAGGGGTGCCCTCATCACTCTACAATTCCCTGAAAGGTGCCTGTGCTCAGCTGGGGCTGGGCTCTTTCTCCAGCAGCACTGACACACCCAGAGCACACAGCCTCAAGATGCACTGAGGGAAATTCAGTTGGATATTTGGAAAAAGTTTTTCACAGAAAGTGTGATAAAGTTCTGGAATGGCTGCCCAGGGAGGTGGTGCAGTCACCATCCCTGGGTGTGTTTAACAAAGCCTGGATGTGGCACTGGGTGCCAGGGTTGAGTTGGGGTGTTGGGGCTGGGTTGGACTCGATGACCTTGGAGGTCTCTTCCAACCTGGTCATTCTGTAAATTCTGTGAATTCTGTGACTCAGGGATCTGCCAGCACCCAGTGTGACACCACCCTGTCACCACCCTGCTCTCACCCCGGGACATGGGGATGTTGTTTCTGGGTGTCAAGCGAGCCCTGAGTTCACCCTGAGCACACAGGGCACCACACACCCCGAGCAGTGTTTCCTGCTGCTTCCCTCAGCAGCTGCCACGGAAATCCAGCCCTCTCCCAAACCAGGGCTGCTCCTCTCCCCTCCATGATTCACTCTCCTCATTCTGCTCACTGCTGGGCTTGGCTGCTGCTCTCAGGGCATCCCAGCCCCTGTGGTGTCTTGTGCAGGCTGGCCTAGAACAGAGGCTGGACAGAGTTAAAGAATAAAGCAGGGATTTATTAGGAGGCCTCAATGGATCCACCTTGGGCAGCACAAGAGCCCAGCCAGGGCTGCACCCAAGATGAACCAAAATGGTCACAAAATGCTCAACTGGGCACGGGGTCTCTCACTTTTATCAGTTCTGCTCCATTTGCATCTTGCAGTTCATTGTCCATTCCAGCTTTAGCCCATGCAGTCCCACCCTGCTTGTTTTTCTCTCTCCAGCCCACGGTGTTTGTGCTCTTGGGGCTGAGATTTGGATCATTTGTCCTTGGTGCCCAGCTGGAGCAGGAATTGTTTTGTCTCCCTGCTCTGTGCAGAGAGCTCACATCCCCTGATATGAACCCAGACCCACACACTAAAGCAGCACAGAACCTGAAAAATAGAAAAAAATTTAGATGTAAAATATATCAGGCTGAAACCTGAGGCATCACAAGAGCTGCTGATTCCTGCTTTTCTCCAGCTGGAAAAAAATCACTGGTCCCTGCTGTGGGCTGCAGCCTCACTCCTGCCCGGTTCCAGGGATGGGATGGGGCAGCAGGAAACCACCTCTGCTCCTGTGGGAATGCTGTGAATGTCCCACAGTGCTCAGCCCGTTCCCAGTCGATGCACTGGAAAGGGGAATTGTGTCTCCTTGGCTTCACCAGCACAGCAGAGTGCACGGATGGCCAGGGATGGAATTCCAGGATTTGATGGGCAGGGATGGAATTCCAGGATTTCCCATGGGATTTGGGCTCCTGGCTGGATCCATTGCCAGGGAAGCAGGATGCTCCTGGCCTGGGGCAGGCTGGGACACCGCCCTGGCTCCCTCCTAGGCAGGGGCTGCGTTTTCCAGCTGCCAGCAATTTCCATGAAAAACCTCATCAGTGCAGTCAAAACACGTTGGCTGAAACTGTGCAATTTTGAGGGAAAAAAAAAAAAGATATTTTAAGCAATGTCTTGGTCAACAGATAGAAAACCTGGGGAGCCTGGAGGAAGAGATGTGGAAATGGGGAATTTTAAAGGGAATTTTTGAGGGGCAGGAGAGCTTGTGAGGGCGGCTGAGCCCACAGAGGGTTGAAGACAAGGCATGGTGGTGACAAAGTGGCCAAACCTTGGTGTGGAGACAGGCACTGCAGTCGTGAGGAGCTGTCACATGTGGAAAATCCCAGCTTGGGAATGCAGGGAGAGATCTGACAGGATCCAGAGCAAATCCCAGGGCAAAGGAGCCACAGCTGCTGCCAGCCAGGCTCTGTTTTGCTCATTCCTGGCAATCTGCAAACACAATTTTGCTGTGACAGGTCCAGCTCGTGATAACATTTTTGTCTCCTAACCTGATTGTGCTCAGGAATGAAGTGGCCCATGAGTTCATCAGTCCCAAAACATCCTTGGGAGGCAGCTTTGGAGCCAGACTCAGAGATGCCCAGCTGGAAATGGAGGAGCTGCAGCCCTGCTGAGATCCAAGGTGCTGTGAGCACATTTCTTGCTCAAGAGATCAGCATTTCATGGCCTCTCCCAAAAAAGGGAATTTTTTGGGGGTAGGTTATTCCAGAGGTTCCTCAGCACGTGGTCAACCACAGGATGATGCTCTGGGTGCTCCCAGGACACCAGGGCTGACCTGGATCCTGCAGGATGAGGGAGTGGAGCTCCAGAGCTCCTTCCCCTCTCCTGACCAGCTGAGACATGGAATAAGATAACCAGAGCAGCTGTGGCTGCCCCTGCATCCCTGGAAGTGCCCAAGGCCGGGCTGGATGGGGACTGGAGCAGCCTGGGACAGTGGGAGGTGTCCCTGCCCATGGATCTGATCCTTCAAGTCCCTTCCAACCCAAACCAGTCTGGGATTCCATGCTCCAGTCATTGCCACAGCCCCGAATGCCTCCAGCACAGACCATCCTTGGAGCACACATCCTCTCTCAAACAATTCAGGATTTTATCTTTTATGGTGATTTTGCCCAAATCGAAGAAAAAAAAAAGTACTAAAATATGTCTATTCCCATCTTATTTTATTTTAATAGGATTAAGTATCCTTGTGCTATCAAAATGTCTGTTTCAACATTTGCAGGCTGAGGAATTTCTCTCTCTGTTCCAAATGACATTTAGGAACAAAATTGAATCTAAGTGTTCCTTCTACTTGTGTTTGAAACAGTCCAAATTGCAGTGACGTATTTGGGCTTTGTTGACACGGAACATTTGGATTAATCCAAAAGAAACACTTCCCGAACTTAATCTCCAGAAAACACTCAGACTTTGATGGGCCTGTTTCATTTGCAAATGAAGGGAAAAAAAAAAAGAGGGAGAAAAAGTCACATCCTCAGCATTTCCTGGGAAACTGCTGCTCCTTTCCTTCCCCATGGTCTCTGAGGGCTGGGATGTGCTCCAGGGAGGAACCAGCCATGGCATCATGGGCAGCTGGGGCTGCTGGTGCTGGGCAGGGTTGGGGGATGCAGTGCAGGTGGCACTGGGCAGACTGGGACTGGGACTGGTGGCCCCATCCCCAGCAGTGGGACCTCCCAGTCTGATCCAGGTTGGTTTTCTCAGAAGCCCAGAGAAGGTGGCAGTGTCCAAGGCCAGGTTGGGCAGGGCTTGGAGCAACCTGGGATAGTGGAAGGTGTCCCTGCCCATGGCAGGGGACAGAATGAGATGAGTTTTAGCATCCCATTCCATGACTCCATGATGCCACGATTCCATGATTCTATTATGCTATCATTCCATCATTCCACCATTCCATCATTCCATGATTTCATGATTCCATGACTCCATGATTCCATAATGCCATGATTCCATGATTCCATGAGTCTGTTATGCCATGAATCCATGACTCCATGAGTCCATGATTCCATGATCCTATTATTCCATTATGCCATGAATCCATGACTCCATGAGTCCGTGATTCCATGATTCCATGACTCCGTGAGTCCATGACTCCATGAGTCCATGATTCCATCATTCCATCATTCCATGATTCCATGACTCCATGATTCCATAATGCCATAATTCCATGATGCCATGAGTCCATGATGCCATGATGCCATGATTCCATGATGCCATGAGCCCATGATGCCATGAGTCCATGATGCCATGATGCCATGATGCCATGATTCCATAATGCCATATTCCATTATGCCATGATTTTATTATTCCATTATTCCATGACTCCATAATTCCATGATTCATCATTTCATGGTTCCGTGATTCCATCATTCCATGAATCCATGATGGCATGATTCTATGACTCCATGATTCCATCATTCCACCATTCCATGACAAGCTGTCCCAGAAGGTGCCACCCTCCCTTCTCCCAGCCCTCAGACCCAGTTCCTACAAGTTTGGCCACCAGAGGATCAGCCATTACTGCATTCCAAGAGATGGGAAGCTTTGGACACTACTTCCAGCCAGGCCTGGAGCCCAGAGCACTCAGTGCCACCTCCAGTCCTATCCAGAACACCTCCAGGGATGGGCACTCCAAACCCCCCTGGGCAGCCCCTCCCAATCCCTGAGCCCCCTTTCCATGGGGAAATTCCTGCTGTGCCCACCCTGAGCCTGCCCTGGCCCAGCCTGAGGCCGTTCCCTCTGCTCCTGTCCCTGTTCCCTGGAGCACAGCCCGACCCCCCCGGCTGTCCCCTCCTGGCAGGAGCTGTGCAGAGCCACAAGGGCCCCCTGAGCCTCCTTTGCTCCAGGCTGAGCCCCTTCCCAGCTCCCTCAGCCCCTCCTGGGGCTCCAGCCCCTTCCCAGCTCCCTCAGCCTCTCCTGGGGCTCCAGCCCCTTCCCAGCTCCGTTCCCTGCCCTGGACACGCTCCAGCCCCCCCAGGGCTCTGTGGCCATGAGGGCCCAGAACAGGACACAGCCCTCGAGGTGCCCCAGCAGTGCCAGCACAGGGGACAGGCCCTGCCCTGGTCCTGCTGCCACACTGGTTTTGATCCAGGCCAGGTGCCCACGGCCTCCTTGCCCCTCTGGGCACCCCTGGGCGCCCCTGGGCACCCCTGGGCACCCCTGGGCTCGTTTCTTCTCAAGTCTGATGCTGCTTTACCCGCTCAGGCAGGGCTGGAATTTTGCTGGAATTAATAAACCAATAAACCCTGCACTGTGTCCCCTCCCTGTCCCTCATCCCCGGTGGGAGATGTCACCAGGACAGGGTGGCATTTTTGGGGTGGGGTGAGGAGAGCCTGAGACATTCCCTCAACAACAGGGCAGCTTCCAGCAATCGCCTAACGAGGGGCAGGCAAAGAGCAGCCAGCAGAGCTGCTGGGAGCTGTGATGGCAGGGACGTGATGTCCTGGGGACAGGGGGACAGTGACTCACTGCAACCCCCTCAGGGGGGAGGGAAGGCAGATGAACTCATGCTGCCAAAGAGGGGAAGGGGAATCAGATGGGTTTTGCAAATATATCAGGGGAGTCTCAAATACTGGCAAGAAAGTAGAAGCCATTAATAAATTAGGAAGAAGATTAAATTAATGATGACTCTCAAATGGCTGAAGCACTGCAGAGCCTTCTAAAATCTGCCTTTAACCAAGAAAAGAAAAAAAAAGAAAGAAAGGGAAGAGAAGCTAAAGAGTTTCTGCAGACAATAAAAAAACAAAGGAAATCTTGTCAAATTATCACATTTGAACCTTAAGGAAAGGCAGGAGCAGCTGAGCAGGGCTGGGGCAGGCAGAGGGCCCGGGGTGGGACCAGGAATAAAGCAGAGCCCCAGAGTGGCGTTGTTTGAGTCAGAGAGGGGCAGGAAATGACCCGAGGGCTGGGCAGGGGAAGTGCAGCAGCTGCAGCAGGGACAGGCAGCAGCAGCCACAAGTGCAGGATCCATCTCTGACCCCCACAGGGGAGCCCAGAACCTGGGAGGCTGCTGGAAATGAAGGATTGGGGCAGGGCACCAGCCCAGCAGCCACAGCCTCCGCAGGGGATTTGCTCACGCACAGAATTCCTGCCCCACACTGCCCAGGGCACCGGGGACAAGGCTCTTCTTCCCTTTTCCCCTCTGGAGCTGCTTCTGAGGGAGCCACTCTGGGCTTCTGGTCTGGGAATTCATTGGGGGATCCAGACAATCAGAGGAGATGGTGGAAAGTCCTCTCTGAGCTCAGAGATGGGAACAGCAGCTGTAGGTCCAGCTGCTGGATGGTTCTGGAATGGGAATGTTGATTTTCATGGTACCTGGACAAAAGGTGTTATTGCACAGGAATGGGAGAATCACTGAATGACAGAATATCCTGGGCTGGAAGGGACCCCCAGGGATCATCAATCCAACCCCTGGCCCTGCCCAGACCCCCAGCAATCCCCCTGTGCATCCCTGGTGTCCAAAGGCTCCTGGAGCTCTGGCAGCCTCGGGGCCGTGCCCATTCCCTGGGCAGCCTGGGCAGTGCCAGCACCCTCTGGGGGGAGAAACTTCTCCCAGAATCCAGCCTGGCCCAGCTCCAGCCATTCCCTGGGTGCTGTCCCTGTCCCAGAGCAGAGCTCAGAGCTCGGAGCTGTCCCTGGGGAGGAGCTGCAGCCCCTGCTGCCCTCAGGCTCCTCTGGGAATGAGCCAAGTGCCCTCAGCCAGGATGCCCCAAGTCCTGACCCAGAGGAGCAGGACAGATCCCCCTCTCTGAGCTGCTGGCTCTCTGCAGGATCAGGGAGGCCTGGCTGGGTCAGTCCCACATCCTCAGCCCCAGCAGGTTTCACATCATTTTGCAGCATTTTCCCCCACAAACACAAGAACCGTGGCTGGGCTTAGCCCAGAGCAGGGATTTTGGCCCAGATTTGGCAGGGGGAAGCCCTGCAGGAGAGAACCCCAGGCAGAGCCCAGGGGGAGCCCTGCAGTGCCTGGGGCTGGGCTGGGGGCAGTGGCATGCTGAGGCGAGGGGGGGATGCTGCTGGAGAGAGGGTTGACTCCAGAGCGTCCCACGGCTCCTCTGCCCTCCCTGCTGCTCTGGCAGCTGTTTCCTTCCACACCCACCCCAGCACGGGGATAAAAGGGGTCTCAGGGAGTCACTGAGGACCACCCCAAGCAGAGGGGACACCTCAGATGTCCCCAAGCATCCTGAGGGACCCAGCACCGTGCAGGGTCAGGCCTGGGCACAGCAGGGCTGCCTGGTGGTGCTGGCAGCAGATTCCCACCCTGGGCACAGCTGGAGGCCCTGCTGGCCCCAGGAGCCACAGGAGAGAGGCACAGGGAGCTGCTGAGGGGTTTGGGAGGCAGATGAGATGAGCTCAATCTGTGCAGCTCTGCTGCTCAATCACACAGGCAGGGGCTGGATCCCTGAGTGCCTGAAGGGTGGGACAGAGGAGATGGAAATTGCTCCCTGGAGCTGGGGGTCCGGGGCGTGGGGAATGCCAGGGCTGCTGACTCAGCTCCTCCTGCCCTCCATGCTGGCTCTGCAGGGGCAGGGATGGGGCTGAGCCTGGGCCTGGCTCAGCAGGGGAAGCTCCTGGCCCATGGCTGAGGGTCAAGGAGCTCTGTGGGAGCCATCGGGGATGGAGCAGAGAACACGGTGGGAAAGGGCTGTGCAAGGAGAGCAGCGGGGTGAGGAAGGTGGGATGGGACAGGTGAAAGCTGCAGAGGTTGGACAGATGAGGAGCTGAAAAATTGAGATGCAAAGGTTGGACGGATGAGGAGCTGAAAAATTGAGAAATGCCAAGATTGGAATTTCTGTCGTGTCTGTGCTGTTCCAGACCCTGGTTTGGCACCGTGGGATGTTCCATCAGCCCTACAGGGAGCTGCTCCTGGGATGTCCAGGCAGGAGCCGTGGTGGGAGAGCCCAGGAGAAGGGAATGGGGCCCCTCCATGCAGAAATCCAGGCTCAGGGATGGAGTTATTCCAATAGCACAGGGACAGAGGTCACCAGGACATCATCCCAGGGGAAGGCTGGGGTCGGGATCCACCCTGCAGGCATCACCCCCATTCCAGGCACATCTCCAGTGCCGTGGAGCTGCTCTGTGTGTGCCCTTCCCTGTCTGGAGCAGCACTGGTGGCTTTGAGGTGTCCCCCTCAGTGTCCCCCCCTCAGCCCTGCTGTTTCTCGGGGGCTCTGGCAGAGCTGTGCCTCATCCAGGCTCTTTATCTGTTTTCATTTTCTATGCACACCTCTGGGGCACTGCTCAGATATAAAATAATCAAAATGACAGTCCCCAGATAAAGGCCACTTCTGTTAGGAGCACGCCAGGCTCTTGTGGCAGAGCACACAAATGGCAGTTTATTTTCTACCTCAGCACCTTTTGGGCCTTGCAAGTGTTGGATCCAAAGCAAAACCTCCTGCTCAGCCCTTTCCCACCTGTGAAAGGTGGTGCAGTGCATAAAGTTCAGAGGCAGGAGTGAATAACAGCGACTTTCATTAAGTGTCAAGTGAAAGCAGAGCCAGGCTGGAGCCTAATTCCAGTTGGGACCCGTTCAATAGCAAATTAACCTGCCAGTGATCTCCCAGGAGGCTACTGAGCAGAGCAGGAGGAATAATTTGAAACCAGGTTTGGAGAGCTAGGTAATATCTTTTTTATTAGATCAGCAGATAATTTGTAGCCAGATATTTATTCCGTGAGCCTCTGTGTGCGTGAGGAGCCCCCTGCCTCCCCTGTCCCTGCCAGATCCATGAAAACCTCTCTGGATGTTCCATCCCGGGGGCCAGACCCCGGCAGGGGCTTGGGGGGTACCCCGGGAAGGGCAGGGGGCACTTTGGGTTTCTGGGACCCCTCCCTGGCCGTGCCTGGGCAGGGGAGGCAGAGCGAGGATGGCCACGGGGATGGCTGAAAAGGCTTTTTCCCTTTTCCCCCTTTTTTCCCCTTTTTTCCCCTTTTTCCCTGGATGCTGGCAGGGAGAGGCCGGGCGGGCAGTGCTGGAGCAGCATTACCTCACCAGCGCCGAGCCGCGTTGGCTGCAGCGCCCGGGGAGGAGGAGGAGGAGGAGGAGGAGGAGGAGGAGGAGGAGGAGGATGTTATCTCCTGGCAACCCCCGCGCCTGTCACATCCACCACGGCAGCGGATGCAGCGCAGGAGCCGCAGCCCCGGTGCCACGGGGGTCCTGCTGAGGAGGGCTCCCATCCCTTGGGATGGGCTTTTCTGGGGCTGTGGGTGACGGGGATGGCAGCTCGGGGATGAGGGAACAGGAGTGAGGGCAGTGTCGGGAATCAGGCTGGAGAGGATGGCTCCAGGGGCAGAAATCAGAGCTTGTCCCAGCTGATGGGTCAGGACCCCCCTCACCCCCAGGGAGGGGCTGCCGTGGCACTGGGGGTTCTCCCTGCAGTTCCAGCTGGGATTCTGCCCGTGCTGGGACACAGAGAGCTGCCAGCACGGTGTCCCCCAGGAGCAGGGAGCCCAGCAGAGCCCAGCTCCTTGAGGAGCTGCTCCAGTCTGGGCCGGTGCATCCCTCTGCAGCCACAGCCAGGCCACTCCGCTTTCTTGAGTCCTCCAGCACTGCAGATTTTCACCTGTGGCTCCCAAAAGGGGCAGCATGGGGTGAAATATCTGTGCCCTCTTTGTTGGGAGGTCTGCATCCATCCTCTGCCTCTGGCCAAAATTCCTTCCTGAGCATCCGTCCCTGGCTCTGGCCAGAGATTCCATCCTGAGCATCCATCCTCTGCCTTTAGCCAAACTTCCTTCCTGAGCATCCATCCTCTGCCTCTGGCCAGAATTCCTGCCTGAGCACCCATCCCTGGCTCTGAGCCCCTCCCGTGGGGTTGGTGCCTGCGGGCCGGGCAGGTGGGCACATCCCGGCAGGAGCAGCACAGCCTTGGGGTGAGAGGCAGGAAAAGCTGGGAATGGCCCTGGGGGCTGCCAGCCACGGCCTCTGGGGATACCGGGAGTGCCTTCAGCCTCACCCAGTGCTCCAGCGGCAGCCTGGTCAGGGACCTGCGTGGGAATGGGAATGGAAGGGGGAGTGGGAATGGGAATGGGAATGGGACTGGAACTGGGAATGGGAATGGGAATGGGAATGGGAATGGGAATGGGAAAGGGGGAATGGGAAAGGGACTGGACTGACTGGGAATGGGAAAGGGAATGGGAATGGGAATGGGAAAGGGAATGGGAATGGGAAAGGGACTGGGACTGGGAATGGGAAAGGGAATGGGACTGGGAATGGGAATGGGAAAGGGAATGGGAATGGGAAAGGGACTGGGACTGGGACTGGGAATGGGAAAGGGAATGGGAAGGGAATGGGAATGGGAAAGGGAAGGGGAAGGGGAAGGGGAAAGGGGAAGGGGAAGGGGAGGGGAAGGGGAAGGGGAGTGGGAATGGGAATAGGGAATAGGGAATGGGGAATGGAATGGGAAAGGGAATGGGAATGGGGGATGGGAATGGGAGTGGGAATGGGAAGGGAAATGGGAATGGGGAATGGGAGTGGGAATGGGGTGGGATGGGGGTGGGAATGGAGTGGGAATGGAAAGGGAATGGGAATGGGAATGGGAATGGGGGATGGGAATGGGAGAGGATGGGAATAGGGGATGGCAATGGGAATGGGAATGGAATGGAATGGAATGGGAATGGGAATGGGAATGGGAATGGGAATGAAGCACCAGGCAGTTCTGGGATGGACTGTAGGAGGAGCAGAGGGATGGGGAAGCAGGAGCAGAGCAGATCCAAGGGGATCTTGGCTCCTCCTGAGCTGCTCTGAGCCATGGGCTCAGCTTGCAACCGATTCAGCACCAGCCCCGCCAGGGCTGCAGGCGCTGGGCAGCCCCGGGATGCTCCTGGCAGCCCCGGCAGGGATGGAGATGGCGCTGGACAAGAGCCACGATGGCCCCGCACCTCCTGAGCATTCCTCGCTGCCGGCAGTGCGGGAGAGGGGAGGGAGGGGAGCGGGGAGGAGCGGGGGAGGGAGCGCCTGATGAGGAATCCGGGAATGGGAGGCAGACAGAAAAACTAATCGGGGATGATTGAGGGAGAGCAGGAGGATGAGTGAAAGATTGAGACAGAGTGATAAAGAATATGTCAGACGGACAGGAAAACTAATAAAGAATAATAACAGCCCCTGGCCCTGCACAGCGCCCGCACCCGCCTCGGGCTGAGCGGGGAGAGGGGGGGACAGGCTGGGTGTGACACCCACCCCTGCCCTGGGGACACGGGGACATGCTGTGTGTGTGTGTGTGTGTGTGTGTGTGTGTGACACCCACCCCTGCCCTGGGGACACGGGGACATGGTGTGTGTGTGTGTGTGTGTGTGTGACACCCACCCCTGCCAGGGACACACAGGGACACGCTCTGTGTCCCCCTGGACATCTGGTCCTGCACAGAGCAGCTCTGGTAGCCTTGCACTCACAGCCGTGTTGGTGCCCCTGGGGAGGAGGATGGGTGTGTGTGTGGGTGTGCAAACCCAGATGGCACTGCCCCCCACCTTGTCACTGTCCCCAGGCTGCTGGGGACGCCCCTGCCCAGCCCAGGGGCAGGGGGAGGTGCTAAGGGACGTTTGCCCTCACCAGGTGTGTCCTGCTGGGTTAGAGACACACCCAGCTGGCCGGCCCAGCATGCAGGATCCCTTCCCTTCCCTTCCCTTCCCTTCCCTTCCCTTCCCTTCCCTTCCCTTCCCTTCCCTTCCCTTCCCTTCCCTTCCCAACAGAAGGGAAACCTCTGCCCTGTGCTTACAGAGTAACACCACAGTGGGTTATGGGGGATTCCTCGATGCTATTACAGCACTAATTAATCACTGGGCCTGATGGTTTTCCTGTGGGATCCTTCCTGTGCTTCCCAGAAAGCCAAAGTGTCCCTGCAGTGCTGGAGCTGTGACAAGGCTGCTGCAAACAGGGAACTGAGCAGGGGCTGCACGTCCAACCTCTTTTAAAACCTTCTTTTTAAAGGTTTTGGGAAAGAATCTTCTTTCTCTGGAGTCAAATCCTGCAGTATGAGGTTATTTAGGAGTGCAGGTGGCCTCAGCTGTGTCCGTGTGTGTGACCGTGTTCACAGGGGTCTGAGGTTGAGGGAAGAGACGAGGATCTGACTCCATGTTTCAGAAGGCTGATTTATTATTTTATGATATATATTACATTAAAACTATACTAAAAGAATAGAAGAAAGGATTTCATCAGAAGGCTGGCTTAGAATAGGAAGGAACGAATAACAAAGGTTTGTGGCCTGGACTCTCTGTCCGAGCCAGCTGACTGTGATTGGTCATTAATTAGAAACAACCACATGAGACCAATCCAGATGCGCCTGTTGCATCCCACAGCAGCAGATAACCATTGGTTACATTTTGTTCCTGAGGCCTCTCAGCTTCTCAGGAGAAAAAACCCTAAGGAAAGGATTTTTCATAAAAGTTATCTGCGACATATGTGAGGTCAGAGTGTCAAGAAGGGCTCAGGGAGGTAATTCCCAATTTTCCAAAGCTGCCTTTCCAGGAATGTGGGAGCTGGGATGTGATTGGCACCTGTGGGGCTGATGGACAGGCAGGGGGTGAGCAGGAGGGGGCAGGCACAGCTCCCTGTCCATGGAGCACAGTGTGGTCCTGTTGTTCCTCATAATCCCATCAGGGCTGCTGGCACTGATGGGGCCCTGCCCCTCCCGGCAGAGCAGGGCCGTGCCCTGGGCCAGCCTCAGCTCGGCTGGGTGGGCAGGAGAGCCCTGACTGGGCAGCTGGGCCTCCTGGTGGGGCTAAACCATGGTGCCAGCCCAGCTGGGCCTTCATACTGGGGTAAAGGGGGGTCTGGCACTGGGAGGGGCTGGGAGCTGGGCAGGGATGGTGACAGGGTGGGGTGAGGGATGGGGATGGAGTGGGGTGAGAGCTTTGGGGGTGAGGGATGGGGACAGGTTGGGGTGAGAGCTCTGAGGGTGAGGGATGGGGACAGTTTGGGGTGAGAGCTCTGAGGGTGAGGGATGGGGATGGAGTGGGGTGAGAGCTCTGAGGCTGAGGGATGGGGACAGTTTGGGGTGAGAGCTCTGGGGGTGAGGGATGGGGACAGGGTGGGGTGAGAGGACTGGGGGTGAGGGGACAGCTCTGGGGGTGAGGGGACAGGGACAGCAGCGTGGGGGATGATCAGCTGGCCATGCAGACTGTCCCTGTGTAGGAGGAGGACAGTTCTCCGCTGGCAGAGGAGCAGAGCCCTGCCCCTGCCCAGCTGCTGGCAGAGCACCCCAGCCTTGTCCCCATCAGTCTGCAGGGGGAATAAACGGAGCCGAGCGTTGTGCTGGGCTCCAGCTCCAGAGCCCCCGGGGAGGGGGCCGGGCTGCCTCTAAATCTCCTAATCCCCTTCATCAGAGTGCCAGACAAGCAGAGACACCGAGCAAACTGCCTGGGGCTGGGCCCCCCTGCTCCTCTGAGCTGCTGCAAATCCCAATCATCCTGCGGGCGATTACAGGGGCTTCTCCTGGAGCACAATATCCAATCTCCCCCAGAGGCCACCGCAACATATGCAGGGCCGGGCTCCGGGGCCACGGCGGGCTTGTCTCTGCTCATCCTATTACCGGAGAGCCGGGCAGGGATGTGCCAGGGGGGCCGGGCACTGCCAGGGGGGCCGGGCACCCCCCGAGCCCGCGGGGAAGGAGCGAGCGGCTCCCCCAGCACGGCGGGCTCTGTGCCCAGCCCTCCCTGCCCTCTCCATGGTCCTGCTCCGGAGGTTTCTTCTCTGGAGATCGTGGATTTAAACACACCTCGTGATTAAAAAAAAAAAAAAAAAAAAAAAAAAAAAAAAAAAAAGTGGTGTCAGCTTTTCCGTTCTTTTGGAACCTCTAGCCCGAGTGCTGGGCTGGCTCAGCGGTGATCCAGAGCCCTGCTGCCGTGCCAGGGGGGATTTGTGGCCATCAGCACAGCAGAAAGAGCTGTCCCGTTGCTCATCCAAGGAAAAAATCCTCCCTGCTGGGCCCTCCCTGCTCAGGCAGCTCTGGGCAGGCTCTGCTGGCTCGCTCTGGAGTTGCTGGGCCCAGGAACCCCCTCAGCACCTTTTTTAAGGATGCAGTGAGGAGAGGTCAGGCTGTTCTGAGGTTCCCATTGCCCACTGCTCTGGGAGGGAGGAACCTGGGCAAGCACAGATGGGGATGGGGGGGAGGCCCTGAGGGTGCCCAGAGCAGCTGTGGCTGCCCCTGGATCCCTGGCAGTGCCCAAGGCCAGGCTGGACAGGGCTTGGAGCAGCCTGGGACAGTGGGAGGTGTCCCTGCCATGGCAGAGGTGGCACTGGGTGAGCTTTAATTTCCCTTCCAACCCAACCCCAACCATTCCCTGATTCCATGGCTGGGGTCACTCTGTGTGGGAGGAGATGCTGCTGGGATGTGGTGCAGGTACCTGCCCATCACAGGGGCCATGAACAGCCCTGTGCCCCTTTCCCCTTCTCTCCAGGTGGGAAGGGAAGTGCCAGAGCAGGAAAGCAGAAGGCTCCCAATAAGCAGATAAAAGGAATCAGTTTCCTATGTACAGCAAAAGTGTAGCTGGAGGGACTCATGGCCAGCAGGAACACCCAAGGATGTGGATTTAGCTGGGATCAGAGCTCCTTCCCCTCCCCTGACCAGGTGGGACATGGAATAAGATGCCCAGAGCAGCTGTGGCTGCCCCTGGATCCCTGGCAGTGCCCAAGGCCAGGCTGGACAGGGCTTGGAGCAGCCTGGGACAGTGGGAGGTGTCCCTGCCATGGCAGGGGTGGCACTGGGTGATCTCCAATGTCCCTTCCAACCCAAAGCATTCTGTGCTTCTGTGATCCTGGGGCTACTGAAAATCCAGATTTAAACCTCCCAGTGCTTAGGGCTGAGCCAAGTCCTGCTGGGAGAACCCTCAGGAGGAAACGGTGCCACTGCACTGCTGGAGCCAGCAAGAGATCCCAAACCTCATCCCCATTACCATGCAAGGCCTGGAAATGACCCTGCCAGGCCTGTGCAGGCAGCTGGACAGCTGGGGCTGCAGGTCAGGCCCTGGGGAGGCACAGGAATTAAATTTCCCATCAAAATGGATGTCCCTGGCCTGGCATACTCCCAGCTCCTGCTGTAAGCCAGGACCCAATTAAACCAGAGGTACCTGGGAAAGCCAGGTCACAGCAGAGCCCAGCCCTGTCACACACTGTCCCCAGCAGCCACCCCCACCCCTCAGGGATGGCCAGGAGCTCCCACCACCTTCACCAGGAATGAATCCCCAGGGACTGGGCACGGACAGCGAGGCCACATCACCCCAGCCATGGAGCCCAGGCAGCTGGGACGGTCCTGGGGGGCATGATCCCTGTGCCCATTCCTGTGCCCACCCCCTCCAGGGCTCCATGGGCACCAAATCCACCCTGAGGGTGCTGATGGGATCCCTGCGCCCATTCCTGTTTCCCACCCCTGCAGGGCTCTGGGGGCACCAGTTCCCATCCTGAGGTGCTCCTGCTGGGGTCCCTGTGCCCATTCTTGTTCCCAACCCTGCAGGGCTCCAAGGGCACAAATTCCCATCCTGAGGGTGCTGCTGGGGTCCCTGTGCCCATTCCTGTTTCCCATCCCCCTGAAAAGTTCCATGGGCACCAATTCCCATGGTGAGGGTGTTGCTGCTGGGGTCCCTGTGCCCATTCCTGTTCCCAACTCCTGCAGGACTCTGTGGGCACTGAATCCCATCCTGAGGGTGCTGCTGCTGGGGTCCCTGTGCCCATTCCTGTTCCCACTCCCTGCAGGGCTCCATGGGCACCAATTCCCATTCTGAGGGTGTTGCTGCTGGGGTCCCTGTGCCCATTCCAATTTCCCACCCCCTGAAGAGTTCCATGGGCACCAATTCCATCCTGAGGGTGCTGCTGGGGTCCCTGTGCCCGAGCCCCCGGCCGTGCTGGCAGCCTCCGCAGCCGCAGCATCGCAGCCCCTCGCAGCCAGCAGTAATTGATGTGTGCTGCCATGGAAACCAGAGTGCTCCAGCCCGGCTGGATGCGAGCTCAGGGCTCTGCCGGAGGAGGGGAAGGCTCGAGTGCCGGCGTGGGGTGAGGGGAGAGCACAGGAACGGGGAGGAGAGGCCAGGAGGGAACGAGGAGGGCAGGGGTGGGTGGGATGGGTGGGACAGGGCTGGCAGAGAGGGGAAGGAGGCACAGATGGCATCAGGGAGGGGTCTGGATATCCTGGGATGGCTGAGGAGGAGGGAGTGTGAGGGCATGGAATGTTCAGGAGGGACAGGGAGAGCCTGGGACTGTCTCTGCTTAGGGAAACACCCTTTGGTCACCTGTCCTAGGGGCAGCTCTGCCCTCTGTGCCAGCTGTGCCACCCTCCTACCACCCTCAGCATCCAGCCCCTCTTTCCTTGCCATGGCAGCAAAGGGCACGGGGCTGCCCAGGGTCCTGAGGACACATGCCTGCTCCCAGCTGGCCTGGGCCTGCCCTGAGGGGCAGCTGAGAGCCCCCCAGGCCCCAGCACGAGGGGAACCCCTCAGGAATGGGGACACTGGATCCTCTCTGAGGGCCCTGCAGAGCGCTGGGGAGGGGATGGCTCAAAAGGAGTCCCTGCAAGGAGAGGGGAGGCTGAGCTTCATCTCCACGAGGGAACTCCTCCTTCCTGGAGCCTTCTAGGCTGGGAAGGAGCCTTTGCCTGGTGGTCCAAGCACAGCGAGCCCAGAGCTGAGCAGGGAGAGGTGCGAGGCTGTGTGTGAGCCCAGCACAGCCCAGATGTGCCACAGCTGTATGGAACCCACCGGAGAGGGGAGCAGCCCTACCCTGAGGCAGGAAACCTCCCAGGATCATGGGGATCCTGTGCAAAGGCAGGCAGGGAAACCCCACAGCCAGGCCTGGAGGAGCTCCCTGCAGCTGGGCTGGGAACAGCCACAAATGTGCCTGGTTTGGAGTGACCCAGATGTTTCCAAAGGGTCTGAAACACCCAAAAACCCCCCAGCCATGCCTGGGAAAGGAGATGGTGAAATGGTGGGAAATGGAGCAAGTCTGTGGTGGAGATGGGAGGGGGTCTGGAGAGCTTTGATGGGATTTTCCCTGATTCCCACCTTGGCTGGTGACAGGTGCAGGCAGCCTTGGGGCTGGAGGTGTTTTTTCATTGAAATATTTGGGTTTAATCATAGAATCAACCACAGAATCATGGAATGGCTTGGGTTGGAAGGGGCCTGGAAGCTCCTCCAGCTCCAACCCCCTGCCATGGGCAGGGACACCTTCCACTGGAGCAGGATGATCCAAACCCTGTCCAACCCGGCTTTGAAGGAGCCTGGTCTGTGGGACAGTGCTTTGGGGCTTATCCCCCTTGTCCTTGTGCAGGAACAAGGACAAGGAACAATCCTCGAGCTGGCAAACAGGGAGCAAAGAGCAGGGCAGGGAGGCAGGCAGATCCCAAAGCCTCCCCAGCTCTTTCTTCTCCTGAGGGTGCTCAGGGGGAGGAGGGAAGGAGCAGCCAGGCCCAGAAGCAGCCGGGTTTTCACACTTTTATTGTAAAGCTTTAGGAAGGGCTAATTACAATGGAATTGGTCATCTTGACAGCTCAGCAAACAAACGGAACAGGGGAGAACGGAAAGAAAGGGGCATCACGACGGTGTCATGCTCACGGCTCCGAACAGAAAGGGTTACAAGGGAATCAATTGTGCTCACAGCGCCCGGGGAAAACCAAGCCCAAGGCCCAAAGGCTTCCCCGCACAGGGAAATGCATCACACATTGAGCAGTACAACCTTAGCAAGAGGCGTCGCCTTAGACATAGGGCACCATCTGAAAAATAGTGGGGGGACTTTACTCTGCCATAGGATTTCTCCTTTAGAAAAGCTACACCTGCATGTACATAAAACTGTACAAAAAACAAGGCATCACAAGCAAGGAAATGAAATCTCGTATAAATAGAACCAACACTGAAGAGCTACAAAGGGGTCACTTAGATCCTTCCCACGCAGCCCGCCTGCTCCCTGGCTCCCACCTTTGGTTTTCCCCCTGGCTTGTCCTAGTGCAGTGTGAGATACAGTGAACCCTCCTCCTCCTCCCTGTGCTTGTCTGGACTGGAGCCCGTGGGGAGCTGTTCTCCCCCCACGTGCACAGAGGCTTTATCCTTCTGGCTTATAATTGTGCAAATGAGCTTCTTCCCACAGCACCTCTTCCTCGCCCTCCCCCAGGACTGATCCCCAGTCCCCGGGATGAATCCCCTCAAACCCCTCTCCCAGGACTGATGGCCGGCACCCTCTCCTCCCCAGGCACCCATCCCCTGCATCCCTGGCACCCCACTGAGGCCCCGGTCCCATTGCCCCCTCACACCCACCCGTGCCCCGAGACCCCCAAGCCCTCTGCACCCCCAGACACCCAACTCTGGCCCCACCGTGCTCCCCTGGAAACCCCCCCAGCCCTCTGTGCACCCCCACGGGACTCAGCCACCCCCAGCCCCATCCCCAGCCCCATCCCCGGGGACCCCCCTGCGCTCCCCCCTCCCTCCACACCGTGCTCGCACTGAGGACCTCGCCAGGTGCTCCAGGAGACAGCACAGCAATTCCAGCCACAGGAATTCCAGCCTCGGGATCCCTCTGGAGACCCCAGCACAGGGTAGGGAGCCCCCCCGCCGGGATGAGGTGGTCTTGGACAAGCCCCCCTCGGATGTGGCTCTGCCGGGGGTCCCCGAGAGGGGCACTGGACACCGCCACTGCCTGGCCCAGGGGAGGCGTGAGCAGCCGAGTTGGCAGTGGAGTCAAAGATCGTGGCCAGCGCGGCCAAATTGCACATTCTGCCCAGTTTGGCCCTGAAACTACAGAGCTACAATAAAAACAAGGTCAGGAGCGGCACCTGCTCCGGCAGCCAGAGCGGGGGAGCGCGGCCCCGCAGGGCAGAGCAGGAATCCAGGAATCCCGGGCGGCCGGGGCGGGGCAGGCCGCTGGATCCCACCGGGAGCACCCCGACCGGCCGGGCAGGCCGCTGGATCCCACCGGGAGCACCCCGGCCGGGCAGGCCGCTGGATCCCACCGGGAGCACCCCGACCGGCCGGGCAGGCCGCTGGATCCCACCGGGAGCACCCCGACCGGGCAGGCCGCTGGATCCCACCGGGAGCACCCCGGCCGGGCAGGCCGCTGGATCCCACCGGGAGCACCCCGACCGGCCGGGCAGGCCGCTGGATCCACCGGGAGCACCCCGCCGGGCAGGCCGCTGGATCCACCGGGAGCACACCGGCCGGCAGGCCGCTGGATCCCCCCGGGAGCACACCGCCGGCCGGGCAGGCCGCTGGATCCCACCGGAGCACCCCGGCCGGCCGGGCAGGCCGCTGGATCCCACCGGGAGCACCCGACCGGGCAGGCCGCTGGATCCCACCGGGAGCACCCCGACCGGGCAGGCCGCTGGATCCCACCGGGAGCACCCCGGCCGGCCGGGCGGGAGCAGCAGCGGGAGGAGGGTCCTGCCTCCTCCGGCTGGCACCGCCGGGGCCGGGGCCATGCGGGGTTGCAGCGGTGCCACCCGGGGAAGGCAGGGCTGGGGCACGAGGGGCAAGGAACACGAGGCAGCGGTGCCAGCAGGCGCCTTCTGCCGCCCTTCCTCTGTGCCCCGGGCTCGGCTGGCACCGTGTGCCCTCAGGGAGCCGCGAGGGGAGGTGGCTGCGTGTGCCGCCGCCCCATGGGGGAGAGGAGCTGCTCAGAGCGGGGGGAGAGGCTGGGCAGGGGGTCCCGACAGGCACTACAGCTATGGCAGGGCATAGCCCCAGCCCTGCGGGCTCCCTGTGCCCCTGGAGCCCCGCGGGCACGGACCGGGCCCTCGCCACAGGAGAGCCGCCCTGCCGGCCTCGCTCCCTCGGGAAGGTGCCAGAGCAGGAGACGGGAAGCACAAGGGTGCAGCACGGCCCCTCCCGCGGCCCGGAGGGGAAGGGCTACCCAGGAATGAGGCGCGAGTCGCCCGGACCCCTCCGGCCAGGGGTGCCCCCCAAAACCAGGGCTGTGCCCCGCTGCCAAGGGAGCAGCGACAGAGCCAGGGGTGCCCCTCGGGAAGCCCTGTGAGGGGCAGGGGCTCCTCTGACCCTGCACGGGAGCCGAGGACGCCGGAGCAGCAGGAACCTGCCGGGAGACCGGTGGACCTTTGACAATGGAAGAGAAAGCTGGACCCCCTGAGAGTGGCCCTGGGGCCTAAGGGCAGCGGAGTCCAGCGGGCAGGGGCTCGGCGGCCCCCGGTGTGACCCTGAGACAAAGCTCCTCCTCACAAAGGCAATGGTGGCTTTACAGGCGGATGGGACGGAGGTCGAGGGCACGGCACAGCCTGGCCTCGTGGGCATCCCCTGCCCCGGAGGAGGCCCGAGGCGATGGGCTGAGAGCCGGAGCCGCTGGCGACCTCCCTGCCAGCAGAGGCGGACTGAGGGCTTCTCCGGACCCAGCCGGTCCCTTCCTGGGGACATCCCCTCCCCGGACCCAGCCGGTCCCTTATCTGGGGGCTTCCCCAACCCTCCTCCACCCGCCAGGCGCAGGGCCACCACCGGGGACACCCCCACCCCCAAAGCAGCCCCCACCTATGGCACCGGGCAGTCCCTAGGGACCCTGCAGCTTGTGGGCACAGTGACAACGTTCAGAAAGAGATCCAGGCTGAAAAACAGCAAAGTCCCTACAGTCCGGCCAGGATGCTGCCCCTCTCCTCCAGCTCCCCAGCTGCTGTTTCAGGGACTGATCACATCTCTATTTACAATATAGAACACGAGTGCGGGCCGGACGCTGCGCTCCCAGGGGCTCTTCCACGCAGGAAACCATTCAAAGCTGGAACTTGCTCCCTGTGGTTTGTTTTTTTTTTTTTCTCTTTTTTTTTTTGTTTTGTTTTTCCTCTTTTTTTTTTGTCTGCTTTTTTTTTTCTCATTTTGTTTTGTTTTGTTTTCTCTTTAAATGTCTTTTTGTTTGTTTCAAGGACAATAAAAAGTTGCGATCAGGCAGGACTTGAATGTCATTCCTATAAGATTCGTATTTACAGGAGTCTACAGCAAAGAGACAGGCAGCTGGCTCCCCGTGCTCGGGGGACACTCCTCGTCCTATGCCCCAGGAACTCCACCAGCTCTGCGTGGACCTTTGGTACGTAAGCCCTTCTCTCCCTTCTCCGTGCCCTCCGCACCAGGAGCCTGCCCAGCCCTCCCCAGCAGCAGTTCGGGATGCTCGGCAATGGGGTCGGGATGATTTTCACCCTCCCCACCCACCCCCAGCCCCGGGCAACAGGGGGTTAAAAAGGCGCTGCTCTCATCCCTGCCTCGCCCTGCCCTGCTCTCCGCAGAGCCCCCTGCCTGGAGAAGCGGCCGGAGCCATAAAGCATCGAAGTGGAAAATGTTCCTCTGGCCTCAGCTCCCTGCCCCTCACGCCCAGCCTCACAGGTAGATCTCCCTCTTGGTGGTCTGGGCCGAGGGGGTGGTGGCTGGCTGGAAGTCCGAGGTCTGGGTGAGAGGAATTTCCTCCATGGGAGAGTCCTTGCAGGGCTCATGGCTACTATTGGAGAAGGCACTGTACGTGGGGAGCAGGCGGAGGTTGGCCATTTTGGTGCTGCGCTCTTCCGACAGTCTGGGGCTGCCATTCCCGACTTGCTCTTGACTCCCTCTGTCTTGGTAAGGCACAAAAGTGGAGAGTTTGAGGGCATTCTTGGGCCTGCGGCTGGGGGAGGACTGGCCAGGCATCCAGCAGGTGTCGGAGTGGCCGAACTCTGTGCACTCCCGGGTGCAGGTCCCAGTCATGGCTACATCGGGCAGAGGCCGGAGATCTGCGGGGAACAAGGGACAGTGGTGTTAGCCCTGGGAACCTCCCTCGGGAACCCAGCCTTGGGAACCTGGCCTTGGGAACCCCACCTCAGGAACCCCACCTTGGGAACCCCACCTTGGGAACCTGGTCTCAGGAACCCTGCCTTGGGAACCCTGCCTTGGGAACCCCACCTCAGGAACCCTGCCTTGGGAATCCTGCCTTGGGAACCCTTCCTCAGGAACCCCACCTTGGGAACCCCAGCTTGGGAACCTGGCCTCAAGAACCCTGCCTTGGGAACCCCCTGTTGGGACGCGGGGATGAGCAGCAAGGACTGGACATCTCCACCCTACCCGTGCTGGGAGGGACAGCTGGACTCATGCACGCCCTAGGAGCCAGACCCACAGACACCCCAGGAGCTGGACCCATGGATATCCTGAGAGCCAGACCCATGGACACCCCAGGAGCTGGACCTATGGACACCCCAGGAGCTGGACCCACAGACACCCCAGGAGCTGAACCCATGGATACCCTGAGAGCCAGACCCATGGACATCCCAGGAGCTGGACCTATGGACACCCCAGGAGCTGGACCCACAGACACCCAAGGAGCCAGACCCACAGACAAAAAAAAACGGGAGCAAAGCAGAACAGGGAGGGAAACCCAAAGCCACAGAGAAACAGGAGGCAGAGCAGAGGGCAGAGCTCCCCAAGCGCCTCAGGAGACCAGGATTGCACAGGGAAGCTCCACAGCTTGGATTTGCATGGCAGGACACACGCTGCCACACCAGGCCTGTGATCCCAGATGGTGAGGCACCACCTGGAACCTGTTAAGCTCCAGGAATTCCCACTGGGCACCACCAGTGGCATCCCATGGATCACTGTGAAGAGACAGAACTACCCTGGACTCAGCCCTGAGGCACAGCCATGTGTCCTGGGCATCATCCTTGGGCATCCCTGCCCTGCTCCCACCAGGCATTCCAGGCCACATTCCAGCCTCCCCTGGCACCCTCCAGCCAGAAGTCCTGGTCTCCTGTGGAGCCTGCAATCCCCAAGCACATGGAGGCAAAGCCATGCCCACCCCGAGAGAGGCTGGAGATGCCATGGGGTGCCCTGTGGAGATGCCAGGGGTGCCCTGTGCACCAAACCCCTGCCCCCAAGGGAGCCTGGCACCCCAGGGCACCACAGCTCCCTGCTCCTGGCACAGCCGGGACACTGAGCACCAGTTAGACCAGTTCACATACTGGTGTCCTCACACACCAGCCCCAGGTGTCCCTGAGCCTTGGCCAGGTGTCCTTGGCACAGGCAGCACCTGTCACGAGGCTTCTGAGGCTGGAATTTGGCACTTCCATGCAGAGCTGAGTGTCCCTCCCAGAGCCATCCCAGTCACGAGCCATTCCTTGATTTCTGCCCCAATTTGGGACACCACAGAGTGCCCCAGGACACATCACTGCCTGCTGCCACAAGCAGATCCAGCCTGGTGCTGATGTTGGGGTGGAAGCAGGGGCTGCTCATGACCTTGAGGCTGCTCAGACCTCCAGATGTCCCTGTGGTTCCCAAAAATCCTCTCCATGTCTCCACCACTGTGGAGCTCTCTGCATTGACAGATTGATGGAGGGAGATGGGGAGCTCTGGGGACCTGAGACATGTGGGGCACCCCCTTCCCACGGGACACACACTGGTCCACACAATTCCCTCATCCCAAAAGCAGGGCAGACCCACAGGCACTCCCTGAGCCTGGGAAAGAAGCAAACCAGAGCACCATGGTGGGGTTTCTGCCCTGGCCAACGCTCCCTCGTGCCACCAGTTTGGGACTGCCACACACACGAGTCACCCTGGCACAGCTTTCACACACAGGATGCAGGAGAAGGCTCCAGACAATGCTGGGAATGCTTGACACCGGCATGGATGAGGGGGCAAAGTCAGCAGCCAACCATTGTGTGAGCACAACTTGCCCTAAACCAGCCCCGGTGACACTCCCCAAACCCTCAGCTGGGGGCTGGGGCCTGTGCCCACGTTGCATCCCTGGCACCCACGGGAGCTCCCCCTGGCAGCTGGGATATCCTGGCAGGAGGCACACGGACATACCTGATGGCAGCCCCCCTTCACAGCCTGCTCCGCTCAGGGGACTCTGATGAGGGGCAGAAAAAGGACGACAGCGTCACATCAGTGCACAGCCCGGCCTCCACACCCCCTTCAGCCTCTGCCACCCCTGTCCCCCTGGTCCCCTCCTCGGCCTCTCCTGGCCCTGCTCCAGCCTCCTGGAGGCCGCTCGGCCACCGCTGCTCCTCCCTCGCTCCTTGCTCCAGCTTCATCCTGATCCTCCCTGGAGCCCAGCGGCCCCGGCGGGACTCACACGGGGACACTCAAAGCCACCTGGGTGGTGCCACCAGAAACTCGGGCACATGGAGGGGTTGGGTATCCACACAGACATGGATACACACATGGATACACACCCATGGATACACACATGGATACACATGGATACACACATGGATACAAACATGGATACACACATGGATACACACATGGATACACACATGGATACAAACATGGATACACACATGGATACACACATGGATACAGACACATGGATACACACATGGATACACACAGGGACACACACATGGATACACACATGGATACACACATGGATACACACAGGGATACACACACATGGATACACACATGGATACACACATGGATACACACACATGGATACACACATGGATACACACACATGGATACAGACATGGATACACACAGGGACACACACATGGATACACACACATGGATACACACATGGATACACACATGGATACACACACATGGATACACACAGGGACACACACATGGATACAGACATGGATGCACACACATAGATACAGACATGGATACAGACATGGATACACACATGGACACACACATGGATACACACACATGGATACACACCCATGGATACACACACATGGATACACACATGGATACACACACATGGATACACACATGGATACACACGTGGATACACACATGGATACACACCCATGGATACACACACATGGATACAGACATGGATACACACATGGATACACACATGGATGCACACAGGGACACACACATGGATACACACATGGATGCACACATGGATACACACACATGGATACACACATGCATACACATGGATACACACATGGATACACACATGGATACACACACATGGATACACACACATGGATACACACATGGATACACACATGGACACACATGGATACACACATGGATACACACACATGGATACACACATGGATACACACATGGATACACACATGGATACACCATGGATACACACAGGGACACACACATGGATACACACATGGATACACACACATTGATACACACATGGATGCACACAGGGACACACACATGGATACACACATGGATGCACACATGGATACACACACATGGATACACACGTGGATGCATACACATGGATACACACATGGATACACACATGGACACACACATGGATACACACACATGGATACACACACATGGATACACACACATGGATACACACACATGGATACACACATGGATACACACATGGATACAGACATGGATACACACATGGATACACACATGGATACACACACATGGATACACACATGGATACACACACATGGATACACACATGGATACACACATGGATACACACACATGGATACACACACATGGATACACACATGAATACACACATGGATACACACACATGGATACACACCCATGGATACACACACACATGGATACACACACATGGATACACACACGGATACACCCACATGGATACACACAGGAATACACACACATGGATACACACACACACATGGACACACAAAGGGATACACACACACATGGAAACACACACACATGGATACACACACACAGATACACACATGGACACACACACACATGGACACACACACACGGACACACAGACATGGAGGCACACACACACACAGACACCCACATGGATCCACACTGGGATCCATCCCACAGGATGCTGGCCCTGCTCGCGGCGTGGGGACAGCCATGCTCACACGGCAGGGACGAGAAGCAGCAGCACAAAAGCAGCCCAGGGGACACGGCAGGGACACAGGCAGCACGGGAGCACAGCTTGGCAGGGCACGTCCTTGGGACTGGCCATGCACCAGTGCCCTGTTTCCTGGGGAATTGCCTCAATTCTCTCTCCCACACGAGATACACAACCACAGGCACAAGGGCTCCATTTCCATCCCTACTCTGGGCAAGCAGAGAACGGAATCTGAACCCAAGAGGATCCATCAGGTTTTCCTCTCAGAAGCACAGGGTGCTCCAGTGGCCACGCAATGGCTTGGGCACTTTGAGGTGATGTTCTGTGGTCTTTCCCTCATGTCCACGTGGAATTATCCCCATCCTTTCCTCACCAGCTTTCCTCCTGGACGTCTTTTCCTCTCTCAGAAAGGCCCTGGTGGTCTGTGCTCCCAGGGGAGTGGATGGGAGCCATCCTCTCTTCCTGGGGCATAGGGAGCTTTGCCGAGCCCCCAGAGGGGACTGGCAGGACTGAAATAAAATCCACCTCTGCAGGGAACAAAGCTACGGAGATTTCCTGGTGCCAGCAGCAGCTTGGGAATGGCAGGATCAAGCAGGAACGCTGTGTTCAGGGTCTTTTATTCTGTTCTACCCATTGTCTGCTCCTGGCACTGGAGCCTTTTTCCAGCGTTGTCCCCTCGCTGGCGGAGCGGATTCTGTGCCATGAGCCCGGAACGGGGCAGGGTGCAAGTCCTGAATAGCAGGGACTGAGCGAAAACACGACCCCATGGCCTAATTCCCAGCACATGCTGGTGGCTCAGGGACTCCAGTGTGCCACCAGACAAGCACAAATCCCTCCTCGGTGGGAATTCTGCGCCTGGATTTTCCCCAGTTCTGTGGGGTGGTGAGGAGGCAGGCCCTCACCTCGGGATGCACTAAGGGTGCTTGGGATTTCTGATCCCTCCTGCACCCAAAATGCACTTTTGTGCCTCTGAGGCCCTGGAATGTGACAACATTCCCAGGGATGAAGAGGATGGCCGCGCCCTCTCTGGTAACAGGGTGTCCTGGTCACACCAAGTAAAGCTCTGTGCAGCTGCTGTGTTTTCCTGAGCTTTGGCCCATCCTGGTTATTCCAGGCCACCAGACTGTGTTTCCCAGGCAGGGAAGTGTTTGCCTGGGCATTCACAACCCTCACATCCTCCTGGCTCCCCCCTTCCTGCAGATTTGCCTCTCTCTGGCATCCCCTCATCAGCTGCCTTGGTGTGTTTTCCTCCTTAGGGATGAACCCAGGGCAGGAAAAGTTGGATCCCTTTGGTTTCTTGGGGGGCACCGTTGGGGTTTTACACCAGGACACCCTCAGAGATGCCAATTTGGCTCCTCTGGGAAGAGGCACAAATTGGTGCTGCTGCTAATTATTCCTGTCTCCCTCTCTCCCCACCCAGGGCAGGAGCTCATCCTGTCACAGGGCTCCTCCGAAACCTTTCCTGGGAGATTCCAGCACAGCTCTGGGGCACTTTGGGGACAAGACAAAAACAGCAGCCTCAGGCAGCAGCGCTTCCATCTCCTGCAGTAGATGGGCAGAGGTTCCCTCGCCCTCTGCCAGCCTGGGAGCTCCAAGCAGAGGCTGAGCCAGCCCTGAGCACGTTTTTTATGCCAGTCCTGGTTTTTATCCCCAGCCTGGTTTGGTCTTCCTGTGTCTTCCACTTGCGTCAGTGCAGGGAGAGAAGGGATGGATGATGCACACAGGAGAAGTCTTGGAAGGGAGCGGAAGTGCTGGAGCAGCTCTGGGAGGGGAGGCAGAGGGGCTGTGACAGAGCAGGGCAGGGCAGAGGATGCAGAGAAGCCCAGGAAAGGGGAGGAAGGAAGTCAGCATGCCAGGAGGGACTGGAGAGGCTCAGTGGTGCGGGGAAATGGGGAAGGGGAGTGTGGGGAGAGCAGCTGGGAGGAAAACCAGATGCTTTCCCAAAGCTGGGATCAGAAAGGCCCTTCTTCCCTCCCTGGGGAGAACTCACTCCAGCCAGCTGCCCCAAAAGCAGAGCCCCAGAGCCCTGACCCGTGCTGGCCCTGGGGACAGAGGGACAGAGCAGGGCCCACGCTGCACCCTGGGCTGCCAGGGGTTCCAGAGGTCTGTCCTGAGCCAGGGAAAGGGGCACGGCTCCCAGGAGAGGCAGCCTGGCCACCGTGCTGTGGACACCTGGAAATGCCTCCTGTCCCATTCCTGGCCCTGCAGACCCCTCTGGGATGTCGCTGAGGCTGGTGGCCCCCCATGACATCACCTCCCAGCATCACTGTCCCCCCTCCCAGTGCAACAAGGACTCCCTTGCCGCCCCACAGCTCCTGGCAGTTGGCACCATTCCCTATTTCACCATTCCTGGTGCTGTTCTCCTGCACCATGGCTCCTCCAGGAACCATTCCCAGGAATCCTGCTCCCTGCTGCCCAAGGCAGAGCTGCTGGCAGGCCCCATCCTGCCAAGCCGTCGTTCTCCACAGGTGCCACTCTCCCACAGCGCCACTCCCCACAGCTGTGTCCCCCCAGGTGTGTCCCCCCAGGGGTGTGTCCCCCACGGCGCACTCCCGAAGGCACAGCTCTCCCATGGTGCTGCTCCCTCCAGGTGCCATTCCCTGCAGTGCCATTCCTGGGAAATGCCATCCCCACGGCGCTGCTGCCTCCAGGTACGGGTTCCCCTGCAGGTGCCATGTTCTGTGCTGCTGCTGCCTCCAGGTGCTGCCCCCCCCGCTGCTGCCTTCCCTGCAGGCAGCGCTGCTGCAGTGGAGCCATCTCCTCCAGGTTCCATGTTTTACACACTGCTCCCCCCAGACACCACTTCCCTGCCGAGCTCCTTCCTCCAGGCACCAGTGCTGCTGCTCCCCTCCCTCCTCAGACACCCTTAGGAAGAGCTGGGATTGTGCAGCCCAACATGCCATGTTCTTACACTGGCTAGCCCCATTGCTATCCAATCCTATTCCATCCCATGAATAGAATCCCATCCTATCCTATCCCATTGCTATCCTATCCTATCCCATTGCTATCCTATCCTATCCCATCCTATCCTATCCTATCCTATCCTATCCTATCCTATCCTATCCTATCCTATCCTATCCTATCCTATCCTATCCCATTGCTATCCTATCCTATCCTATCCTATCCTATCCTATCCTATCCTATCCTATCCTATCCTATCCTATCCTATCCTATCCTATCCCATCCCATCCCATTGCTATCCTATCCTATCCCATTGCTATCCTATCCTATCCCATCCTATCCTATCCTATCCTATCCTATCCTATCCTATCCTATCCTATCCTATCCTATCCTATCCTATCCTATCCCATCCCATCCTAATCACAGCTCCGTGCCTCATTCCCAGCACGTTTTCCCCTTGCCAGGGCTGTAGGGAGAGGGGAGCTGTGCTGCAGGTGGCTCTGGAGCCAGGATCTCCTTCACAAGCTCAGAGACAAGGTTCCCCTTCACAGTCCCCAATTGAGGGAGGTACAGCCAGTGCATTATCCCAGCAGGGAATCATGGAATATTCTGAGCTGAAGGGACCCACAAGGATCATGGCCCTGCCCTGGCCCCCCAGCAATCCCCCCTGTGCATCCCTGGTGTCCAAAGGCTCCTGGAGCTCTGGCAGCCTCGGGGCCGTGCCCATTCCCTGGGCAGCCTGGGCAGTGCCAGCACCCTCTGGGGGAAGAAACTTTCCCTGGTGTCCATCCCAAAGCTCCCCTGCAGCCGTTCCCTCCTTCCCTGAGCTCTGCCCTGGGCTCCTCTCTGCAGCTGAACCAGCCCAGTGCCCTCAGCCCTCCTCGGGGGGCCCCTGCAGAGCCTTCCCCAGCCCCGGCCCCTCCTTTGGGCACTCTGGAGCAGCTTTGGGTCTCTGATGTTGTGGCACCCGAAGTGCCCCAGCCCAGAGCAGGACTATCCCTCCCTGGCTGATCCCCAGGACACCTCTGGATGCAGGATCCCTCCCGCAGCCCCTCACCCATTTCTGGCCCATATTCCCGTGAGGACGAGCCCAGAGCTCAGCAGTGTGCCCTGCGGAGCTGCGGGGATGGATGGGCACGGAGGGCTCGGAGCCGGGAGCAGGGGCAGGAGCTCCGGCCGCCCCCGCAGTTCCCGCAGCCCCGGGCTCCCCCCGCACCCTCCCCGGCTGCAGGACCGCTCCTCGCACCACATCGCCCAGGCAGACGGCTGCGGGACCGATCCTAGCGCTACAACACCCAGCCAGATGGCTTCCCAAAGTTCCCACCCTCGCTCCAGATGGCTCCCGCTACCGGAGCCCGACCCGGCACTGCCCACCGAGGGGTGACTGCGGCTCCGAGCCGCACCTCGGGCTCCGGGGCGACAACGAGCAGCACCCGCTGTTCCACACATCCCCGGAGCTGCCCAGGTGCTGCCGAGCACGCACAGGCTTCTCCTGGGCTCCAGGAGATGGAACCAGCCCGGCATCCCCCCGGCCCCTCCAGCCCCGCTGCTCCGCCCGTGCTGGGCAGCACACACAGCTCGGCCCGAGGGGAGCGGGCTCTGCACACACGGAGCAGCCCCAGCCCCTGCAGGGCATCCCGGCACTCCGGAGCTGCAAACGCCTTCCCAGCCCCTGCAGGGCATCCCGGCACTCCGGAGCTGCAAACGCCTTCCCAGCCCCTGCCGAGGGCAGCCCAGCATGGCCCAGGATGGGATGTGGAGGATGGACCCACCAGGCTCAGCATCGCCAGCACAGCTGGAGCGCTTTGCCTGGCTCCCAGGGGATGTGTTTTCCTTTTCTCGACTCCAAGGGGATCTGTTCTTCCTCTTCCTCACTCCCAGAGGATGTGTTTTTCATTCCCAGGGGATGTGTTTTCCCCACTCCCAGGGGATGTGTTTCCCTTTTTTCCCCACTCCCAGGGGATGTGTTTCCCTTTTTTCCCCACTCCCAGGGGATGTGTTTCCCTTTTTTCCCCATTCCCAGGGGATGTGTTTTCCCTTTTGCCCCATTCCCAGGGGATGTGTTTCCATTCCCCCATTCCCAGGGGATGTGTTTCCCTTTTTTCCCCATTCCCAGTGGATGTGTTTTCCCTTTTGCCCCATTCCCAGGGGATGTGTTTCCCTTTTCCCCATTCCCAGGGGATGTGTTTCCCTTTTTTCCCCATTCCCAGTGGATGTGTTTTCCCTTTTTTTCCCCATTCCCAGGGGATGTGTTTCCATTCCCCCATTCCCAGGGGATGTGTTTTCCCTTTTTTTCCCATTCCCAGGGGATGTGTTTTCCCTTTTGCCCCATTCCCAGGGGATGTGTTTCCCGTGTGTGCAGGAGGAGCCGCCTCCCTGCTGCAGTCACAGCAGCCACATCGCCACAGCAACGGCAGGCAGAGCACCCAGATGGATGATCCCAGACACTGAGAATGTCCCTGCAGGGCTCAGAGCACAATGAGGGCTCCCAAAATCCCCATCACCCCATAGCTTCCCTGTGATACCCAGCAAAATAAATTCAACCCCCCTATAACAGATTTTGTGGCCGTGGTGCCACCCCCACGATCTCCTACCCTGGCACAGAGGGGCTTCAACCTTCACTGGACTATAAAAAGCAGAATTATTACATTAAACTGCTGAATAATTATGTTAAGAAGCACCTAAATAGGATTACAGGGTCCAAAGGTTAGGAAATGCCAAAATTAGGATTGTCCAGGCAGCCGTAATTCTCCTCCTGCTTCCTGATGCAGAGCAGAGTCTCACTCTGGAGGGAAATATTTCCCCTGGGTGCCTTTGTGGCTTCCAGGGAGAGGACAGAGCCCCTGGGAGGTTTAACAGGGAAGGAGCTGATTTGCCACTGAGACTCTGCCCCAGAGGCTGCAGAAACTGGGGAGGGTACAAGGAAAGGGTCAAGAGATCACAGAAAATTCCTCCTCTAAAAAGGGGCTGGAGGATGGGGGGGTGTTGCTCTCCTAATGAGAAAAAACCAGCAATTTTCTCTCCTCCTTCCAGAAATAAAATATCCGGGCACATTTCACTGACACTTCTCAGAATATTTGGTACCTGGCACACACCCTCTATGAAAAATCAGGTCCCTGCAGCTAAAACTCACAGCAGCCAAAAGCAAAGGCACAGAATGAGCATTGCTGGGCAATCCCCTCACTCACCCTGCATAAAACAACCCAACCCAGCTCCAGAGTGAAACCCTGGATCCATTCACATCCAGCATTATCCTCCGGCTGTCCTACAGACCAGGGGCATTCCACAAATATCCACCAGAAACATTGGAGAGTCCAAACCAACCCATGGAACAACCAAACCCTGTTCCAGCACTGGCTCCTGCAGCCCCAGGGGAGCAACAGCACCTGGGGTTCCTTTAGGGGCGCACAAAGACCCTAAACCATGGAATTTGGGCAGTGGGGCTCCCGCCCTCCCTGCTCCAGGAGCTGGGACAGGGGAGCTCAGGGCTAATGGTGCAAATCCCAGGGGAGGGAGCAGCAGCACCTGCCACCCCTGGGGCTGCCAGCTCATGCATGCCTTGGATGCACATTCCTGCTGCCCAAATCGCTCCTGATTGCTCCTGCCTGCATTCCCCATTCCCACCTGCTCTGCTGATGGGGATTCTGCCCCCGGGGGGCTGGGGATGGCCTGAATCCCTGCAGGCAGGGGCTCCCTGGGGACAGGGAATGGCAGAGATCCCTGGGGACAGGGAATGGCTGTCACAGAGCTCCCTGGGGACACAGGAATGGCAGAGCTCCCTGGGGACAGGGAATGGCTGTCACAGAGCTCCCTGGGGACACAGGAATGGCAGAGATCCCTGGGGATGGGGAATGGCTGTCACAGAGCTCCCAGGGAGCAGAGAATGGCTACCCCAGAGCTCCCTGGGGACACAAGAATGGCAGAGTTCCCAGGGGACAGGGAATGGCTCTCCCAGAGCTCCCTGAGGACATGGGAATGGCTGTCCCAAAGTTCCTTGGGGACACAGGAACAGCCACCCCAGAGCTCCCTGGGGACAGAGGAAATGGCTCTCCCAGAGCTCCTTGGGGACAGGAAATGGCTCACCCAAAGTTCCCTGGGGACACAGGAACAGCCACCCCAGAGCTCCTTGGGGACATGGGAATGGCAGAGATCCCTGGTGACAGGGAATGCCCATCCCACAGCTCCTTGGGGACACAGGGAATGGCTCACCCAGAGCTCCCTGGGGACACAGGAGTGCCCAGCCCAGAGCTCCCTGGCACACTCCGTGGGCTCTGTGCTGCCAGCCAGGGTGACCACAAGGGGCCAGGCCAGCAGGAGCCGTGTCACCAGTGCCACTCTGAGCACCCGCTGACCTGGGGACACAGTGCCCACAGCCCAGGTGCCCTCCCCAGCCCTCTGGTGTGCTTCACTCTCAGCTGCACCTGGCTGAGGGACAGGGGGTGGCCCTGGTGGCAGCAGGTCCTGGGGAGATGCCAGTCCATTTTATCAGGGGGTGGTGACACACAGTGGTCCTCGTACCCTGTGTCCCCAAGTCCCCAGCTCTCAGAGAATCACTGGTCATGATCCCAGAGGGGCTGGAGACCTGAGCCACGGCAGGACTGTGCCCTGTGGGGCTGGGGACAGTCCCCCCACCCAGCAGGGACATGGCACAGCAGCAAATGCTTCTTCCAGGAGGAGCAAAGCACATAATCCTTGAGCTTTGAAAGCGCCTGAGCCTGTGAGAGGCCAGGTCTGATCCTCCCTGACCTGTCCCCTCTGCCCCGGGCTGGGGGGGCACTGAGGGTCCCCTCCAGCCCCATCCCACCCAAACCATGGCATTGCAGCCTGGCATCCCTGGGGCTGGCCTGGGCACCCTCCTCCTGCTGCACCCCCGTGCTCACCCAGCACCTGCAAGGGTTAATCTGCCTCTCCAGAGCTTCTCAAAGCTAATTAGAAAGAGCCTGGGCAAGTGTGGTGGCAGACACCACTGCACTTATCTCCCCACTTCCGGGGCTCTGCCCTTATCATTTAATTAAAGCTGCAGCCTGCTGCCCTGGCTGCCAGCAGCTCATCACTGAGGGCACTGGAGCTTGAGGCAGCTCTGCCAGCGCGCCAGGAAGAGCAGGAGAAGGGAGAGCAGGCCCTGGGAAGGACAATCAGAGGGAGAGGAAGATAAAGGAGGAGTCCCTCTGTGCTGGCTGGGACTGGGGAGGCAGTGAGGGACCCCAGAGTGCCACCCCTGTGCCAGGCGTGGGGGCACGTGGGGACAGCTCTGCTCCAGGGGGACCTGGGCAGTGTCACAGCTTGGGAAGGAGCCAAGGAAAGGCCTTGCTGGGAGGCACTTCAGACTGGTTCCATCTCCCAGAACCCCCAGAGCAGCTCTCCCACAGAATCCCAGAATTGCTGAGGTTGGAAAAGCCCTCCAGGATCAAAGAGTCCCGGCTGTGCCCCATGCCCACCTTGTCCCCAGCCCAGAGCACTCAGTGCCACCTCCAGTCCTGTCCAGAACACCTCCAGGGATGGGGACTCCAAACCCCCCTGGGCAGCCCCTCCCAATCCCTGAGCCCCCTTTCCATGGGGAAATTCCTGCTGTGCCCACCCTGAGCCTGCCCTGGCCCAGCCTGAGGCCGTTCCCTCTGCTCCTGTCCCTGTTCCCTGGAGCACAGCCCGACCCCCCCCCGGCTGTCCCCTCCTGGCAGGAGCTGTGCAGAGCCACAAGGGCCCCCTGAGCCTCCTTTGCTCCAGGCTGAGCCCCCTCCCAGCTCCCTCAGCCTCTCCTGGGGCTCCAGCCCCTTCCCAGCTCCGTTCCCTGCCCTGGACACGCTCCAGCCCCCCCAGGGCTCTGTGGCCATGAGGGCCCAGAACAGGACACAGCCCTCGGGGTGCCCCAGCAGTGCCAGCACAGGGGACAGGCCCTGCCCTGGTCCTGCTGCCACACTGGTTTTGATCCAGGCCAGATGCCCACGGCCTCCTTGCCCCCCTGGGCACCCCTGGGCACCCCTGGGCACCCCTGGGCTCCCAGCAAGGCTCCCTCAGGTGCACCCTGACCCCAGAGGCCCAGAGCAGAGCCACCCTCCTTTCGCTGCTTTGCCCACCAATTGACACTGAGGTACCAACCTGAAAATTTCCAAACTTTGCTGGATTTCTCCAGAACTGAGTCTGCCAGCAAAAAGGACCCTGCAAGTCCTCAGAGCCCCAAAGGCCACCTCTGAGCTGATACCCAGACCCTGGAGAACAAGTTCTTTTTCCTCCCAGAGGGAAAGGGCAATCTCTGCCATGCTGAACCCACATCTCAAAGAAACCCGGGGAGCACAGAGCACTGGGAAATGTCCACGAGGGAGGGAGGCCACTGAGCAACTGGATGGATGTGAATCAGGGAACAGGATGGATGCCCACAAAGCAATGACAGCAAACCCTGGCTGCTCTCCAAAAGAGAACATGGATCACAGGACCATGGAATCACACAATAGTTTGGGTTGGAAGGAACCTCAAAGGTCATCCTATTCCCTGCCATGGCATGGACACCTTCCACTGTCCCAGGCTGCTCCAAGCCCTGTCCAGCCTGGCCTTGGACACTGCCAGGGATCCAGGGGCAGCCACAGCTGCTCTGGGCAAGCTCAAGGCTTCACCACCTTCACAGGGAAAGATTTTTTTCCCTAATATCCAATCTAAACCTCCTGTGTCAGTTGGAATCCATTCCCCTGATGGATAAACCCTGGGAATGCTGTTGTCTGAAGGCCACACAGGGCAGTGTGGGCATAGCTCCCCAGGGATGTGTTCTGAGGTACATTCAGAGCACATTTTGGGACAAGCAGCTCCCAAGTGCTGCTGGCAGCTCCCATGCCAAATCCCACCCCTCCCTCCCAAAGCGTGGTTAAGCTAATGGATCTTGAAAGGAAATTTTCATAATCACTTTGTTAGCAGGGCTGAGGCAGCACGGCTTGTTCTCCAAAACTAGCTGGAACAGCTCGGCTAAAAGTCATGAAAAACAGAAAGAGAAATCAACCTGAGGGAAACCCAGCATGGAAAATTGAAGCTGTGGCGCTGGAAAGCAGCTGAGGCGATAAGCCATCGGAAAGGAGCCTGTGCAGCACAAAATGTCAGAGCTGAGGCTGTGCAGGGCAGGATCCTCACTGCAGAGCTGCTCCAGAGGCACAGCCTGGCTGGAGCCAGGGATCACATCCTGACCCCCTCCTCCTTTTCCTGCTGCCTCCTCCTGTGTGCCCGGCACGCCCCGAGAGCTGCCCGGAGCCAGAGCTGCGCTGGGAACGGGAGCACCAGCCAGGGAGGGGCTGGGAAAGGGGCTCAGCTGGACAAAAGGAGGTTCAGGGGACACTTTGTGGCTCTGCACAACTCCTGATGCGAGGGGACAGCTGGGGGCGTCGGGCTCTGCTCCCTGACAGGAGAGGGCAAACGGGGCAATCAGGAGCTGCTTGCTCCCAGGATGAGCGGCCTCAACCCGCAGCAGGAGAGGTTCAAGTTGGACATCAGGGAACATTTCATCCCAGAGGGATGGTCAGAGCTGTCCAGGGCAGTGGTGGAGTCACCCTGGAGGGACTTCAAAGCCATGTGTGTAGCTGTGGTATTTTCTGAAAAATCTTTTCTTTAAGATTTTTTCTCTTGAGAAGCTGAGAGGCTTCAGGAGCAAAATGTAACCAATGGTTATCTGCTGCTGTGGAATGCAACAGGTGCATCTGTGATTGGTCTCATAGAGTTGTTTTTAATTAATGCCCAATCACAGTCAGCTGGCTCGGAATCTGTCGAGACACAAGCTTTTATTATTATTTTTCTTTTCCTATTCTTAGCCAGCCTTCCGATGAAATCCTTTCTTCTATTCTTTTAGTACAGTTTTAATATAATATATATCATAAAATAATAAATCAAGCCTTCTGAAACATGGAGTCAGATCTTCGTCTCTTCCCTCATCCTCGGACCCCTGTGAACACTGTCTCACATGTGGATGTGGCACCTGGGGGCAGGGGTTAGTGGTGGCCTTGGCACTGCTGGGGAAATAGACTTGATGATCTCTGTGATTCTGTGCAAAGGGTGGTCCTCTCCCACCCCCTGCTCATGTCCTAATCACACAAGCCAGAATTAACAGGCAATAATTGGATTATTTTTAATTAATTTTCAGCACTGCCAGGCCTCTCACCTCACCTACAGCCACGGGGAGCCCTCCAAGGAGCACCAGTTCACGCACACAGGGATTTGGGAATCCCAGCCTGGCTTTGTGAGTCCTCTCCAGTGTTTGCTCCTTGGTGGCTGCCTCTCATTGTTCCTGGGTATTAAAGCTCTTGTGTCAAGGAGAAAAGAAGTGGCGTTCGCATGTCTGCCTTTGAACAGAACCATTGTTCAGCTCCATCAACAATTTAATAATCCTTCCCTGGCAGGACAATGGATGGGGGGAAATGGTGGGTGCAGGGGGGCTGGGAGCCACAGAGCCAAGTGCTGTTCCTGGCCTTTGAAGTCAGGGAGGTGTTTAAGTGACAAAAAACCCACAAGTTTATGAAAGGGGCTCCTCTCAAGGAGGGGATCTGCAAACAAAGGGAACCGAGACCACTCAGAGGCAAGCAGAGCAGGGAGAAGGAAGAGCCCTTGGAAAAGAGTCAAGCCAAACCCCAAGGAAACCGGCAGAGGAAATGACAGTGTGGATTTGCATGTGGACTCTTTGTTTCCTTGCCACGGATCTTTCCTGGGCTGCTTCCGAGGAAAGGGAGCACCCTCAGATCATTGCAGCTCCCTTACTGCCTGTCCCGGGCCTGTCCTGCAGACACCCAGGGGGAAGAGGCAGATCCCTGCCGGAATTTCTGGTGGCTGTGAGAAGGATCAGGGGACGGGCGCTCAGTGCAGGGTGAGGCTCTTGGGCTGGGCTGTCCCTGCTGGAGGCACACACAGCCCTGGATCCCAAACGCAGCCCTGGGGAACCAAACTCACCTGAAATCCAACACACAGCACTCCTGGGAGCCGTGGGGCAGGGATACAGCCAGGGAACCCCGCGGGAATGATCCCACATCAAACGGGGCCGTTTCTCTGCCGATTGCTCTGAGATCCAGAGCCCGAACCCCTGGGCTGCCCAGCCCCTTTCTCTGCAGTGCAGCCGTGCCACAAAGCAGCTGAAAACGCTCCTTATTGACGCCTCCAACGCCCACAGACTGCGAGGCTGAAAAGCTGCAGTGGGAGCACCACGGGGAGAGGGTTTGTGGCTGGTACGTGGCAGGAGCAGCACCGGTCACATCCTCCTGTGGTGCAGGCAAAATTCACCCCAAGGAATCAACCCCGGGGCTTGAATTGCAGCATTTGCTCTCCTGCTGTGATTCCCCACCAAGCACTGAAAGGATCTGCTGCCCTAATGGCCAGGACTGGGGAGAAATCCCCTTCTCAGATGGCCAGGATTGGGGAGAAATCCCCTTCTCAGATGGCCAGGATTGGGGAGAAATCCCCTTCTCAGATGGCCAGGATTGGGGAGAAATCCCCTTCTCCTGGAAAAGCAGGAGGGATTGTGCCCAAGTACCCAGCTGAAGGAGCAAGCACGGGATATGGGGATGTTTAGGAAATGAGAGGGGAGAAATCCCCTTCTCTAATGCCCAGGATTGGGGAGAAATCCCCTTCTCATGGAAAAGCAGGAGGGATTGTGCCAAAGCACCCAGCTGAAGGAGCAAACACAGGATATGGGGGTGTTTAGGAACAGGGCAGCCTGGTGATAGCTCATTTGGGAAAAAACCCTGATCCTGATGAATTTTGCTGTGCCCTGTGTTTGTTTTTAGGATGGCAGCAAGAAGCCCTTGTGGGAAAGCAGGGAAAAGACAGAAAATCGCTTCCGATAGGGAATATCAACCTCCAGCTACCCCTGGGTGCTGCAGTTTACAGGCTGCTGGAGGAGAGATGCAATAAAGTTTGCACCACTCGAGGGAGGCCTGCCAGAGGCAGTCCTAAAGGCTGCCATGAATAAAACACGCTTTAAAGAGCCAGTGAGGATTACAAAATCCTGAAACCCAGGCAGGACAAGAGGGATACATCATCGCCCCCATGTCAGAGGAGGATGTGCCCAGAGCACAGCACCAGGGAGCAGCAGGATGAGCACGAGAAGATTTGGGTTTCACAATCCAACAGAGACGGATGAAAATTTCCAGAATCGGTCCACGGGCATCGGTTTTTGCAGTTATTTTTCCAAAGGGAGGAGACAGCAAGAGCAGGTCTGCTCCTCATGCGAGGGAAAATCCGTGTGCGGCAGGCACGGAGCAAAGCAGCGTCTGTGCCCAGGTACAGAGCTCTGAGGGAGCCGCCATTGGAGAGGTCCAGGCCAGCAATTGACCCCTTGAAGGAAGCCGTACATCATCATTAAAGAGCTCCACATCCCGGGGGACCCGGAGGCGAAACAACCCCGGCGCTGCCGTCCCGGTGTGGGAGCAAACAGGGCTCGGGGAATGACAAATGGAATGCGCGGGGGCGGCAGGGTTTACCTGCAGCCCGAGCACGGGAAGGGCTCGGGATCTGCTCCTCAGGGAAGCTGATAGGGGAACAAAAGCCTGCAAGTGGCATTGTTTGCAGGAAAGGCGAGATATTTGCCTTTTCTCACTGATGTTGTTGCATCTCTATGGGGGCCCCTTCCTGTGTGGCTAATAAGCAGCAAGACGCCAGACGTGGAATACAAAAATTCCTTTGGCTTTGATTCGTTTTCTTTCTGGATAGAGTCAGCCTTACTTTTGTCAAGATCCCTGTTGTCTGGGTAATTTCATCTAGAGATCCTCAAGGAGCAGAGATCTCCACATCACTCAGAGTTTAATATCTCAGTTTGAGCTGGCATATATTCCAGCAATAAATTATACAGCTGAAGAAGGGGAAAAAAAAATATTACTTCTGTCTAATTGGCATTACACTAATTACCAGCAAAATACATCAGGCAAATATCACATCTCCTCACTCTCTGTCATTTTGCATTCCCTGCTCCATTTTCTCTTTGCTCGGCAGCGATAAAACAACACGACAGCCATTCCGACATCCCTGAGCAGGGATCAAATCCTGACCCCCTCCTCCTCCTGCTGCCTCCTTGTTTCCTCACGTCCAGGCAGGTTGTACTAACCCAGACACACACAGCTGACTGAGAACTGCTGTTCCCAGGAACCCGTGCATTCCAGCACGCTGCTCTTCCCTGCTGCATCCCTTCCCCAGCCTCTCCAATGCTCCTTTGTCCAGAGGGTTCATCCCTGGAAGAACATTTTATCATTTTATACCCGAGGGATACAGAGCACAGACTACAGGAGAGTCACAGGTTTCACCCATGGGCCACCTGAGCTGATTTCTTCCTGATTCACAGCCAGTCTCCCCCAAGTTATTGGAAAAATGTCACACCCCTGCCAGTCTCCCCCAAATTATTGTAAAAATGATATTATTTTAGCCCAACAGCAGTCTCACACCAGGGTAAAGGTGCCAAGTGTAAATCCAAGCATGTCCAGAGCTACCACAGGCAGAGTCCTCATCATCCAGCTCATTCTGACATAAGCTCCCTGCCAGACAAGGGCCCTGGAACAGAGCACTTTGGAGTGATCCTTCCCTGTTCTTGTCCCCCAAAGCCCAAGAATGGATGTTTGTTTTTGGGGAAGGAGCACCCAGGTAGGGCACAATGTCCATGACACCCTGGGTGGTTCCACACTCCCACCAGTAAGGTTCAGCCTTCCTTTTCCATGAGGATTGAGGCTGGAATGTCTCACAGGGATCATTTGGGAGCCTTGTACCCCGTTCAGAGGCACAGCCCCCTGTCCACCCCGCTGGGGACAACACACACAGACAACGTCCCTGTGTGTGTCTGCTGGGAAAACGGAGCCTTCTGGCCACCCACACATAAATTCCCCCATTCCTACTCATTGGAAGCTTCTTGTCCTGCTCAGAGGAGCTGGAAAGGGAGCCCAGCTCCAGCCACACTGGCCAGGGAACAAGGGCTGAGTCCCACGTGGCCGCTGTCGTGTCCCTGAGCAAAGCGTGGCCGCCTCAGCTCCCGGGAAATGAGCCCTGGATGCTGGCAGGGAACGGAGCCCTCGGGAAGGAGAGGCAAACGCAGGGGCTGCCACGGTTTGATAACCTCTGAGGCACAGCAGCCTGGCCCTGGATGGCTCAGCACATCCATGACTAATGGCAGATTTATGGAGTGTCCTCTCCGCCGGGGAAGCGGAGCGCCGGCGTTCCAGCCACTTAACGGAGGGGACTTCAAACCAGGATGGATGAGAGCCCGTGGGAAGGAGGCAGGAAGAGAGATTCTTTAATGGTGACAGCACAAAGGAGCAAATCCCGGGGAAGAGCCAACAACTGAGACTGACACCTGACCTGTCTCACCAGCAAAGCTCCCATTGATTTCACCGGGGACAGGGATGAATCCCTTATCCTCTATCTCCTGCAGGCGAGAGGGATTTTCCATGTGAGGGATCCACACCTGACCGATCCTTCAAACTCAGCCACCTGCTATTTTTATGAGAAAGAAACCGCGGTGTGGAGTCCACGAGAAGCTCAAACGGGAGAGTTTGTAAGCTCCTCTGGCATTAAGTTTAAATCCCACGCTAATGCAGGTCCCTTGCACGGGCAGAGGCACTGCCAGGCAGGTTTATGGAGACATTCCGGAGCATTGGGAGGCAGATAAAGGGGAATAACTGCGGTAGATCACACAGGAGCTGGAAATGGCACATCAAATTACTTCAAAAGGAGCTTTCTAAGGAAGCAGGTCTTTGAAAACAACAAATAGTCTGGGGCTGCTGAGGGATCCTGCCTGTCTGTTGCTTGAACACTCGGTGGCTTTTTCTGGTTTAGACGTGTTCTAAAGCTGAATGCCAAGCTCAGAATCCCTGCCTCCCGCAGAATCCCGGCTTCCTGCAAGTTCAGCTCTTTGTGGAGCCACAGAGCAGGCAGGGTGGGAAAACTGCTCTGTCTGGAGAGCAAAATTGGCCAAAAAAATGTGACCCAGCAAAACCTCAGCCTGTCACTCCCCAGTCCAGCTGACCATGGAGCTGTGCTGGGACAGCAGGATGGCCCAGGGACAGGGGTGAGCCAGCCAGGAGGGACAGGAGGCACCTGCCTATTCTGCTCCCAAAACACACAGAGCGTCGTGGCTCAGGAGAAATCATCATTCCCGTTCCTGGCTGTGCCCACCTGTCTGAAGAAAGGCAGCAAATCCCAAGTTCAAGCGTTCATTTTAAAATGGGCTGGGAAACACAAAAGAAGGGCCTGAAGCAGCTTCACCCAACCCCTCACTCCAAGGAAATGTCCTCCCTGGAGAGGAACGTGGGACAAGCAAAGAAGGGCCCCACCCTCCCATTCCCATTGCAGATCTAATTTGGAAAACTCTTCCTGGAACTGGGTTTAACGAACTCGAGCTGAAGACATGAATAGTTGGAGGCTGACGTAAACTATTTTTGGAAAATCGACTTTCTACCAAAGAAGGGATGTTGAGATTTGGCCCAGAGATAAGAATAGCTGTGCATGACCATTTGCATGGGCATTTGCATCGGAATTTGCAACCATTGCCAGGGAAAAGGAAAATGCCAAGTCCTGTGTGGGTTGGGTTCCTGTTTTAATGTCATGGGGGTCATGTTCTGCCAGGTGAGAACCTTTTCCCAGGCCTGCTGAGGTGGAATGTGATGGAAAACGTTCCTGCCTTGGACTGGAGGAGTTCCATGACACAATTTGGCCTCCCTTGTTGGGAAGATGGGAAATCCTCCCTTCCCTGGGACAGAAGAAGGTGCCTTCCCTCAACAAGCTCATTTATAATTCTCAGCTAAAAACTTCCACGTTCCCATCTGTTTGTAGCTGATTCCTTTAAGGGAAGTCTCAAAGTTTGCCATGGAGCCGACCAAGCCCAAGAGTGGTTCCAAGGAAGAGGGTGAGCTTGGGGTCAGCAGCTCCCAGCTGCTCCCCAGGCCTGGGGTCTCTGCAGGATTGTCCAGAAAATCCACACAGTGAGGGCAGGGTCACCTCCCCATGCACAGGGACGGCTGCATCCTGGGGAGGGCTTCCAGAGGGAAAGAGGAACAAAGATTAGGAGAAATGATAGAATTTTCTCCACCCAGTAAATTCAGAGCAGGAGGAATGTGATGGACATAACACAAGCGAGAGGGCATTCGCAGATTTCCACTGGTTTGCCACAGACAGCAAGGGGGAATAGAAGAGATCCCAACCCAGCCCAGGTTGGGAAGGACCAGCAAGAAACTCCCAAAATCCAACCCTGAATGCAGCAGGCACACACAGAGCCATGGGGACCTGGGTATGCTCCAAGAGAAGGCACCTTCCCACTGAAATATGGAGTTTTTGTCTCTTGGGCGTTCACTCCAAGTGACTGCAGTGCCTGGACCTTTCACAATCACACCACGTGGGCTCAGGGACAGAAAGTGGGGGGGAAAAACATCCAGAATCCAACAGGAAAATTTGGGTTCTACAAATAACTCCTCTAAAGATGTCCAGGATCCGCCAAGGATCTTTGGAGAACTCGAGGACAGCCTTGTGTGTGCGCTACCACATAATCCTGCGAGGCAGGAGAGGCAGATAAATTATTGCAGCTATTTTGGACAACGTCTGAAGCGAGGAGCAGCCTTCTTAGAAGGTCTTGAGAGGATTAAAGGCAGTGTCTGGAGCTGGGAGCAATGTGCTTGCTCCTGGGGCAGGGGAACAGCGTCCCCTGTTTACCCCGGGCTCTGGGGACAATTAAGGAAGGTCACCTGGCTGGCTGGCAGGACAAGTGCCCTGCCCCGAGCAGCTCTGGCGTCAGAGTCTGCCCAGACACAGCCACTGGAAAATATGGAAAATAAGGAAATAGGGCTGGAATTACAGCTCGGGCAGAAATGTTGAAACTGGGATGGGGTAATCCAGGGCCATTTGCAATCTGCTGGATGTTGTCTGTCCTGATAAAAATCTTTTCCCAGCAGTGATTAAGCAAACCAGGAGCCGGTTTTGGGGATGAACCAACATTAAGTGTGGACAGGAGAGAAGCTCCTCTTTTCTTCTGCAGAAATGTAGGTGCTGAGGATCACTGAGGGACACAGAAAGAATTTTCAGAGGCAGATGATGAGCAGAACATGGTCACAAAGAATGTGGACACCCTAAACCCAGGCAGCAGTGGGAGCTGCTGGTCAGGACAAAAGGAATCCCAGCCCTGAAGTGTTAAAAAGGGCTGAAGATCAGTTACAAAAACCCCAAACCCACAATGTCTCAGCTAGAGAGGAGCCCAAGAAGCAGCCAGACCCCAGCCCAGCTGTGTGACCTGCTGGATCCCAGTCAGCAAAGACCAGGAATGGCACGGATCTAGCTGGAATCCCACATCCCAGACAAAGCCCACTCCAAAGCATCCCTCAGCCTCTGCAACAAAGCAGAAGTGCTGCATGGTACGTTTTTTAAAAAAACCCAACTTCACAGACCGCAAATGTGCCTGGAACTCTTTCTGCAAGACAAAAGGGACATTTAGAGATAATGTAGGAAAAAGAGAATAGATTTTAAGATCTAGAGGAGTCTCTGTGCCAGGGAAGGAGACAGAATGTAATTTTTTTGTCCCATCTGTTGGCTGCGAGGAATTGAACAACAATCGCAGTGAGAACCTTAAAAAGCAGCTCATGACTGGCACTAAAGCAGAGGCAGGAGGCAGTGACTGCCCAGGGCTGCAAATCCATCCTTGTGGTGAGCAGGAGAAGAGGATGGTTGGCTCAGGAGTACTCTGAGCCATCCACCTTCTCAAGGAGCTCAAAACAGGGGGTGCTCAGCATTGAAAACTCCAGGGAGAGCTCAGAGCCCTTCCAGGAGAGCTGGAGAGGGACCTGGGACAAGGGATGGAGGGAGAGGACACAGGGAATGGCTCCCACTGCCAGAGGGCAGGGATGGATGGGATATTGGGAATTAGGAATGGTTCCCTGGCAGGGTGGGCAGGCCCTGGCACAGGGTGCCCAGAGCAGCTGTGGCTGCCCCTGGATCCCTGACAGTGCCCAAGGCCAGGCTGGAGCAATCTGGGGTAGGGAAAGGTGTCCTTGCCCATGGCAGGGGATGGGACTGGATGGGCTTTAAGGTCCTTTCCAAGCCAAACCATTCCCTGATCCCTGGCACTGCAGGGTGCACACACAGCCAGGTGCAGCCACGTTTCCATGCCACGGTCACACTGTGAACACAAACACTCCCAGACACACCAGCCCTGCACCTGCAGCTGCTGTGGATGTCACCAAGTGCTGCTGAGGGGCTGTGGGACATCACCTGGACACATCCAGCCCACCAAAAGCTTGTGGGCAAATTGGAGACCACGCAGAGAGGAAAATGAGCTGAAGGAACAGAAGACTTGAACTATAATCAGAAATTAGCAAAGAGGAGGAGGGAAACTTCTCCCCAGGCTGCCTCTGCAAGGGTTGCCAAAAAGCACCACACACATCCAAGATGTGCCAGATGTTGCTGCTGCCCAGGAATGAGGCTGCAGGTCTGTGGTGGTGGCAGGAGCAGATGGCAGTGGCTGGGAGGAGCGCGAGGAAGGGTGGGAGGAAGGAAGAGACACCCAGCTGCCAAAATCCCTTGCCTTGGCTCTGCTCACAGGGAGGGCCTTGACTCAGTTTTCTTTCAAAGAGATCTTTAAATGTTGAGTTGCCTGAATGGGATCTCCGAGTATGCACCAAGAGAGGGAATTCTGGTGTTGTGGGACTCAGTGGGAAGAAATGGGAGGAGGTGAAGTAGAGTTTAAGTGTAAACTGGTGAAACTGGGGGCAGAGAGGACCTTCCACTGGGAGGGCTCACCTGGGGTCTCACACACTGTGCTAACCAAGTGGGCAATTCCTAAAGGGATGCTTCCAGCAGAATCACGGGCTGGGATTTCATGGCCATGCCACACACTGGTAACACAAGCTGCTCCTTCTTCCTTTGCAATGCATCCCTCTAAATCTTCCCCGAAACAAAGGAAAACCTGGACTGGGGGGGTTTTATTGAGCCCAGCAGCCAAACCCGGGAAGTGGAATCTCCATCCATCCACTCCCGGACAGCACCAGGAAAAGGCTGGGCTTAGCAAAGCCTGAACCAGGCAGGAGAGCTTCAAACCAGCTCTGCCACAGAGCCCCAAAGCCAAGCTCTGCTCCCTCCTCAGATGTCAGCAGCAGCCTGGGCTCTGGCATCTGGGAGCAGCCGGATTCCTGCCTCGTGCCTCTGGAACACCAGGATCCCAACACACAGAGGGAGGAGCTGCCAGCTCATCCAGGGTCACCCAGAGCGAGCAGCCACCTCCGAAAAATGCAAATTGCAATTTTCTATTTCATTCCCCACCTATGGTGGAGTTTCTTCTCTGGAACTGTGAGGATAAACTCGTGAACATCTGGGAAGTGCAGATCCTACGGCACAGAAGAGTGTTGGGAAAGCTCATGAGGTGGTTGATAATTCCATACTCAGAGCACAGTTGTAACTGCATGCATTAAAAATGGCATGGGGTCTCCACTTTAAATAACAGCCATAAAACAGATTTTGGGGGTGGAAAAACACTAATCAGAAATGCCTCATCCAATAAAACACAATCTCAGATACGTTTGCACCACACAGGGACAGAGGGAAAACAAGCTCCGTGTAACAATTCTTAAATTGCTCATATTTGGTCCTGAAATCCTGTTAAATTCCCTCGATGGCTGCTGGAGAGTGACTGGCACTGTCCCCATCCAAGCCCTCGGTGCATCATGGCAGGGCAGAGCCCCCGTGGAGCACCAGCATTCTCAGGCTCCTTCCAGCCAAAGCAAATCTGGGATTCGGGGGGAACAGATGTCTTTGGGAAAAGCACCGGGTGGCCAAATGGGAGCCTGAGCTTCATTCCGAGCTCAGCAGGCCCCACCAAGGTGGGGAACAGCTCAGGGAAACGTTGGGGAGGAAACAGTGGGCAGAGAGGGAAAATAGCAGGGATGACAAACGCCTGGGATGACTGAGGAGCTGCCACGTCAGTGCCAAGCTCCTGGAGAAGTCTTCACCAGAACCAGCGTAATTCCTCCTGCAAAGGGCCTGGCACAGCCCCTGCAATACAGCATTTTACTGCAGTCTGCACAGCAGAAAGGGTCCAAAAAAGGAGGACACTGAGATGTGTGTTAATCAAGTGAAGAACCATCTACAAAGAAAAGGCATGGATCTGTCTTCCAGTTGAAACGCTATAAATAGCCTTGCATACTTGCTTATCAGATTGGTTCGGCTGCAGGGATAATCTCCTGGAGAAAGCAATGGAAGCCCTGTTATGTTGGATATTTATAACCAGATGAAAGCTGAGAAAATGCACAGTGGTGTCAGCCTGGCGCTCGTGCCGCGGGATGGGGGTGCGGGATCCAGCACGTCTCCGCGGTTTAACAGAAGGTCAGGAACAGCTTTGTCTGCTCAAAAACCCAACATCTGACCTCTCTGAGGGGCTGGGGCTGCTGATGGAGCCAAGGCAAGGACATGGTGGGACGGTCCCCAAAAGGTCATGATGGTCCCACATCACTGGAGAGCCTTTGCAGGAAACGAGTCACGATCCTTCTCGGGACTAGCAAGGCCTGGCTGGAAGCACAGATGTGGATGTGCCACACCTCGGGCAGGGCGCGGAGCAAACACAACTCTGGTGAGCTGGTCTCACACCCCAGTGCCTCCTAATCCCCAAATGGCCTGTCCCAGTGCCAGGATGCCCTCACAGTCTGCTTAGAGGATCACGACCCTGAGCCCAGCTCCTCAGGTCCCCCCTGAACTGCCGTGCCAGATTATCTGCAGAGCACCAGGACCAGCTCAGGATAATGCCAGGGGATTCCAAGAGCCTTGACCTGCCACGGCCTCTGCACCCAACACAGGATGTCCTCCAGCAGCAGGACAGATGGACAGAGGAGCACCTGGAAGTTGGAGGACATCAGGACAGATGCTGGAGCCACTGGAGCCTGATTCCCAACCACTGCCGTGGGAAGGGAGCCAAGGCAGGATGTTCTGGGGGATGGAGAGCGGAGCAGGGTTGTGGTTATTCCTGGGAGCCTCCACGGGGTCTGTAGCACACAGGGATCTGGTGGTGGACGGGTGTGGGGTGATTCCTGCTCTCCTGGGAGGTGAGCACACACAGGGCACCTTGTGCCAAGACAGGGAGCTGGTTGGTAGGGCAGATTTGTGATGCTGTGGGCAGGGAGCCATGCCAGGCAGTGTCCCTTGGCCTTCCTCAGCTCTGCCCATCCAGCCGGGCACATAACGAACATTCCAAGGAATATTCCAAGACAGCCCTCTCTGCCCTCCACTTTCCAGGTGCTCCTCTCTCTCCCCTCTTTCTACTTTTAGCCCTGCTCCTCCCTCATCATCCCCAAGTTTACTGTCACATTCCAGGGCTCAGCCTTTCCTCTTCCAGGTCCATCACCCCCACCACCTCACCGTGTCCATCAGCTCATCCATGGGGCAGCTCCTTGCTCACCATTCCAGCCTCTCTTCCAAGTAATGTTACTGAGTGCCAAGGCTCCAGGAATCATTTCAAACTGCTCTTCCCAGGTGACTGACTGGCACTTTTGGGGAGAAAGTCATCTGCACAGCACTCATGGACAGGAGGGTGCAACAGATGGATTTGGGAACCCCATCATGCCTCTCTCCAATGGTTGTAACACAGAGAACTCCAGTGTTACTCCAGGAATAACCTGGGAATTGGGAAGGGACCTGTCCATTTCCACAACAGAGGGACACAGCAGGTTTGCAGCTCCCTAAAAACCATCTGAATGCACACTCAGCCTCTTCCCACCATGTACACACCTGCCCCAAAGCCAAGGATGCTCCCAGAAACAGGAGGAGACTTCAGGAGAAACCTCTGCCACCTGCTCCTCTTCCCTCCCAGAAGTTTCTTTGACCCTGCCACCTCCACAGCCACCTCCCCTGGGGACACGAGCACAGAAGGCAGCAGGTACAGGAGAGAAGATGTTATGTGCACAGCCAGAGCCAAAGAAGAAGACAGCTGGGGGGGTGGGCTGCAGCCAGGGGGGCAGCACAGGGGCAGCACGAGCAGCACGACCACGGGGAAGCAGCTCTCTGGTGGTGACACCACAGACACCTCCAGGGGTTCTCAGGGAAAGCTGGACCCCACGGGGAGGTGACCTGAGGGGCAAGGGGAAGGGAAACGTCGCTCTGGGGTTTGCCACCACCACCACCACGCTCGATGAGCCTCCGCTCCACAGATCTCCTGAGCCCAGCCTGTGCCCCTAAACCTGCTCTGCCCCCTGGAACCCCCCATAGCTCCAACCCCAAACACACACGGAGAGCTCCAGCACACCCGAGGTGGGGATGGGCAACCATGGGACCCCTGAGTGCAGCACACGAGCTCCCCATGGGCTGGGATTCAGCCCCTCTGCTGCCATCTCAGATCACCATGTTGGGCCAAATCCACCTGTCCCCTGCCTCACCCACCTGTCCCCTGCCACTCCCATCTCCTGCCACACCCACCTGTCCCCTGCCACTCCCACCTGCTTCCTGCCACACCCATCTCCTGCCACACCCACCTGTCCTCTGCCACACCCATCTCCTTGACTCCTCCCATCCCCCAGCTCGCCCAGACCTCCCCTCCCTCACCCACCTGTCCCCTCCCCACCCCTCCTTGCTGCTCTCTTGCTCTGAGCCTCCCCTCTTCTCCATCCTCCCATCCCCACCAAGCCGAGCGTGTCCCAGCCGAGCTCCACGTCACCCACACCTGGGACACAGATCATGGAAGCCTCGGGGACAGGTGCCAGGGAGGGGACAGGCGCAAGGGCGGGCATGTACCGTTCTCGGGGTGCTCCATCTCCCCGATGCTGCCATCGGGCGTGGTGCGCTCGTAGTGGTCCTCGGGCAGGGCCAGCGGCCCGATGCGGGGCCCTGATGAAGATTTGCTGCTGGGGGTCTCGGATTCCTCCAGCCCACTGTCGTAGTAGCTGTGCTGGGAGGGGTCCTGCAGGTCCTGAGCCTGGCTGGCTGCAGAGAACGTCACTCGGCGATGAGGTAACTGCAGACAAGAGAGAAGATGTTGCATCACCCACCTGACAGGTGAAGAAAAGGGGTGGGGTCATCCAACCTGACCCCATCCTCAGGCCCCAGAGCCATCCTGGCACACTCAGCACCAGGCTCCATCCCAGCCAAGAGCTCCCCATCACATGTAAGGAGCACATTTTGCATGGTCACTGTGCTGCCCCAACCCATCACTCCCCCCACGGCTCTGTCCCAGCCTCGTCTGTCACCCAGATGTCCCCTCCCATGTCAGGACAGCTCTGGAAAGGTCCCCCAATCAGCACAGCCTCCTGAAACACTGTCCCCACCCTTGACCAGAGATCCCCCGTTGGCCGGTTCCCAACGCAGCCTCAGAGCCTCACATAGCCAAGGCCACCCCAAAGCCTCTCTGATGGCATCACTGCCCAGCACAGAGCCACATCCTCCCTCCCCTGCCAGCCCCTGGCCTGACCCCAGCTCCCACTCCCAGGATTCTCCTCCCAGGGCCACCTCGTTAAGCCTTTCCAAGACCCCACTTCACACTCTCCCTCCCCAGCTCTGCCTCACGCTCAGAGCAGCTCCCTGCCAGCAGCCATTAAGCCACATCATTATCCCGCTCCAAATCCTTCCACCAAATCCTTCTTTGGTGTGATTACCGAGGAGCGGAGTGGAGAGTTCAAGGGGCAAGAGAGGGGAATGAAACACAACCACCGAGAGCAAGAAAAAGCCACCACAATGTTTCCCCACCAGAAACGTGGGGAAAAGCCCAAGACAGGAATTATTTGATGGAGATCTGAAGGTGATGAGGTGAGAGAGGAGCCAACACACTGTTTAGGCTGAATACCTTTTTCTGTGCTGGTGTCTTTCCTACAAATCAGTGGCAATCAGGCATCCCACACACAGCGAGCACCGGCCAGGAAGGGGAAGGAATTGAGACAAACAGAGGGAAGGAACACAGAGGGAGCATTTAGATGAGCTGCTTTAAGGTTGGTTGGACCTGATTAAATTCACCACAGATGCTTAGAGACCTGATTTAAGTAACTTCAGAGCTGTTAGGGCTGCTTTTTTTTTTTTTTTTTCCCAAGACTTTTTTTTTTCCTGAGGAATTTGTAGAGAATCAGGGAGCTTCCAGAAGACTGGAAGTGAGCTAAAATAGCGCCTGTCTTTAATGATGAGAAAAAAGAAGAGCTGGAGAATTATAAAACAGTTAGCTTAATTTCAGTTCCTGGAAAAATACTGAAGCAGATAAAAGAACTCTTTGTAAGTACCTACAAGATAACAAGGAAATGAGTAACAGCCACTGTAGGTTTGTCACAAACAAACATGTCAAGCCATTGAACTCCTTCCTTTGAAACGACAGCAGGCCTCGTGGAGGGAGGAGGAGCAGTAAATGTTCTAGCTCGACTTGAGGAAGTTTTTTTTGACACTGTTTTAGCTGATTTTCTCATAAGTAATGCAAGCAAACAGCAGAGGTGCAGCACGGTACATCCCTGCCTGGGTAATGTGGGTGCAAATAATTTGGAAAGTGTTATTCCTGCAGGAATTACTGCAGACAGCCTTTTCAGCTGGGATCATGGAGCACATTAAAGCTCTGGGTTGTGTCCCGAATCCGTGTCTGGGCTGTGTTTTCATTAGCTGCTGGCATGACAGATGTGGGATGGGTCTGTCACATCTGCACCCTCGTGAGGAGCAGCCACAGCTGGCTGAGGATCACTGCACGTCACGGGCTGGGCATCCAGCCCTGCTGCCAGCCTCCCACCCAAAAATGCATCAGTATTGGGATGTGTGACCGGGCTGGGATGTGCCAGCTCTGCTGGGTGCCAGGAGGCTGAGCTGGGCACTGGTTTTGAGGAGTGTGCCCCACTTCAGCAGAGAAGAACAGACAAGCAGTCGTTAGAAACCATGACAAAATATTTCAAAAAAAGAGAGAAATTGGTTCAGGGAAGAGAAGGTTTAGGGTGGCAAAGGCTGGAAAGGGAAAGCCTCTGCTTGGGACCACTGGCAGATGGGAAGGAGTGACCTCTACCAGCAGTGGGGAACACCGGGTTAATCACTGCGGCAAAAAACCCTCAGTGGTGGCTTTGGCCAAGTGTAATCACAGGATCATGGCAGGGTTTGAGCTGGAAGGGCCTTAAGGCTCATTTCATCCCATTCCTGCCATGGGCAGGCACCTTCCACTGGCCCAGGTGGCTCCGAGCCCCATCCAGCCCACCTTGGGCACTGCCAGGATGGGGCACAGCAGAGGGGCACAGGATGGGCTGCCAGAGCAGAGGGTGCAAGCCCTGTCACTAAGGCACAGGTGAGCCCCCCGGGAGGGCTCTGGAGGAGCTGAGGAGAAGGCAGCGCTGCCCAGGTGACAATGACACTCTGGAGTCCCCTCCCAGCCCACAGGGACCGAGTAGAGCCTGGCACTGCCCTCCCCCTGGCCCCTGCCCACCCAGCTGAAACCAATCTCCTGCCTTGCCTGGCCCATCCCGAGCTCCTGCTTTCCCTCCTGCTTGCACCAGCCGGGCTCCTCGGGGTGCTGAGATAACACAAATCAACAACGTCCCAAAGCCAGCGTGTGACAGCCGCCATCCCCCCTGCCCGGGGGGCTGCATCCCAACAGCAGCACTTTTACCTGAAAAACACCTCCTTTAAAGGTCACCCGCTGCCAGGCAGCCCTGGAAAGGGCTCCTCTCACTGCAGGGCTCCCCAGCCCTGTCCCCTGCAGCCCCACAGCGCAGCGTGGCACTGGCACGGGCAGTGCCCCCCTCCCTCTGTGCCCAGCCCCGCCAGCAGGTCCCTGGGAAGCTCCCCACCCCCTCAGCCCAGCTCTGGAATCATGGAAAGGCACGGAATTGATTTGCCTGGCCTTGACTCACAGAAATTGGGTTTGGTGTGACCTTTCTGGGGGAGGGTAAAGAGCCTTTGAGCAGGCAGTGCCCTCTGCACAAGGAGCTGCTTGTGCAGTGCACTCCAGGCACACCAGAGCCTTCTGTTTGAGGAGTCAAACACAGCAGCTCCAAGTCACAACCTGCAAACAGCAAATCTGTTTTGGGGCCCTCATCTTTGCTTGCCCCAGTTTTTCCCCGTTCCTCATCAGAGGTGACCTTTGCAGGTGCCATCTCACCAGGGCTTCCTGCAGCGCCTTCCTGCCCTTCCAACCTCGCAGGTTTTTCCACCTGAGGTCTGTGCCAGCCTCTTAACCCTGAGCTACTCATGCAGCGTGACCCTTGAATCCATTTTCAAGCCAGCACTTCCCAGGATATCGGCCAGCTCCGTTCCTCGGCGCTGGCCCGCCTTAAAATGCACTTTGTTTAAATGGGCCCAGTTTACCAAGCAATCTGGATTGCTCTGCATGGCTGCTCCATCCCCAGCACCATCTCCCACGCCACCAGTCTCCGTGGCAGGCGCGGGTTTATCAGCAGTGATTTCAGATTTCCTTCCAGACCATTGACTGCAGCGGTGAATGGCAGCGGGCACCGCGGAGCAGCTCCGGGAGAACCTGGCTCCACGAGGAATCCCAGCCAAGCTTCCCTTCCCTTCCCTAAGCTCTGGATAAACCAGATCTGCCTCACAATGCTCAGAATCCCAGAATCCCAGGTTGGAAAAGCCCTCCAAAGTCATTGAGTACAAGCTGTGCCTGATCTCCAGCCCAGAGCACTGAGTGCCACATCCAGGTGATCCTGGGACACCTCCAGGGATGAGCACTCCAAACCTCCCTGGGCAGCTCCTCCCAATGCCTGACCACCCTCTCCAAGGAGAAATTCCTGCTATGTCCAACCTCAGAGCAGTGTTCATGCAAAACAATAATAATAATAATAATAATAATAATAATAATAGTGATAAAATCCCCATTATCAGCTGGGAGCATCCATCAGTCTCCAGCTGCCCTGTGCCCAACACAAACCAGCTCTGCCTCTCCAGCCCTGTGGGAATGCCTGCAGCAGCCCTCGTTCCTCACAGAGGCCAGGACCATGCCTAAGGAAAGGTTTAAAAACCTGTCACGTAATGCCAGTGCCCAGTGTCCCCTGCCATCAGCCACAGTGACTGACGTCAGTGCTATTTCCATCAGCCATTCCCTGCTTTAGCCATTAATCCAGCTGTTCCCTGGGGCTGCCCAGGGCGGTGAGCACTGCACAGCCCCAGCCAGCTCTTCCAGCTGCTCGTGGCATCGCTGCCCTACCAGTCCTGCCCACCCCAGGCTGTCCAGCTCCATGGACACCTCTGGAGCAGAGAGATCCCACTCTTTGCTACAAATTATTCCATTCTGTTATGTCAAATATCTCTATTTAGAATGCCTTCGCTGGTTCCCAACTCATGGGCAGGTCCCACATCCTACGTTGTTATGTCTCAGCCCAAATTACTCCAGCTATTTACTCAATACTTTTGCATTTTTCTCCATAATTAACAATTTTGCAATCTCCACTTGGAATTGACAGTTCCTGAATTCCACCTCTTCCTGGCGCATTTTTTAAAGTACTTATTGTGTTGACTTTGTAATAATTGATTTTCCCCCAATGTCTTTGGCTTTGCTTGTTAATTTTCTACACTCCAGAATGACTAATTTCTCCTAATTGCTGTAACTCCCTCCTTTTACCCCCAGTATTTATTGGTTTCCTACTTCCAACTGCTGCCACTGTGCTGGAATGAGATTTGGGGCAGAGCTGTCTAATTTCTCAGCTGAGAAATTGTGGCTTTGGATAAAAAAACTGCATTTTCAGGGTTCCCCAGTGCTCACTGTGATATTCCTGATGGGGACACCTGTGCCAGCACCAGGGACAAACTGAGCCCTGTCCCCCTCTTCCTGCAGGGATGCTCTGATGGGGATGTTCCTCCCCAGGAAAATCCTGCAGGCTCCATGCTGCCACAGCTCAGGGGTTTTTCCTGAGGAGGAATCCTTGGCAGTTCTCCCTCTGGTGACCCCCATCCTCTGTGAAGAGCTCTCCTGCCTTTTTGAGGCCGTGCCTGCTCTGGCCTCCGCAGATTCCGGCAGCAGTGAGCTCCAGCCCATGTGCTCACTGGAAAAGCTCTTCCCTTTGCTCCTGCCTCTGCTGCCTGCTCGTTTTGCCTTGAACTTCTCCTTCCTGCAGGGTTGTGAGGAACGGCAGTAATTACTCCTCGCTCTGCCCCCTTCCAATTCCACAAATCCAGGCTGCATCCTGCTCTGCCAGGCCCTGCTGCAGACACCAGGCAGGTCTGGCCAGCCCTGCTGCCCTTCCCTGTGCCCCTTCCATCCCATCCATTCCCTGTGCCCCTTCCATCCCTGCTGCCCTTCCCTGTGCCCCTTCCATCCCTGCTGCCCTTCTCTGTGCCCCTTCCATCCCTGCTGCCCTTCCCTGTGCCCCTTCAGCTCTTGCCCTGTGTGCCCTTCCATCTGCCATTCCCTGTGCCCCTTCCATCCCTGTTCCCTGTGCCCCTTCCATCCCTGCTGCCCTTCCCTGTGCCCCTTCCATCCCATCTCCCTTTCCCTGTGCCCCTTTCAGCTCTTCCCCAGTTTTCCAGCCACAGGGAAACCAGGCCCAAACCCACAGCTCCAGTTTTGGGGCTCGTCTGGAGCTTTGTTTTGGTGTGGAATTTTTGTGGGCTTTCCCTGACCTGGCTGGTCCTGGCTGCACATCCCAAACCCCCCAACACCAATCCCTGACTGTGCTGATTCCTTCTGCCAGGAGAGCACACTAGGAAAAATTATATTGGGAGACATTTCTTCATGGAAAGGGTGGTCAGGCATCAGAAGGAGGGTGGTGGAACCACCATCCCTGCAGGTGTTCAAGGCATGACTGGAGGTGACATTGAGTGCTCTGGGCTGGGTGAGATCAAATCTTGATGATCTTGGAGGGTTTTTTTTCCAACCATAATGATTCTGTGAGGATTCCCACTCATGGATGCTGGATGGGGGTCAGGGAACACTGCAGTCCTCAGCCCCTCTGTCCCTCATTCAAACATCCCCAGCTCCCAGCAGGACCTGCACCAGGCTGATTCTCCCTGCTAAACCCAGGGAAAACAAACTCAGCCCAAGTGACAGCAGAGCCAGGAGGCAAGAGGAATTCGGGATGTCACCATGTCCCCACAAACCCACTGGCATCACTGCCTGTGCAGAGGGCAGGGACTGAGCAGCAGGAATTCGGGATGTCACCATGTCCCCACAAACCCACTGGCACCACTGCCCGTGCAGAGGGCAGGGACTGAGCAGCAGGAGGAATTCCATTGTTCACAAAGGAAACCACAAAATCCGCCCTGGGCACCCTTTTCCTGCTGGCAGCAATGGAGAGGAGCCACCCTGAGCGCAGGGGGGAAAATCCAGCCCTTGTTAACTGGCTCACTGCTGATCCCAAAGCAGGATCCACGCTCCCCTGGCCTCCTGTGCCTCCCCACATGCCAGAAGCCCCTTTCAGGCAGCTGCCAAGGGAGCTGCTTCCCCTACAGCCGCCACAATGCAGCAACTCACAGGGCCGGGAGTGAAAGGCAATGTCAGAGCCAGCGCCCGGAATATCAAAATGAGCGACAAGGGAGCCATTGTGGCACCGGAGCTACCCAACTTCACATGGATTCATCAACCCCTCTCCCTCACACACCAACCTGGAGCCATGCAACATCCCTGGACGTGGAGGGGAAGAGAGAAGGATAAGCCCAGGGATTGTGCTTTGAGTGACCCAGAGCCGGCTTTCCATGGGTGGAGGCTTGGGAATTGTTTGCTTTGCCTGGCGAGGAGCAGGGCTCCAGTGCAGTGCAGCACAGCCCTGGGAGCAGGAGGCTGAGGGGAATATTATGTCCATGGAAACCAGGGCAGGCCTCGAGGAAAGCTGGAGCTGAATTGCCAAAACCACCCAGGGCAACGCTCGAGCTCCAGGAAACAGGACACAGCTCGTCCCCGAGCCGACCATTTTACAGCTCATCTGAGCCACCAGAGCTTCTGCTGCCCTGCTGGGGTGAGAATGGAGCTGAGACAGCTCCTCCCATCGTGTTCCATGACCCTCCAGCAGCACATTGTGTGCCCACTGCACTGAGTTTTGGAGGAGAAGCCCCCCAAGAGCCCTCCCTGCTTGTTCTGCACTCACCCTGCAGGTGATGGGAAGAGCTCAGGGCATTTCCTGGCACAGCAGCACCCTGAGGGACAGGGACAGGGACAGGGAGGGACAAGGGACAAGGACAAGGGACAAGGCAAGCACTGCCCTGGCTTGGTGCCACCTCTGGCATCTACAGCTCCCCTCTGCTCCTGCCCTCGCTGGCCTGGGGGTCCTGTCTGCCCCAGGGGCCCCTCCCTGCCCTGCCACAGCATCTCCAGGGGTTCAGTTGGTTGAGCAGACCCAGCTGCTTTCCCAGGATTGCTCCCTGTTTGCCCAACACGAAGGAATTGAGGGAAGGGCTGGGATCAGGTCCCAGGGACTGCTTTGGACAAGGGAGGGACATGGATGGACTCATCTCTAAGACAAGATCCGTGGTCTCACGCCTGTGAGACCCATCCTTTTATTCAGAACACTCCTTCAGGCCCTCCCAAGATTTTGTCCCTCCCAAAGAACCCTGACAATTCTGGAGCACAGTTAGAGGCCCAAATCTGTGATCTGCCAGCCTGGCCTTACTGGGGTCACCTCCACCACAGCCACTGGGGTCCCACAGGGCACACCAGCCATGGGGTGACTGTTCTGCTCCGTGATGCTCACGGGCTCTCGTGTGCTGGCTGTGCCTGCTCACAAACCCCTGCGTCCATCCCCAGCTCCCAACACCCGTTCAGCTCTCCCACTGTTGACAAACCAGAGAAGGAATCCACAATCAGAGGAAAAAAGCACAGGAACCCATGGAATCCCAGCTCCCAAACCCAGGTATCATCCCAAAAAGCACCTGCTCCCCTCCTGAGCGGCTGCTCAGCTGACAATTAGCGAGTGCTGACCTTGCAGTCAGCAGAGGCAGTCTCCAAGTCCTGCCGAAATAATGATCGCAGAGCAGCCAGCCTCAAATGGACATCAGCTCCCGAGGCACTATTTAATGAATAAATCCAGGGAAAATGCAGGCTGACTCCACATAGGTGCCCTGAAGCCTCCTGAAATTTGCATGATGCTCAAAGAAGCCGCCAAAGCCCGGTGCCAACCTGCCTGGTCAGATCGAATTTATCTAACTCAGAGCAAGATCTAACGCAATTAGAGACCCATCTAGGCAGCCTGGGGACAGAGCCTGCCTAACCCTCAGCCTATCCCAGCTCTGAGCCCATCCAGGAGGTGCCATTTGGCTTTTCTTTGGGTGAAATGAAGACGGGCAAGGAAAACACGGAAATAAATCATCGGAAGGGCTGACGGTAAAATGGAAAGGGGTCATAATCTTTATGGAATGATGTCTAAATTGGCCTGGCTGTGCTGCCCTGGAATGTCTGTCACCATCCAGCTGATAATGGAGCTATTCTGGAGATGGTTGGTGTGGAGTGGAAATTGCCCTGGGTGCAGCAGGAGGCCTCATAATCACGTTAAAACCATCTTAAGATCCCAGGGAGAAAAAGCTTTCCGGGACTGGGAGCAACACTTGAATAAAACCCTCGAGGAATCCAACAGCTGCAGAGTGGGAAAATGATGCTGGGAAAATAATGAGCTAATCTGGCTCCCAGTTGCACCCAGTGGAGCTGACAGAGAGCACTGAAGGCTCTGGGGAGAGCAGGGGGTCCGAAGCTGTAGACTCAGGACTCTATCAAAAGAAATGGAGATAACCAGGAATGCCTCCATGGAAGCCTTTCCACAGAAAACCTGTCAATTTGCTGGAATCAGATCATTATTCAAGCGAGCTCCCCGTTTCAGGGCTGGGACGTGGGGGGAGATCTTTGCTGACACGTGAAAATGAAAAAATGATGCTCTTGCAAAGGTACCTTTCACTTCAGGACTCCAGCCAAGTATTAATTATGGAGCTCAACTCAAAAAGGTCAGGCAAAACCATGCCTTTAGACATTACTAGAAAAAAAAATATTTATATATAATATATATTCTGATTGACCTGGGAAACAGGGGGAAAAACTGTCAGTTCTTCCTGATTTGCTTTCAAATTGAAAATTTTCCTCTGAGGGCAAACCTGTTTTGCAACCAGCTCTATTTCCACAGGCAAAGGGCAGCAGCTTTTCCTGTCTGCCCAAGGAATTGTGCCTGTTCCAGAGGTCTGGGCACCCACACACTGCAGAGATGGGCAGGGCCCTCACTTTAGTGGTCTGCACCTCCTGATGAGTGGAGATACCAGGTGAGACAAACCTTCCTTTGGAGACATCAAACAGGTAGGACAAGTCATAGGAAGGCTTCTTAGGGCCACTTATCTTGCCTGCACTGCTCCAATTCCCATTCCCACTGGCACAGGACCCCTGGGATGGATGAGCTCCTCAAACCCCAGGATTGCTGTCACATCGTTGGCCAAACCAGATCCTGGCTCCAGACAAATTTCCAGCACATTAGCAAAGGTTTCTGAGCTCTCTGGGTAAGACATGCCCCAATAGTCCCTAATAAACTGTGATCCACTTGAAATCCTTGGAAAAAAATCCCACCCAAGCTCCTCCAGGCACTTGCAGAGCCTGGAATCACAACACCTCAGAAGGTCTTGCCCAGCCTGAATGAGAACCAAGGGCTCTTCAAACACCTGAAACACGAGTTTGCCTTCCACAGGGCTCAAGTGCTTTTGATGAACTAGCAGGAAGATGAATGGATGAGTGTGAGGGGAACATCACACACGGCTCCAGCAGGACACTTCCAGCAGGATCTCAGTGCAGAGCCCAGCCACGAGGTGCCCCCCCAGCAGCTGCTGCTGAGCACGGGGGAGCTGGGAGGATGTGAAAACCAGGCCATGTGGGAGCAAAATAGCTGCAGGCTCTCAGGTTGCTGGGGCCTTTCAAGATGTCTCCGAGGAGCTGAATCAGGGCAGGCTGCTCTGACAGCTCCCAGGGAGGGAGGTGGGATCGCTGCCCTCCCCGAAGGACGGCTCCCAGCTTTGATGGAGCGTGCCAGGATCCCTGTGCCACGTGCAGATAGATCAGAGCGGTGTTTTGCAAGCCAGGAGGAGCTCAGGAGGATGTTTACATCCCAGGAAAGGGGCATCTTCAGGGATCTCCGGGCAGGACCCGCAAGGCCTGGCTGTGAGTGCCACAAGGATGGAAATAATGAGGTGGTGGAGCTTTCTCCTGCTCTCCCGGCAGGTCACAGCCCACGCTCCCACCACAAACCCACCCACGCTTCCCTGCCAGCAGCTCAAGGGCTGAGGCAGTAAACAGCTTGCACCACACCAGGCATTGATGCAAAATAACCAGGAATGTTTGTAAAGGGATCTGGGGGAGTTGTTTTCTTTCTGGTCCTCTGCCTGACCTCCTCTTCCTCTCCAGAGGGTTGGGTTGGGAATCACACCCAGAAAAGAAGCCTTTACTACAGGTAGGATGTGGAAACCAGGTCCTCAAGGGTGAGAGACCTCCAAAAAAGTTCAGAAAGTCAGAGAATAAAATCATGGAATGGTTTGAGTTGGAAGGAATCCTAAAGCCCATCTCATTCCACCCTTGCCATGGCAGGGACACCTCCCACTGTCCCAGGCTGCTCCCAGCCCCAATGTCCAGCCTGGCCTTGGGCACTGCCAGGGATCCAGGGGCAGCCACAGCTGCTCTGGGCACCCTGTGCCAGGCCTGCCCACCCTCCCAGGGAGGAATTCCTTCTCAATATCCCATCTAAACCTCCCCTCTTTTCATTTCAAAGAGTTCTTCTTGTCCTGTCACTCTCTGCCTGTGTAAAATCTCTCTCCATCCTTTTTTTGTGGCTGTCCTTGAAGTACAGCAAGGGTCAGTACAAAAGACAAGGTCAGGGAAGGACTTGTTGGGGGGAAGCTGAGTGAGGCTGAGTTGCAGGTCTGACTCCAGAGGTGAAGCCAAGGCTGAGCTTCACCCAGGCTGGGCCGGTGGATGCTGCAGCCACAGTCAGAGGTGACAAGAACAGGGGCACCAAGATGCCAGGGGTGACCTCCTCAGCCCTGTTCAACCCCCCTGTGCCCCAGCTGAGCTCTCTGTGCTTTCTGGGGTGCTGAAGGACCAGGGCACTGCAGGAGGAGCCTCATTTGGAATAATCTCCAGTGCCCATCTTGGTCTCTGCCAGGAGCAGAGCTGGGTTGTGCAATGGCAGCACAGCTGTGCCCTGGGGATGGGCCGTGCCCAGGGCTCCTGGCAGGTGCTCTCACAGGACAGGGGTGTGTGGGGATGAGGGCGGAGGGGCAGGAAGGTGGTTTGGGCCTGGCACAGGGCTCAGCATTCCAAAGGATGTGCCAACCAGCGGGAGGTTTGCCAGGGCACCACGGGTGCTGAGTGCCCAACACCCCACAAACCATGAAGGGGCTCTTTGGGACCTGCCCTGGCACGGCCCCACACGGGGGGGTTCACTCTGGGGGTCCCAGCTGGCCCCCAGAGCACAGCAGCCACCCCTTTGCTGCTGTCCCAGGGCTGCCAGGGCTGCCCTCCCCAGCCCTGGCACAATCCCAGCCACTCTGTGCCCTTTGCTCCAGGCACTCCTTGGCCCTTGCTCCCTCCACAGCAACCTCCCTGGCCTGTCCTACATCCTGCACCCTCTCATTACTGCAACCTCCTTCCATCCCATCCCAGAACACCCCAGAACATCCCAGCTCTGTCCTCACCCAGGAACACCCCACCCTCCACCCCCTCCAGCTGCATCCACCCTCTGTGCCTCACCCCATCCACACCTCTGGGTGCTCTGGGGGCTGAGGGGCACCGAGTGCCTGGGGACACACAGGGACCACGGGGACCAGGGGGACCACAGGGACCACAGGGACCACAGGGACACACAGGGACCATGGGGACACACAGGGACCATGGGGACACTCAGGGACCATGGGGACACGCCCTGTCCCAGCCCCAGGCTCTGCCCCAGGGTTTGGTGCTGGGTGTTGCAGCCTGCAGGGCTGGGCCCCGCTCCAGGGAGCAGCACTGCAGCTGAGCCCGGCCGAGCGGGCAGAGCAGTGCTGGGAATATCAATCAGGGAGGCCTGGAGCGGGCGGCTGCACACACAGCCAGGGCTTTCATCCCCCAGGATCCACAGCAGAGCCAGCCAGGGGCTCAGCCCTGCGCTGGGAGGGCTCAGCATCCCTCTGTACTGCAGCCAGCACGGTCAGGAGAGACTGGGGAAAGCCAGGGAGAAGGGAGAGATCAGGAGAGAGGGTGGAGAGGAGCAGACACAGCTGTGAAAGAAGCAGGAAGATCTGGGGGGGGAAAGGAGGAGTTCCCCAGGTCCAAGCTAGGAAAGGCCAGTGCTGGCTCCAGGGGCATCGGGCAGGGGAGAGGCTGAGGCTGTGAGGAGGGAGAGGAAGAGGAGGGCAGGGAGGAATGGCAAGAGGGGCACTGGGCAGTGCTGTCACCCAGCCCCACGTGGGGAGCCCCAGGCAAGGAGCACAGGCTGGGGGAGCCTTCAAGGGAGAAAGGACGAGGTTCCCAGTGCTGGTGGGGCCAGGGACTGCCAGGCAGGAGAGATCCAGTGACCTCCCTGATGTGTTGGGGACAGTAAGTGCCACCGTGTCCTTGCAGACACTGCCTACAGAGCTGTCACCTGGCCTAGGCTGCCCACCCTGCTGTCACCTGCTGCCACTGTGTCCAGCCCACTGCCACCCTCCACACAGCACAGCCTGTCACAGCCCTGTGCCCCCCTCCCTGGGGCTGTGCACCCCTGTGCCACCTCCTACCGCAGCCCAGGCTGCACAGTCCCCACTGCCACTTCCTTGGGGACAGGTCTTGTACCCTGCCCTGGGCCCCTTCCCCTGAGGGAGGCTCCAGGTGCATCCCCTGCATCCCCTGCCCCTGACACACAGCTTGTGCCTGTGTCCCTGCCCCCCTTGTCACCGAGACCACGCTCCCCTCTGTGCCACCTGCACAGGGTGCTGGCAGTGAGCATCCCCTCTGTGCCACCTGCACAGGGTGATGGCAGTGACACTCCCCTCTGTGCCACCTGCACAGGGTGCTGGCAGTGAGCATCCCCTCTGTGCCACCTGCACAGGGTGCTGGCAGTGACAGTCCCCTCTGTGCCACCTGCACAGGGTGCTGGCAGTGAGCATCCCCTCTGTGCCACCTGCACAGGGTGCTGGCAGTGAGCATCCCCTCTGTGCCACCTGCACAGGGTGCTGGCAGTGAGCATCCCCTCTGTGCCACCTGCACAGGGTGCTGGCAGTGAGCACCCCCTCTGTGCCACCTGCACAGGGTGCTGGCAGTGAGCACCCCCCTGTCACCTCCCACGTGTGGGGGCACGGGCTGGGTACACCCCGCTGTCACCTCCTCCTGCAGCACAGCCTGTGCACACCCATGCTGGCTCTGGCTGCACATCCAGCCTGTACCAGGGCCTGCTCTTCTCCCGTGCCTGAATCTCCTCATTTTGAGGTCCCAAGTACCCCACAGTGCTCTCGCTCATCAACCCAAGTCCCCAGCACAGATGCACCAGGAGCCACCACGCCTTCTTGCCTCGCCCCTGGTGCCCTCAGCATCCTCACCATTGCTCCAGCACAGTGCACTGCCCACTCCCCACCCTGTCCTGTGCTCCCCCAGCTCCCCCAGGCACCCCAGTGATGCTCACAAGCTGCTGTGCTTTGACACAGCCACTCTTCCCAGCAGATCCAGGGAGCTGCAGCCCCTCAACAACTCTTCCCTTATTCCATCTCAGCCCAGCAGAGTCAAATCTGACCCAAGCCCTGTCAATCCCAGCAGCAGGAGCTGATTCACAGTGCAGAGGAACTGGTCCCAGCACAGCTTCTCTCTGGAACTGGGGGAAAGCAGGGCAGGTCCCCCATGAACCCTCAGCTCCATCTGCAGCTCCTTGCTGGATCCATTTATCAGCTCATTCCACGTGAACGGCCTTGAGAAAACCCACTGACCCAGGACAGTGGGAGACTTTCCCAGACATCTGCCAGCACCTAAACCTGCAATTTATGGAGACTCTCAGCTAAATTCTCAAACAAGACGATTTCATTTCTGTCCATTATAGCCACAATATTCCTCTCCTCCCCTCCCGCAGAGAGTAATTAATGCTGCACCGTGCTCCGAGCCCGCGGGCAGGTGCAGGAACCTCTGCTGAGCTTGCTCAAGTTCACACCACTCCAGCTGCCTTCCCAGGTGCTGGGGGGCTGTAAGGACCCAGGGCAGCTCTTGGGAAAAGATCTAGAATGTCCCCTCCCGGTAAAAAAGGGATGGAGCCTGGGAGCCAGGCAGAAGAAAGAACCGCTCCCCACGCCAGCGCCTGAGTTCTCACCCCAGGTTCATCAAAGAGCTGCCGAGGACGAGGAAGGGAGGGAAACTTCTCTCAGAAAGTTCCCAAAGGGGAGCAGATAGCAGGGCTGAGCCAAGCCCCCAGACTGCCCAGCCCAGCCCTGCAGGCAGCAGTTATTGAGGTGGTTGCTGGTGTCTCCTTTCCTCCTCTGCAGCCATCGCATCTCCCTGCGGGTCCCAGCCCTGCCTGCCCAGGAGGCCCAGACACTTCCTGGATGGTTCAAGATAAAACCTTATGCTGTTAGCAAAACAAACGAGGAGGCTGTGAGAGCCAAGGCTGGCACAGGGCTCAAACCACCGAAGCCAGAACCACTGGTTTCCCCGGCTGATCTAATCTCTCCCAGCGCCAGAGCTCCTCGAGCCCAGCAGCCTGCTGAGGCCACGGGAGGCCCTGAGGAAGAGGTGAACTGGTGTGACAGGAGCAGGGATGGGTGCCCCAGTTTGGAAGAAAAACCAGGAGAAACAGGAACGGGTGGCCAGGGAGGGGGGCCCTGAGATGGAATGGTGGGATGGTGGGAGAATGGTGTTGGACTGTTCCTGCCTACCATGGTCCATCATTTCTCCAAACAGCTGGAGACAAGACCCCAAGCGAGCCCCATGGCATTGGCATCACCCCCATCCATCCCGCCAGGAGATCCCATTCAGGGCAGAGCCATCTGCGTGGGGAGCAGGACCAGCCGGCTCCAGCAAGCCTTCCTGAGAGGATCTCTCCTTGCCATCACCTCCCAGGGTGGGGGAGCACCGGGATCTGGGCGCTGCTGACACGCCAAGGCTCCATCTGCAGCCGCGCGCGCCCTCATTGCAGCACTGCGGCGCGCGGGAGCGGCGGCTGCCAGCCCGCGCCACGGGGATTTGGGTCAGGCTAGCCGGGCACGGGGATCTGCTCCACCACGCTCTGGCTGTGGGACGTGGGTGTGGCTCAAGAGGATGTGGGAATCAACCAGGAGAAGCTTTGAGGGAGGATGTTGGTATGAAGTGAAATGAAAGCTGGGCGGGCTGGGCCGTGGCTCGGACTGCGTCCACATCCACACAGGTGTGTGTGTGTGTGTGTGTGTGTGTGTGTGTGTGTGTGTGTGTGTGTGTGTGTGCAGGTGTTGGGAACCCTGTCCTGGAGGGACATCTTCAGAGGGCCAGGTAGCGACTAGACATGGGACATGTCAACCTGGGGATGAAGGGTCAGCACTGTGAGGTCTCTGGACTGACCACGCTGGGCGGTGATGGAGGGTTTGTGGAGATAGCTGGCTCACACGAGCATCACTTCTGGCCTCCACAGGGCCTGAGTGCTCCAGTGGCCAAGGACATGGAAAATATGCCTGGGAAATTGCTGGGAGAGCCTTCTCAGGGGCAGCAGGGAAAATAAGGCACAACCGGTCAAAAATAGAAAACTTTATTGAAGTCAAATCCAACAGGGCAGCTGAGCTCAGCCCCACGGCAGGAGCCCAGCCTGCCGCTCATGGGGGTACAGAGAGGGGGGCAGGGGTCTCATGGGGCACAGGGGGTACAGCACGGGGGAGAGTGGGTGGTCCTCACCCATGGGGCCCCAGGAAGAAGACAAAGCCACAGGCACTCACTCCCCCTCTCCCTCCCTGGCTGGTTAAGGACAGAAGTGCCAAAGCAGAAATGTGGCGCAAGCTCCTAAGTGGCCAGACAGCCCGAGAAAGAGGGTCCTGCAAGCTCCACACTCAGCCCACGACCTCGTGGCTCAGCTCCAAGCTCCAGTGCACACCAGCGAGCAGCCAAGACCTGCCTCCACCCTGCCCCGCACGCAGAGACCCCCCGGCAACACCAAGAGCAGTGACCCGACCGCAGCAGAGACCTCAGTGCCCCTGTCTCCCGGCCCCAGCACAGCCCCAGCCCTGCCACACGGATAGGACATTCCTGGGCCACCAGGATCTGCAGACCCTCTCGTGCAGAGCCACAGCTCCAGGCCCAGTGCTCGTGCTACGGGAAGCCCGGATTTCACCGTGCTGGCTGTGGCAGAGGGCCCGAGCCTGGGGGAAGCCGGAGCCTGAGCCTGGGAAAAAGGCAGAGCTTTTCTCCTCCACCCAGCCCCACCTGCCTGGGCAGCCACAGCTCCCTTTGAGGTGCCCTGGTGCAGGGATGGTGGCAGGCTCAGCCGCACCAGCAGAGCCAGGCTGGCAACAGTGAGGCCAGAGCCTTCCCAACTGCTCCCTGGAGCAGGGCAGGGCTGGAACCCGGCTGTGGCAGGAGCAGGACCAGTCCCTCCTCCCCATGAGCCAGCCCAAACGGAGGGAGGGATGGGAGGGTGGGCATCGCCCTCCTTGGTGGTGTTAGAGTGGTCCCCAAAGGGGACACAGGCGGGTGGCATTCCCTGACCGGAGCCCCACATGCAGAGCCACACACATGCAGCGCCCTTCGCATCACCGTCACCCAGGCAGCGCCACCAGGACCCAGCCCCGGGCGCTCTGACAAGGCCTCTGACAGTTTTTGGCCTCCCTCACACCATCCCCATCCCCTCCCTGCACCACGCCCAGGCTCTGTGGCTTGGCTCCAGGGTAGTCCAACGCCAGCCCCCTGGGCCACACATGCAGGGCTGGGGGCCAGTCCACGCTCACTCCCACACCTCTGTCCAGATGGCTCCCCGGTGCAGCGGGGGCGCCGCTGCCGGCCTCAGGATGAGCTCTCCTACCTGCTTGTTGGTGTATTTCTGGGGGTTGGTGCGGTAGCTGTAGTCCGAGTACTGCTCGGAGCCCGTCGAGTTGTTGTCCCCGGTGCCAACAAAGGTGTTGGTGGCCGGCAGGTCCTGCACCACTTGGTGCTTCTTGGAGGCGGAGGGTGACTGAGGCTGCAGCTGGATGGAAGGCAGCGGCGAGTTGGAGCGGTAGTGGCGGCCCAGGTCCGGGCTGCCCGGAGGGTAGTTCAGGGGCAGGTGGATCCGGGGGCTGTCGCTGACAGAGTCATTCATGAGGTTGAACTTGAGCGATTTCTGCAGCCCCGTCTCCTCCTCATCCTCCGTGGGCTTGGGTGGCTTGGGAGACTTGCTCTTCTTCACCTTGTTCTTGCTCTTCCCACTCTTGCTGGCCTGCTTGGGTGCATACAGGTCCTTGGTCTCCTTCTTGCCCGCCTGGTAGCCACTCTTGGCCTCGCGCTGCCGGCAGTAGCGCACCAGGACCACCAGCACGATGACCAGGGTGACAGCCACGATGCCGGCGATGACCCCGAAGAGGATGTTGCTCCGCTGCTTGCTGCGCTCGTACTCGGGGTCGCCGGCGATGTCGATGTCCAGCGGGGTGTCCAGGCTGTGCCCCACCAGCGTGTCCAGCAGCGTGCGGTTGGCCAGCGTCTCGTTGACGTAGAAGTGCACCAGAGCCGTGCCGTGCCGCGAGGGCTTGCCCTTGTCGTTGACGCGCACGACCAGGCGGTGCAGGCCATGGTGTTTGCGCAGGATCTCCTTCTCCAGAGTGATGTCACCGCTCTGCGGGGAGATCTGGAAGAGCTCGAAGGGGTTTCCTCCTGTGATGCTGTAGATCAGCTCGGCGTTGATGCCCGAGTCGATGTCCTCTGCCTTGACCTTGCTCACCTGCTGGCCGGGGCTGGTGTGGGGCAGGATGTGCTTGTAGGTGGCATTGGAGGGGGAAGTGATGAAGGGGGCATTGTCATTCTCATCCAAGACATTGATGGTCACCCCCACATAGGCAGACCTGGGGGGATCCCCACCGTCCACCGCCTTGAGTCGGAAGGTGTAGGTGCTCTGCTGCTCCCGGTCGAAAGAGATGCTGGAGAGGATGGTGCCAGTGCCATTTTGGATGACAAAATCCCCGTTGTCTTGCTCCACCGACAGCTGGATCCGGGCATTTTCTCCTTTGTCAGCATCGATGACTGTCACCATGCCCACGGGGCTGAGGGGTGGCATGTTCTCCATCACTGAGAAGTTGTAGCCACTCAGCATGAACTTGGGGTCGTTGTCATTCCTGTCCATGACGTTGATGGCCACAGATGCTGTGCCCTGCTTGCTGGGGCTGCCCTGATCTTCTGCCACCACCAAGAACTCGTAGCGTTCCCGCTGCTCTCGGTCCAGCACCGCCTTCACCCGGATCTCCCCGGAGTCAGGGTCAATGGTGAAGGCGCCCTTGGAGGAGGGGTCTGTCACCAGGGAATAAACCAGCTTGGCGTTGGAGCCGCTGTCAGCATCAGTGGCACTCACCTCCATGACCAGCTCGTCGGGCTCGTTGTTCTCAGGGAAGGCCACCTCAGTGAAGCTCTGGCTGAAGACAGGGGCGTTGTCATTGACGTCCATCACCTGCACCTTCAAGGAGTTGGTGCTGGAGAGGGGTGGGTTCCCCGAGTCCACAGCCACAATCTCAATCGTGTACTCCTTCACCGACTCATAGTCCAGCGGCGTGGTGGTCTGCAGGAAGTATTTCTTCTTGCTGTCACTCCCTGTCTCACTGGCCTGGCGCAGCTGGAATGGGACGTCACCGGCCACCACGCAGGTCACCACAGCGTTTTCACCCTCATCTCGGTCGGACACCTGCACCAGAGCCACTGCTGTCTCTACTGGCACGTCCTCCGAGATGTTGGCCATGCCATCCTGGTGGGTGACCAATCCTATGCCCCGGATCTCTATGGAGGGCGCGTTATCATTCATGTCCTTGATGGTGACCACCACCTGCGTGCGGGCGCTTTTGGGGTTGGCGCCCTTGTCCTTGGCCATGACAGAGAACTTGAGGGTGCTGATGTCCTCGCGGTCGATGGGGCCCTGCACGGTGATGAGCCCCGTGGCGCGGTCCAGGCGCAGCAGCCGCCGCACCATGTCCGAGGCCTGGTGGAAGGAGTAGTCGATCTCGGCGTTGGCGCCCTGGTCCGAATCATTGGCTTTCACCTGGGGGACAGAGGGACAAGTGGTGAGCAGGACAAGGGCACGGCAGAGCGAGCCCCTCCGCAAACCGCCGCGGCCTTCCCTGAGGACAGCCGGGGGGAAAAACCAGGATTTCCTCTTCTGGGGCCAAGGACTGTGGGGCAAAGAGCCTGGGACCGGCAGAGCAGCTGGGAGCCACCCTCGGGCACAGAGGCTCTGCCTTGCTCTTCCGGAGAAACCGGCTGGGCCGGTTGGCTGCGCTCTCCTCCCAGCCGGCTCCGGCACGCAGGGAATCCTCCGGAACCATGGAACCGTGCCGCTGAGACCCAGCCAGCAGCAGGGAGGGACTGCTCCAGCTGTGCCCCCGAGGAGGGGCTGGAGCAGCTGCCTGGCTCAGGTGAGGGCGAGGAGGGAGGCAACCCTGTGCGGAGCTGCAGCAGCTCCATCGCGGCATCTGGGGATGCAGCCACGCAGGGACTGGGGCTGCGTGAGCCCCGCACAGCACCGTCCATCCCTGCCCGCCCGCCAGGAGCCCTGCATCCCCATAAACCTGCCTCTACACCTATTATTTGCTTTCTAAAGAAGATGAGGTTTGTCTAACATTTGCCTCCCTAATCGGCTCTCTGAGCAGCCTCTTCTCTGCACCATTTGCTGCTCCGCCGTTATCTTGCTCAGCAGATTTGGATGGAGAACGAAAGTTGTTAAATGTAAATTCCACCTTTTACCTCCACTCACAAAACAGGCGGAAGTCATTTTCCCCCTGAAAGATAAAAGCTGAGCAATGGCAGCAGCGGCATCTCAGCCCATTCTCCTCCCGGCCATGCAGCTCCCTTATCTGCTTCCAACTCCCATTCTCTTAACAGTGAAAAATGAATTCTTAAAAAATTCACATCAGAATTAGCAGGCAGATGAGAGCTGGCCGCGCTCCGCTTATTAAGATGGCAGCTGCAGATAAACAGATGTCGACTACTATCATCTCAATGCCCCCTCCAAGCCAAATCCACCAAGATCCAGCCTCCTGGGCTCTCTGGGCCAGTTTGCAGCGCTGCCCGAGATGAGGCAGAGCCCCCGCTCCCTGCAGACAGCAGGGCACCTCCGGAGCCGTGGCCAGCCCCGCGCACGGGCAGCAGGGATGCTCCCTGTCCCCACCTCCTGAGTTTCCATGGAGCAGCCAAGGGAATGCAACTTATGAAAGGCTCTATGTCTTGTCTGCGGGCAGCACTGAGACCGCGCTGGCCCCAAGCCAGGCTCCCGGTGCCCCTCAGGTCCCAGCCCTCCCAATAACCCAGAACCCTGCTCCCTCCCTGCAGCTCTGCTGCTGCCCCTCAGCCGTGTCCTGCAGCCCCACTCCAGGTGTGCCTTCCTGTGCATCCTCTCCAACCTCACTTGAGCAGATGTGATATCCCAGGGACCTGCCTGCCCGCTGGCCCCGGGTAACACTGTGAGCTCCTCCATGCAACCCTCCCTCCTCTCTGGAGGAACCACGGCCATGTTGATGGTCCTGGGTTGTCCCTGCAGCCAGGCAGGAGGGGAAATGGTGAGGAGAAGAGTCCTGCGCACTCACCTGGAGGACGGAGTGCCCCACAGGGCTGTTTTCAGAGAGCTCTGCCTCGTACAGGGCCTTCTCAAACTTGGGCGCGTTGTCGTTCATGTCCAGGATGGTGATGCGGAGCAGGGCACTGCTCGCCCGAGGGGGGTTCCCCCCATCCTGCACCTTGATGGTCAGATCGTAGGAGTCCCACTGCTCCCGGTCCAGGTTCCCCATGACAATCAGCTGAGGCTGCTTCTCATCCTGGTCCTCGGCCACCTGCAGCCCAAAGAGCTCCTGCGCCTCCGGACCAGCCATCAGCTCGTAGGAGGCAACGCCGTTGGGGCCCGAGTCCCGGTCCATGGCCAGGGGGATGGGGAAGAGCGTCCCGACGTTGGTGTTCTCAGGGATGGAGAGGGTGAGGACGGGCGAGGCGAAGTTGGGGGTGTTGTCATTGATATCGAGCACCTCAATCTGCCCCTCGAGCAGGCGCGGGCTGCTGTTGGCGTTCAGGTTGGTGATGGACACCTCGAACTCCAGGAAGCAGGGCTCTCCGGGCAGGAGGTGCTGGCACTCCCGCAGGCTCTCCCGGTCAATGGAGGTCTCTGTGGTGTAGATGTCCCCAGTCTTGCCATCCACACGGAGGTACGGGGCCCCCACTTCCAGCTTGTAGAGGTGCCCCATGTCCGGTAAGCCGTAGTCGGAGGCCAGGCTCCCTATGAGGGTGTTGGGGGGCTGTTCCTCCTGCACTTTGTAGACAGCACGTGTCCCTGAGGCCAGGGCAGGGAGCTGGCAGAGGAGCCACAGGCCCAGGCAGGACGCCAGCGGGTTCATCCTGAGCTGCAGGGGAGCTGGAGGAGACACAGACACCGGAGGTTAGCGACCAGCCCCCTTCCCCGGCTTACCCCTGCGCCATGTGGGACCGCACATGGTCCTGGCACGGCTCCCCAAGGGAAGGGGCTGCTGGGGCCGGCTCCTAGCAGCCTCCAGTGCCCTGAAGGACCCGTCCCAGCTTGCAAAGTTCCTGCAACGCCCTGCTGGAGTGAGTAACCCTGTCATTGAAACCTCAGCCCTGCCACTTTCAGGAAGCCACTCCTGCCACTGTCCACCCTCTTCGTCACCACACCAACTGTAATTAGACCCAACGAGGCACACTAACAGGGTGGACTGCAGGCAGCCTGCTGCCAACAACCCGATGGGAGCCGGCCAGACTCTGAGACAGCTTCTCACCACCCAAACACAGGAGCATTGTGTGCCACCAGTGCAGGGGCACTGCCTGCCATGCATGGCAGGGACACACGGGCACGGCACGCAGCTGCCAGCACTGCAGAAATGGGAACACCAAACAGGGAGTTCTGCCTGCTCTGCAGGGATGTGGGGCTGACACCCATTCGACACTGCAGGGATGTGGGGCTGACACCCATTCAGCACTGTGGGGATATGGGGTTGACACCCATCTGGCACTGCAGGGCCATGGGACATTGAAAGGACACAGGACTGACACCCACCCAGGGACACAGGGCACTGCAGGGATGCAGGGCTGCTACCCATACAGGGATGGAGGGCCATGATCACTGCAGGGATGCAGGGCTGCCATGCACCCAGCACTGCAGGGACACGGGGCACTGCCAGCATACAGCTCCCTGCCATCCATCACTGCCTGCACTGCAGAAACAGCAGCAGCCATCACTTCAGGGACATCGGACACTGCAGGACTGCTGTCCACCCAGCACTGCAGGAACACGAGGTGCTCCAGGGATGCTGCCTGTCCAGCACTGCAGGGCTGCAGGGCACTGCAGGGCCATGGGGCGCTGCAGAGATGCAGGGCTGCCACCCCTCCAGCACTGCAGGGCCACGGGGCACCGCTGTGGCAGGAGCAGAGCAGCACTGCCCTTGCTGCACTGCCAGCACAGTGGCACTGCCAGCCTCGCACTGCCAGGTACAGAGGCACCACCCACCCGGCACTGCAGGGATGCAGGGGCCCTGAGCCTCATCCCTCCTGCACTGCCTGTGGAGCACTGCCACCCCCATGTCCCGGCAGTCAGAGGGACATGGGGTCCCTGCCCAGGCTGCGCTGCAGTGCAGGAACCCCCAGGCAGCCCCCGGCAGTGCCCAGCCCCGGCGCACTGCAACGGCAGCACAGCATCCCCCTCGCTGCACAGTCACTAGGCAACCCCACACCCTGCGCCAGCAGCTCCTGTTCCCTTCCTCACTGCAGACACACTGTTCCTTCCCGTTCCCTCCCACTCCAGTCTGGGACATGGCACGCACTGGGTGCCCACCCTGTGCCGGTGCCCACCCCACTGCTGCAGCGCAGTGCCGGGAGCGCTGCCCCCCTGCATTGCAGAGACACCGCTGCACTGCTGCCCCCCTGCACCCCTGCACCGCTGCACCCCTGCACCGCTGCACCCCTGCACTGCTGCACCCCTGCACCGCCGCACCCCTGCACTGCTGCACCCCTGCACTGCTGCGCCCTGCCACAGGCACCTCTTCCCTGTGCACACACACTGCCCAGGCCATGCCAGCCCCACAGGCTGTCCCCTCCTGTGCCAAGCCACATGCTCTGCCACCAAGCCCCTGTCTGGTGCTGTGCTTGACCACCAGCTTTCCTGTTCCATTCTGGGAACATATTTTCCTCCTCCAGGGTCCAGGAGCTTCTGCTGAGCTGTGAGCATAATGTGGTTCAACACAACTCACTGGCACCCAAAAGCCCAGAGATTGGATGTCCTAAAATAACAGCCACAAACATCTGCCAAGGCCCCACAGCATCACCCTGCTCTCGCCGCTCCCATTGCTCCCTCTCTCCACACTCTGCACCCAAGGACAAGCAAATGCTCCATGGGCAAGTGCTCCATCACCATCCCCCTCCCTGGTGCCACGCTGCAAGTGCCCAGTTCCTGGTTAGCCTGGCATGGCATGGATCATCAGCAAGCAGAACATCCTGCACTGTCCTCCTTTGTACTTCCCACAAGCCAACAGCTCCTGGTGCCTCCACTCCTCTGCTTCCCCATGGACATGGGGACATGGACGAGAGGAGCTCTGCCTCTGCAGTGAAAATACATCTCCGTGCCTGGAGAGGAGACTGTGGCCCTGAAGCCAAGCTTGCCTCTGCTGCCTTGTCCTGCCCCTTCCTTTGTGCAGAGCAGAGCCATCCCCAGCTGGCTGAGGCCGGGCAGAGCTGCCCCCACCAGCGAGGGATGTGTGACTCCAGGAGGAAGGGATGAGGAGAGAGAGCAGGACATCTTCCATCCCTGGACTGGGCTGAGGATGGAGGAGATCAGGAGCCAAGCAGAAACACAACAGATTTTTGCATCAGCACAGGCAGTGTGTGTGCACACACGTGCGTGTGTCCGTGCTGGGTGTGCACTGTGAGCATTCCAGTGCGCACCTGCCCGGAGCACGGCCCTGTGTCCATAGGTAAAGGCACACAATCCCACCTGTGCCCTGGCAGGGTGTGCAGCTGTGTCACACGGGGCAAGAAGCACATCCCTGCCTGCTCCAGGCCCGTGCCCTGGGTGTGAGCTCGCGCTCCTGCACGTGTGTGCGCCCCACACAGCGCGTGTGCCCGCGTGTGCGCATGCCCCTGTGCATGTGTGTGATGTCACCCGTGCGGGGGCACTGGCACCTGGGTCACGCTCGTGTCTGCCACCCCCCGGGTGTGCTCACACCAGACCCCCCTCACCCAGCTGCCTCCACGGGCTGAACCTGCCCCGAGGTCCTCCAGCCCTGTGCTCCTGTTGGGGATGGCCATGAGTGAGGACAGGCAAGATGGGCAGCTCCAGCTGTTGGGAAAGGGCTCCTGGAGGATGCCCGGGCTGGGAGAGGCACTGTGCCCGCTGCTGGGCTGTTTGCACTGGGCTGGGCCTGGCTGCTGGTGACGTAGCCACGTCCTGACTAAGCCCTGGTGCGAGGTGAAAGATCACCAGGGAAGGGGAAAGTCTCAAGGCACTGCTGATGCCTCACATGGCTGAGGGAGCTGGGAGGGAGGGCCCAGCAGCTGGAAACACCAGGAGCCCTGTGCCAGCCTGGAGGAGGAAGGGTGTCACCCAAAGGTGCCCAGCACCCAGGATTTCTGCTCCAAAACCAGAGCTGGACCCTGAGCCCAAGCCCCATTCCTGCAGGTGAAGGAAGGCACCCTGCAGAGCAGGGACCTGCGAGGAGGGGAGGGCCTGAGAACCTGAGGGACACTGCTGGGAGGCACGAGGGGCCCTGGGCTGGGCAGGATAAGGAATCAGCAGGGTCAGGAATCCTGCTCAGCACCCAGGGGTGTGAATGACACGGCGAAGACGTGAGAGCCCAGAGCTGGGCGTGAGGAGGAGGAGGAGGAGGAGGAGGAGGAGTAGGAGGAAGCCTCCACAAGCACGTCTGTGCAGGAGACACAAGCTTCCCAGGGGCCAGTCCAAGGCACCAGGCTATTTTCCCATGGGATCTAAGGACCATCCCACACTTTCTTCTCTGGTGCCAGGCACCTTTTTCCAACCTGCTGGCAAAGCACAGAGCACTTAAAAATAAAAGCCCCTCCCAAAACAACTATTCCTCCGCACACACAATTCTCCCCACGGGGAGTGTGTGAGAGAGACTGAACCACATGAGAGAGGCGTTAGTCACGCTGCTTAATGCATGACTGGGAAGCTCTCGGAGGACAGTGGCATGCAAAATCCGACAGAATTCAGCCATCCCCACCAAAAAAAAAAACAAGCCTTAATGAGAGAGAGGTTATAAAGCGCCGCGAATTTAAGCAACTGCTTGAACAAGCCTGTGCTCCCTGTGATTCCCACAGCCTGCTGGCCCCGTTCCACGGGAGGCAGCACCGCTTCGGGAATGGGCACCAAAGTCCAGCCTCTCCTCGCTTCCAGCCGCTGATTGCGTGGCTCGGAGCCACGGCTCACAAGTCTGTCCAAACCCTGCACTGAGCACACAAGTGCTAATCCCCCCTCCACGCTCCCCCCAGCCCTGCTCCGACACCCGGAGCTGGAGCGACATCCCGGCAAGCAGCAAACAGCTCATCCCAGCTCCACGCGGAGCTCAGGGATCGTGCGAGCCGAGAACGCGGCCGCTGATGGTCAGTCCTGCGCCGAAGGCAAGGATGGGCTGAATCCTGGGTATTCCGTAGCACATCCCAGGATTTGCTCCAGCTCCGGCTGCCACTGCGGCTGCTCGGCGTTTCTGCAGGCTGGGCCCGAGCGCCGGGAGCCAGAGCACCCCGCGAGGAGGAACCCCACTGGCCTGGCAACAGCGTCACCCCAAAACCATCCCCGAGGAACTGGGCGGTGATTAAAAGCCGGCAAAGCCCAGGGCCCTCCCTCCTCTTGCTGCCTTCTCCACATCCCTTCCAAGTCTGGCAGCCAGCGAGGCAGAGACCTGTCAGAGCCTCCCTGGAGTGGCACCCTCATCCTCCAGCCGTGGGTTACCCGCAGCCACTCCGGGTTCTGTCCCCTCCCGCCACCATCCCACCGTCCACCCCGGCTGGAGAGCGGCCCTGGGGGAAGACAGAAATGTCGCGGGCCTGGAACACCCCGGCAGGGCCGCTGGGAGCCGGGCACAGCGGGAGCGGCTCTGCTCGGGGGATGCAGCCGGAAGGGTCGGGGGGACCTTGGGGAAGGGGCACAGGGTCCCCCCCGGCCTCACAGCACGCCGGGGAGCCGCTGCTGCCGGCTGCGGGGGCCGGGAGGGAGGATGGAGGCCGGCTCCGCTGCCGGCCGCCGCGGCCGAGGCTCCCCCGCTCCCCGCGGCGCTGCCCGGGCTGAGGCTCCGGCTGCCGCCGGCTCCGGCTGCGGGCACGGAGGGAGCGGAGCCCCCGCTCCCCCGGGCGGCTCCGCCAGCCCCGAGCACACGCACAGAGACACGCACACACGCACGGACACACGCACGGACACACGCACGCAGACACCCGTGACAAAACCACGGGAGCCGCTCTGCCGGCACCGGCTCCGCGCTCAGCCTCGAGTACCGGGAAACGGGATCCTCCGCGGCGCGGGCAAACACAGCCCGCTGACACACTCAGAGCCCGCTGACACACTCGGAACCCGCTGACACACTCAGAGCTCGCTGACACACTCGGAACCCGCTGACACACTCGGAGCTCGCTGACACTCTCAGAGCTCGCTGACACACTCAGAGCTCGCTGACACACTCAGAGCTCGCTGACACACTCGGAGCTCGCTGACACACTGGGAGCCGGCTGACACACTCGGAGCCCGCTGACACACTCGGAGCTCGCTGACACACTCACCGCACGCACACCCGTCACACACACAGCTCCGCACACAGACACGCGCACCCCACTCGCGTCCCCGCACCCCGGTGTCACACGCACCCCACGCGGACGCCTCTCCACACCCCCGGAGCCCCTCGCTCCCCGCCGCTCCGGCTCCCGCAAAGCCCCGCTCCCAGCCGGCTCCCGGCTCACCCGCAACTTCTGCGGCTCCCACGCAGCCGCGCACCCCGCGGGCGCACACACCCAGGGCTGGACGAGGGACACACACCCAGGGCCACCCCCACGCGGAAAAATAAACACCCCGAAACACGCGAGCACCCCCCGCCACAGCCGCCCTCCCGCAACCCCCGCCCGCCCTGCGCTGTGCGGGGCTGGCCGCGCTCCGCTCCGCGCCGCACAACAACAAGTGGCAGCGCCGGGCGGGACCGGGGACGAGCGGGAGCCGCCCCGCTGGCCGCGGAGCCCCGCGCAGCCCGGCGCGGAGCGGAGCGGAGGGATGCGGGATGCTCGGGAGCGGGATGCTCGCCAGCGCCGCTCCCGCCGCCGCCCGGCCCCGCGCTCCCGCACAGCGCCGAGCTCCGGCGCGGGGCATCCCGCACCCCCCCGCGGCTCTGCCTGGCCGCGGGCGGGGGTCCCGGCCCCGCCGCAGCTCTTACTTGGATGGTGCCGGCGCTGCGCTCCGTGCCGAGCCCCTGCGCGCTGGTCCCGCGGCGTCTCCATCGCCTCCTTCCCGCCGGGACCGCGCTCCCCCCACCCCCCCGGCTCCTCTCGAGCGTTATCCACGGATGAAAACCAAACGGAAAAAAAATACTGAGAAAAAAAAAAAAAGGAAATAAAAGGAAGAAAAAAAAAAGAAAAAAGAAAAAAAAATGGGGAGGGGGGGCAAAAAATATATAAATGTCCCGTGGGAACCGCCCCCCTCCCCGGGCCGGGGCTGCGGCTCCTCCGGCGGAGCGGCGGCTCAGGCTGGAGGCAGCCCCGGTGGGCAGCTCGGTCCGTGCCCGCCTCCGTCCCTCGGTGTGTGTGAGGATGTGCAGGGGAAGCGCAGCGCAGGCACGGCCCCTTCCCCCCCCCGCCCGCCGCTGCCTCCGCCTCTCGCCGCCGCCACCACGGGGAGGTGGAGCTCCGGCTCCTTATCAGATCCCGAGCCCGGCCGGGCTGCCGGGACGAGCGGGCAGCGGCTGCCGGGCAAAGCCGCCCGGCTCCGGGCTGCCGGCACCGCGCCCGGCGCCCTGCCCGTGGAGAGCGGGGGTGCCCGTGGAGAACGGGGATCCCCGCGGCCCCCCGGAGCCCCTCACCCCGGAGACCCTTCCGCTCCGCGCCCGCACACGTGCGGCTCGGGTCTCCCTTCTCACTCCCCTCTCGGTGCTCTTAAAAATTAATTCGCTCGCTTATTCTTCCAGCCGGCGTTTCACAGCCCCACAACCCCGTGCACAGGGCCAGGGACCCGGGCCAGCGCAGCCGGGAGGGTCCCTCCGTGTGACCGAGCTCAGCGGGGGCTGTGCCCACCCTCCCCGGCCCCCAGCCCCCCCAGCAGGGCTGCGGGCAGGCTGCAGAGCCGCCCTGCTGGCTGCGGGGCCGGGGCTGGAGCCGTCACACCTCGGTGAATCACGGCTTTATTTATCGCGGGGTGTCGGGGCGCAGCAGGCACGGAGCACCTGCGGCTCCCAAAAGCACCCGCGAGCTCCCAGCGCCCTGGCGATGCTTTCACAGGCTGTTCTCCCTCGGCTGGCTCCTCAGCCCGGCACCTCGGCTAGCCGAGCCATGTCCCCGGGGCCTGGGGACAGAGTGCTCCATCCAGGGCTGCCCCTTCCCTTGCTGCCTCCGCCGCCTCCGCGCTCCTGCAAGGAGCGGCCGCGCTCCGTGCGGGGGGCTGGAGCTGCAGCCCGACCCTGCCAAAACCCTCAGCACCCTCCGAGGGTCTCGCAGCCCGTGGCGCTGCCCCTCACCCGCTTTCCGTGCCGGCTGCGGCGCGGATTTCTCGCCAGGATGCTGGAAAGTCCTTCCCGCTCCGCCGCAGCGAGGATGGGAGCGCGTCTTCCCGCTGAGCTACGCCAACCTGTTGCGCAGCGCCCTTCGCTGCACACATGCTCAGCTCGGCTGCATGACTGCACCATCTAGAGGCTGCGCCTGCCTGCTCGGAGCAGCCCGGCTCTATCTCACCCCCTAAATCGCTCCGTTTTCCCCCCAAATTGGCATTCTTTTCTCCCAAATCTCTCCGCTTTTCCCCGGCAACAAGCGGATTCAGGCCGCGGCAGGGTTGCATCCCGCTGGGCAGGAAAAGGGGGCTGGCGAGTCATCCCTCAGGATGGAAAGCACAGCTCTCCTCCCTGACTTTCTGCTCCTCCAGAGATGTCGGCTCCTCCGTGTGCGTGTGCAGGGTTTTTTTCCGAGTGTCAATTCACATGAAACCAATTTAGCAGAGATGTGAATTGAGAAGCCAGGGAAGGTCACAGCCCACCTTTGGGGCAGGGAGAGGAGCTGTGGGGTTTGTCAGGCTGTGCCCTGCTGATCCAGCGTGAGCTGGGCAGGGAGAGGGAACGACATTCTCCAGAGACAAGGGGAGATTTGATGGATCAGTAACTGGCAGCCCTCCTTGGAGGGACAGAGAGCTGGAGAGAAGGGAGAAACCGAGGGAATGACCCTGAGGCTGCCCGTGGAGCAGGGACAGCAAACTTTAGAGATTTCTGGGGAGCAAAGTTTTGCATTTCACAAGAGTCACGGGGCAGTGAAGGAGTCGATGGGCAGCGGCACAGGGAGTGCCGGGGAGCTGGGCACGTACATGGATCACTGGATGCCGCTGATTTATGGGACACCCGTGACTGTCACCTCAGCCTCTGCTCACACATGTTTCTGAGGGACAGGTCCAGGCTCTAGGAATGCAGGGGAAAAGTGTCCTGGCATCAGAAACCACCTCTGTGCAGCCCAGGGGAGCAGCCTGGCAGAGCCTCTGCAGTGCCAGCAGCACCCGTGGCCTGGGGAGCTGGGGGGACACCCTGTCCAGGCCCCTGCTGGCCTGGCATCCCAGGGCTGCCTCATCCATCTCTGCCTTCCTCCTCCACCCCAGTGCCTTTGAAAGCCCCTCCCAGAGTGCTCCTTGCCCTCTGACAACACAGGAAGCTTGCCTTTCCCTGTACTTCCTTCTCCTGGGTGTTATTGTAGAATCCCAGAATGGTTTGGGCTGGAAAGGAATTCAAAGACCATCCCATTCCACCTTTGTCTGGCAGGGGCACCTTGCATTGTCCCAGGGTGCCCAAGCCCCATCTAACCTTGCCCTAAACACTTCTAGGGATGGAGCATCTGCAGCATCCTAACAGGGAAGAATTCCACCCTGTGTATGTACCAGCTCCAGATGAGTCACCCATCCTCACCTTGTCTTCACCATTCCCAGAAAGCAGAGCCAGTCTGAGCAACAAGAAGCCCTGAGGCTGCAGCTCTGTCTGCAGAGTTATTCGATGAGCCCCTGCAGGGCTGGCAGTGCCACCGCCCCCGGAGCTGCTGCTGGAGGCTCTGCCTTGCCCTGAGCTCCGGGTCCCCCGTGCTGGGCTGCTCCAGGTACCCCGTGCTGGGCTGCCCTGGCATCACACAGAGGCAGCTGCTCCGTGCTGCCGGTGGGGCCTTGTCAGAAGAACAAAGCCTGCGAGGGAAGAGCATCCAGCTAAATCTCAGGGAAAGCGAGAAGAAAGGGAAACACGGAGAGCAAATGAACCTTACAAGAGAATAAATACCCCCTCCCCAACACACACACGCAGCAACCTGGCTGCCGTCTGCTGCAAGGAGTTCAAAGGCTCCTCTGTTCTCTCTCTCATCAGCTCTGGGCTCCGCAGGAGAAGCAGCAGCTCGGATTTGGGCAGCAAATGCTAATAACACAGATGTTCTGACAATCCGCTTGTTTCTACAATTAAAAACAAAAAGATCCTCAAAACCCAAATGCGAGGAAATGAGCACATTAAAGAACTTCTCCTCCGCTCGCCTCCTGCGTCACCGAGGGCTGCAGGTTTGCGGGGGAAGGAGCTGGGTGGGCGCAGCCCCATCCGGAGCGTCGGTGGGATGGAGTGGGAGCAGCACAGCCCTGGGATGGCAGCGATGCTCCGGCCACGGGCTGGGGTCTGGTGTGTCCCTGGGAGCACGGCAATGCTCCGGCCACGGGCTGGGGTCTGGTGTGTGCCTGGGAGCACGGCAATGCTCCGGCCACAGGCTGGGGTCTGGTGTGTGCCTGGGAGCACGGCAATGCTCCGGCCACGGGCTGGGGTCTGGTGTGTGCCTGGGAGCACGGCAATGCTCCGGCCACGGAGGGGTCTGGTGTGTGCCTGGGAGCACGGCAATGCTCCGGCCAAGGATGGGGTCTGGTGTGTCCCTGGGAGCACAGCAACGCTCCGGCCATGGGATGGGATCTGGAGCATCCCTGGGAATGCAGCAATGCTCTGGCCACAGGCTGGGATCCAGTGTGTCCCTGGGATCAGGGTGATGCTCTGGCCAAGGCTGGGATCCAGCACAGCACTGGGATCACAGCAATGTTCTGGCCATGGGCTGGGATCCAGAGCATCCCTGGGAGCATGGCAATGCTCCAGCCATGGGGTGGGATCCGGAGCATCCCTGGGAGTGTGGCAATGCTCGGGCCAGGGGCTGGGATCTGCTCTCACCCTGGGACCACAGCGATGCTCTGGCCATGGGCTGGGATCCAGAGCATCCCTGGGACTACAGTGACACTGCAGCCAAGGCTGAGATCCAGGGCATCCCTGGGATGGCAGCGATGATCCAGCCATGGGCTGGGATACAGAGTGTCCCTGGGAGTGCGGTGATGATCTGGCCAGGGACTGGGATCCAGCATGGCCCTGGGACCGCAGCGATGCTCCGGCCACGGGCTGGGATCTGGACCATCCCTGGCAGTGCGGCGGTGCTCCAGCCAAGACTGCGATCCTGAGCATCCCTGGGGCTGCAGCAAGGCTCTGGCCACGGGCTGGGATCCAGCACGGCCCTCAGACAGCGGCAGTGCTCTGGCCATGGACTGTAGTGCGCCGGCCACGGGCTGCGGGCAGTCAGCCCCAGCTGGGATCCAGCGAGGAGCCGCGGGGCTCCCATGTTCGCTGCCTGTCTTGCCTGTGGGATGCTCGCTGCCAAATTATTGGGAGATTGTTTTTATTACTGTTTTAACTCTTTTTTTAACCTTGTTTTTCTCTTGGCTGCTCTTTCACTCACTCATTAATTTTGGTATTTTTCTCACGGTATATAACCCCTGTCACGGCTGCCATGGCAACAGGAGGGAATGTGCTCAGCGCTAAAATATCCTCTCAAAAATAACAAAAATAAGACAACAGAGGCAGCTTCTGTGGGCTGCTGCAAATGCAGATCTGGCCTGGCTTTGTGGTGACGGAGGATGAAAGATCCTGCAAGCTGGGGAAGCCCCTGAGCCCCGGTCCTCCCACAGTGCTCGGCCCACCCCCCATCCCAGGGCGCAGGGTTGGGAGCTCCTCCTGGAATGGACACTGGGGCTGAGCATCTCCACTCTCCTCATCCAGCCCTGAAAGCTCTTCCCAGCCTCAGGACCACTGCCCCTTGTCCCTCAGGGCCACATGAGCTCCACCATTGCCACACTGGGAGCTCCTCCTGGAATGGACACTGGGGCTGAGCATCTCCACTCTCCTCATCCAGCCCTGAAAGCTCATCCCCTTCCTCAGGGACTTTTCCTTAGGGACCCTTCCTCAGGGACCACTGTCCCCTGTCCTTCAGGGCCACATGAGCTCCACCATTGCCACACTGGGAGCTCCTCCTGGGATGGACGTTGGGTCTGAGCATCACAGAAAGCTCCTCCCCTTCCTCAGGGAGCAGCATCCCCTCAATAAGGAGGGGGAAATGTGGGTCTAGGTCTGGAGAAGGTGGTGAGGGCATTGCTCAGGGGGGGTTGCTGGTGTCCCATGGGGTTCCATCCACACGTGGATCCCTGGGACAAGTCCCACCTGGTGATGTGATGTCCCCAGACGCAGAGGCTGCAGGCAGCGTTGGTGGCAGGGCCAGCAGGGCTGTCACCCAGACCTGTCTGTGTGTGACAGGAGCACCGGGCTGGGGGAGAGAGGCACTTGTGTTGATAGAGCACACTCGGATCTCTCCGAGGCATTTGACTTCCTTCCACCTGACATTTTGATTAAAACTTGCATTAGAAGGAATTAACAGGGCACAGATGAGATGGATTCAAACTGCTTCCCTGGCAGATCTCCGAGGGGGCTGCTAATGGGGAGAGAGCAGAAAGGAGCATTATTCCCACCTCCCTCCCCCGGGGCCCTGCGCTTCGTCCGCTGCTATGAAACATTTTTATCAATGATGGAGATGAAGAGATGAAATCTTTGCTGGGAAAGCTGGAAAATGACACCCAGAGTGATGAGACAGAAAGGGAAGAGGATGTTTTCAGCTGGTTAAATGGTCAGGGGGTGTTTGACTGCAGATATCCGGAATAGATCTGGGACTGAAGCTTGGATTTGAAGCCCTCAGGCTGGATCTTGGAAAGCAGTGACTCTGGACGTGCCCGTACAGGCTGGGGAGAGGAACCCTGGCTTTTAACCAGCAACCAAACCAGCTTTAAGCCCTCCCAGGAATATCTGCCTGGTCCAGCGATGCAGATTTGTCTGTGAAAGGGTAATTAGGGATCATTGTGTGCTGATGTGTGGGGGCTGCAAATCAGTGAACAGCGCCCTGCTGGAGCTCTTTGTCTGGCACCCACACTCGGGGATGGCAGGGGAACACCAGAGAGCTGGGAGGAGCACCACAGACCCGACCACAGGCTGGAAAAGCCTGGCCTAGGGGTGTGATGCTGCTAAAACTCTGTTATCAGGTGATCTGAGCACCTGGCCTGTGTGTTCCCACATGGAAAACAGAGCGGGGAGCCCTTAAATCCCACAGCAAGGAGGAACAAGAGCAGGGCTGGAGCTGAAGAGAGGCAGATTCAGCCTTGGATTGAAATCCAGCATCCAAGTGGTGAGAGCATTTGAAGGCTGGAGGAGCTTTTCTTGGGGAGATGATGGGCTCACAGCACTGCTGCAGCTTTTGTCACCAGATTAGATCTCACTTTTAAAAAGAAACCATTTAATCCTGGGAGCAGCTCTGAGGCTGAGGCGAGGATGGGCTGGGGTGAGTGACCTCCCTGGCCCGATCCTCCACCTCATCCCTTCCCTCCACAGGGAGCAGAATGTCTGCAGTTCCCTGCAATTATTCAAGCACTGATTAATCAATCCCCTGCTCCAGGGTTCAGGGAGGTTTCTCCAGTCCCCACCCATCCTCTGCGGCACCAGAGACCTCCTCAAGAAGAAGCAGCAGAGCCCCAAAATGAAACCCTGGGTGCTGATGGAGCTTTGGTGCTCAGTGCCTGAGCTGATCCTGGGGTTCAGACTGGAGAGGAGCTTCCCTGGCTCTTTCAGGCTGTTGGAAATCTGTGGGATGCTCCAACAGCTTCTCCAGGTTGGGAGCCACCCCCAAGGGGCAGCTCCTGCTGTTCCCAGCACCGTGCCCATGCCAGTGGTCTGGGCTGTGCTGGCCTCCCTCCCATCCCTGCCCCTGGCACTCTCTTTATTCCCAAACCACTCCAATTCCTGCTCCTGGGTATAAGGAAGGAGTGAATGGGGCTGTACAGAGGTGTGGGGTCACAGAGTCATGGAATCACAGCATGGTTTGGGTTGGAAGTGGCCTTCAAACTCATCTCAATCCAAAACCAGGATGTCACCCACTAAATCACATTGTTCATGTCCCCTGCCCCCCTCGGCTGTCCCCATCCTGGGCTCCCCATGGCCTGGCAGGAGCAGGTTTGGGAGCAGGCACCCTGGCCAGGACTCTGGTGCCTCCTGTCCTGCTGCTGGAGTTGCTGAGGCTCTGGCAGAGCTGGGGAGAGGCAGGAGAGCAGCAGGAAGGGGGAAGCTCTCAGGAAGTGCAGCCTTAGGAGGAATGAGCCGAGTTTCTCACGTCCTGCTGAGCTGGCCTCGCCTCCTCCGGGGATCTGCTATTCATTCCTCCTCCGAAGGAGAATTACACCCATTTCCTGCTTTTGTTAGGGTCCAACGGTCTCCTGCCTGAAATCCCACCTCCAGCTGCTGCTGGGAGATGGTCCAGCCCTGGAGACAAGCAAGCAAGCACCGGCGAAGGGAAGTTTCCACATCCTCCCAACAGGAGCTGTCGGGGAGCCCTGACCTCCCTCCACAGGATCCTGCGGCCCAAGGGAGCAGGAGGAGACTCAGGGAGGGGAGACCAGACCAGACCAGACCTGCCCTGCCCGTGACTGGCGCGGGGATGGGACACACAGAACCCTCTGCTCAAGCTGGGACTTGCCCCTGGAGTCTGGGCTGGGCAGGAGAAGAGCAGCTCTGGGCATGGAGAGAGGGAGAGGCTCATCCCCCATCCCTGGAGAGGGGGGACCCACGGCCAGCAGGGGTCTGTAGGGTTTGGGGACAGATGGGGACCATGGGAGGGTGCTGGGTGACAACAGCAGGTCAGAGACTGCGGTGGGCACGGCAGAGGGGGGAGAGCTCAGGGTGAGCGTGGATTTGGCAGCAGATGGCAGGGACACACTGAGGGCAGGGTTAGGGCATGGGGACAGCAGAGGAGACAAGGGGGACAGGGAGCCAAGGTGCCACGAGCACCAGCAGGAACAGATCCCTGTGGGCATGGGGGGCAGGAACAGGCAGCCCTGGCACTGGGATGGGGAGAGCAGGGCTGGGGATGGAGAATGGGGAATGGGAATGCACTGAGGGCAGGCTCTGGCGCAGGTCACTGTCCCTCTGGAGCTGGCACGTGGCAGGAGCACAGGGGCTGGGGAGGGAAGGGTGGCAGCAGTGATGGACCTGAGTGACCTCTGCAGGGCTGGGGCTGTGTTTGCTCCCAGGGGTGATGCTGCCCCTTTATCTCTGCTCTGTGTTTGCTCTGCAATATCCTGGAGCCAGCACTTCTGGGGTCAAAATCCAGAGGCCCTGGGGTGAGCATGGCAGGGGAATGCAGGGCTAAACAAGTGGCAGACAAGCTGGGATCCACAGGAGAGGCCAGCCAAGACCAGATACAGCCCATCCTGAGGGAGAGAAGGAGCCTCAGAGGGATGGCTGCAGCAGGGGATCCTGCTGGGGATCTTCTCTTGGGCTTGGGCACCGTGGCAGTGCTGGCCCTGGGATGCAGTGGGGGAACACTGGGGATGGGACATCACTCCCAGCTGTGCCCAGGTGCCAGGGCGATGGCACAGAGCTCACAGCACATCCTTCTTCCCCCTGGGTCTGAGCATCACCACCCCAGGCTGGCACCCAGCGTGGACCTTCACTCCTGTGGGGGAACAAAGTCTGTCTGTCCCCAGAGACAGAAGCATTGATGGTGCCATACAGGCCAGGGTGCCATGCCCAGGGTGGGAAGGCTGTGGGAGCAGGGAAGGGTGGCAGGGCTGAGTGGGGAATGGCTGAGGCAGCTTTGGGGAAGGATCCTGAGGAATTAGGATCAAGCAGGGAAGGGTGGCAGGGCTGAGTGGGGAATGGCTGAGGAAGCTCTGGGGAAGGATCCTGAGGAACTGGGAGCAAGCAGGGAGAGCAGACTTTGCCCATGCTGGTAAACAAGCAGCATGGATCACTCCAAAACAATCCCTGACTCCACCACCCCTAACAGAGACAACCTGCAGGGCCCTGAACTTTTGTGTATTTATTCTAGGACAAAAGCATTGAAGGGAAAATATCAAACAACAAATAATCTCCATGCACACCGGCCTGCCAGGCGTTCTCTGCTCCCCAGAGCAGGCTGCCAGCTGCAGCCTGTGCTGCTGAGTGCCACATCACATGCCCACATCTGCCTGCTTGGCCCCTCCACATCCAGCACCTCAAATCCGTCCAGCTTGGGTGGGTTCCTCCAGAGGGGCGGCTGTTCTCCAGGCTCATGTGCTGCACTGGCCCTTGAATTCCTTTTTCCTTTGCAAAGGGGCCCTGTGGGCCCAGGGGCCTGGAGGATTTGAGCAGCCCCTGGCAGTGCAGGGTGTGTTTGAACATCTCCAGCACCTCCACATAATCCTCTCTCCATCCCTTTGTTGGTTGCCTTTGATGGCACACAGTTCCCAGCACGGGAATGAGCCAGAGCAGCTCGCTGTGGGTGGGCTCTGCACCAGGGGCACCTTCCAGCCTGGAGGGCAGCTCCTGTGGCCACGGTGGCCAGGCCAGGGCCCCCCCCGGCCGGGCACTGCCCAGTGCTGCCCAGCAGCCCCCTGGCCCCAGGAGCTGCAGCTCAGATTGCTGGCGTTCACAAACAGCCTTGTTTCATCTCCAGAGGAAACTCTTCAAAGCCACCCAAGCACTTTGATTTCAGAAAGGTTTTCATTCCTGTGAAGATAAGAAAAGCTCCCTTGGCACGGTGCAAGGGCCCCCAGGAGGGACTGCAGCCCACATGCCTGGGAGCCTGGCAGCCATGGGCTGAGAGCTGAGCAGGCAAATGAGTCTGTGGTCACCAGCAGCATCTCTGGTGGCCTGGCACAGGACAGGAGCTGGCCTTGCTGCCACAGGACTGGGCACTGCCCCCCTGCCAGGGCCAGGATGTGCTGGGGTGACCTGGAGAGAGGCTGTGTGACACCTGGGGATGGGCTGTGGTGACCTGGAGAGAGGCTGTGCGACACCTGGGGATGGGCTGGGCACCTCCAGGTGCTGGGGACAGGGAGGAGCCTCCCTCCAGCATTGCAGGGACATGGGTTGGTGGCCCGGGGGCTGCTCCCAGCTCTGGGCTCTGCTGCCCAAGGGGCTTGGCTGGAAACAGGTGGAATGGGGAGCAGTGAAATGAGGAGGCACCAGAGGAATGGATTGGGAGCAGGGAGTTTTGGGTCTAAGAGCCCTGCAGGGGCTGGGGAGGGTATGGAACAGGCTCTTGGGACAGTCTGGAATGATGGGGACAGTCAGAATGATGGGGACAGTCTGGGAATGATGGGGACAGTCAGAATGATGGGGACAGTCAGAATGATGGGGACAGTCTGGGAATGATGGGGACAGTCAGAATGATGGGGACAGTCTGGAATGATGGGGACAGTCAGAATGATGGGGACAGTCTGGGAATGATGGGGACAGTCAGAATGATGGGGACAGTCTGGGAATGATGGGGACAGTCTGAATGATGGGGACAGTTTGGGAATGATGGGGACAGTCAGAGTGATGGGGACAGTCTGGGAATGATGGGGACAGTTTGGGAATGATGGGGACAGTCCGAATGATGGGGACAGTCTCACCATGGGGGAATGTTCTTCCTGTCACCCCTCCTGCAGCCAGAGCCTGGCCCTGACCTTCCAGCCTCATCCTGGCTCAGAGCCATCAAGGCTTCAACCACAAAAGAGACTTTGAGCTGCAGGATGTGGAGGTCAAGAAGCAGAAGCCCTTTTGGGTCTGGGTCTTCTCCACAGCCAGGAGTAAAACGAATGAGACAATTTGGAGGGGAGATGTGGATGATGAGATCCCATTGTCACGGGATAACGAGATCCCTGAGCCACCTCAGCTTGAGGTCCCTGGCAAAACCACCATGAGCCGACCCAAAAGCCTTCAGAAAATCAGGACTGAGCAGGGAGATGGCACAGGGGGGTCACAGGGAGCTGCAGCCTTTGGGAGGAGCTGCAGGAAACGGAACCCATGGTGTCCCCATCCAGCAAATCCCACTGAGCTGTGCCCCACGGAGGTGCCACCAGGGTTAGGGAGGGCTGTGCCAGGCACACCACGGGAGGGGCAGAGGAGCAGAGGAAGGAAAATCACTGCAGAGTGTTGGCCTGGCTCGCAGCAAGACGTTTGGAGTGGATCTGGTGACAATTTTGCTCACAAAATGAAATCTCTTGGTCTGATTGCAGCAGCACCACTCGCACCTGGAGAGGGCTGAGGGCACATCCAAGGGCACTGTGGAGAGGGCAGGGAGCTGCTCAGCCTCTCTGGAGTGTGAGGAAGGTGAAGGGGCAGCGCTGGTGTCACTGGGGTGCTCGGTGACAGGAGGTGGGGGCACAGCCAGCACCAGACTGTGGAAATCTGGGGCAGAAGGAGATCTGGGCTCCCCTCCTGCATCCCTGCCCACAGCCCATGCTGGGCTGCTCCAGGTGGCAGCTCCTGGCCCGTATACGACGCCCACGGTGTCACCTCCCAGAGATGGGGGATGCAGAAAGCCAAGGAGGGATGGAGAGGACACAGCAGTTGTGCCCCCATTGCTGCTGTGCCAGCTTCACTGCTGTGCCACCACCCCTGTCAGGGACACCAGCACCACCTCCATGGTGATGCTGGGTGTCCATCACCTCGTGGTCCCTCCTGGGGGTGCCGGGGGGTGCAGGTGCCTCACCAAGCACCAAGAGGCTCCTGAGTGGTTTTTTAGGTGGGTGAAGGGGCTGTCCCCAAGCTGGGAACTCCCCTTGGGCTCTGTGTGACCCCCCCCAGCTGCCCTGGGAGGCAGCGGACAGGCCCAGCTCAAAGGGGAGCAGTGAAACCTGGAGCTCCCTGGGATGTGAGGATCACATTGGAGGAGCAGGAGAGGGCAGGGTTAGCAGGAATCAACTGGAGACACGCTGGCACTGATGGAAGGAGCACGGCAGAGCCTGGGAGACCTGTCCTACTTTTCCAACAGTGAGGAGCCAGGGCGGGGGTCCCTCCTGATTTCCCTCCTCAGGCCCCTGGGCTGGTGCTGGGGGAGCTGCAGTGGGATCCCAGCCCGCAGTCCCGGAGGTGCCAGGGCTCCCGAGGAAGGAGCACGAACGCCCCGGGGCAGCAGCAGGCAGAGGCAGCCCTGGAGGGAGGCCCTGCTCTGCTTTCTGCCGAGAACAGCCTGGGGCAGGAACGCTCCCCTGTGCCCCTGCCCGCCCGGCCCCCACTGCAAACAACGGGCAGCTCCGGGGGCACACGGAGAGGGCACTCCGAGCATCAGGATGATCCCAAAGGTGCTTTTCAGGGACCTTTGTCACCAAAATTATTACAGAAAAGTCTTTCTCAGCTGGCTTTTTTCCATGTTTTTTTCCAGCCTGAGTCAGGTATTTAAAACCCTGTGGACCTTTCCGTGCCACTCCACCTCTTTAGGAAAGTGGGAGGGGAGGAAGCCATACAGAGGATCCCATAATTGAGTTTTGGTTTGCAATCCTATTGTTAGCAGGGCAAAAATAAAGCCCAGAACAGCAGCAGCCCCAGCCCTGCAGGGACACCCTGGTGCCTCAGGGGACTGCCAGGGGCTGGGGCACTGTAGGGCTGGGTTTCATTTCCTTCTCTTTCAGCCAGGTTTTCTGAGGCAATGAGGTGATTTTAGCTCCTGGCTGATGTCACGGATGTGAGGGAGCTCTGCAGGATTTAGATCCCAGAATCAGAGAACTGTTTAAGTTGGAAAAACCTCCAAGGTCATCAAGTCCAACAGTTAACCCAGCACCACTGTGTTCACCATGTGTCCATGTCCCCAGGTGCCACGTCTGCACTTTTTTTAGAACCATGGGTCCTAAAAATTCTAATAACAGAATTATTTGGGTTGGAAGGGATCTTAAACTGAAATGGCTGCCCAGGGAGGTGGTGCAGTCCCCATCCCTGGGTGTGTTTAACAAAGCCTGGATGTGGCACTGGGTGCCAGGGTTGAGTTGAGCTGTTGGGGTTGGGTTGGACTCGATGATCTTGAAGGCCTCTTCCAACCTGGTCATTCTGGGAATTCTGTGAATTGAACACCACCTTATTCCAACCCTCTTGGCTGACACCTTCTCCTAGACTTGGTTGCTCCAAGCCCTGTCCAGCCTGGCTTTGAACACTTCCAGGGACCCACTTCAATTTGAGGCCAAATTGGTGCCTAGATATGGGGACGTACAAAAGGTGCCCTGAAGGAGGAAAAGACCCACCAGGAGCAAACAACCTCTGGCAGCATCTTCCTGGCACTGCAGCCCCCCTGAGCTGGTGACCTGCAGCTCTCAGGGTGGGTTTGAGGAGTTTGGTAGAGCCTAAACTTCTCTGAAACTGGGTCCTGCTCTCCCTGAGCTCTGCTGTGAAGGACCTGCAGCTATCAGGGTGGGTTTCAGCAGCTTGGTAGAGGTTAAACCCCTCTAAAACTGGGTCCTGCTGACCCTGAAATCTGTTGGGGGGGACCTGTAGCTCTCAGGGTGGGTTCCAGCACCTTGACAGAGCCTAAATCCCTCTATAACTGGGTCCTGCTGGCCCTGAGCCTTCTGAGCTCTGCTGTGAAGGACCTGCAGCTCTCAGGGTGGGTTTGAGGAGCTTGGCAGAGTCTAAACCCCCCCTAAAACTGGATCCTGCTGGCCCTGAGCTGTGCTGGCAGGGACCTGCAGCTTTCAGGGTGGGTTTCAGCAGCTTGGCAGAGCCTAAACTGGGTCCCGCTGCCCCTGAGCCTTCTGAATTCTGCTGGGAGGGACCTGCAGTTCTCAGGGTAGGTTTGAGGAGCTTGGTAGAGCCTAAACCCCTCTAAAACTGGGTCTTGCTCTCTCTGAGTTCTGCTGGGAGGTACCTGCAGTTGTCAGGGTAGGTTTTAGGAGCTTGGTAGAGCCTAAACCCCTCTAAAACTGGGTCCTGCTCTCCCTGAGCTCTGCTGTAAAGGACCTGCAGCTCTCAGGGTGGGTTTCAGCAGCTTGGTAGAGGTTAAACCCCTCTAAAACTGGGTCTTTCTGGCCCTGAGCCTTCTGAGCTCTGCTGGGAGGGACCTGCAGCTCTCAGGGTGGGTTTTAGGAGCTTGGCAGAACCTAAACCCCTCTAAAACTGGGTCTTGCTCTCCCTGAGCTCTGCTGTAAAGGACCTGCAGCTCTCGGGGTGGGTTTCAGCAGCTTGGCAGAACCTAAACCCCTCTAAAACTGGGTCCTGCTGGCCCTGAGCCCTGCTCAGAGCTCTCCTTGCTGCCAACCCCTCCATCCCAGCCCAAACTGTTCCTGCTGCTGCCTGGGCACAGCTCGTGTGTCCGTGGGGGGAAGCAGCCCCAGGAATAGCCCGGGCTGGAAAGCAGGAGCTGGTGTGCTCGTTTGAAGTGCTGGATACGGCAGCTCAGGAGCCCCTGCTCACCAAGATTTCTAATTACGCCTCTGCATAATTGTTCCAAGCATTTGCTCAGGCTGAAGCAAAGCTTATTGGTTTGTGAGGCCGAGCACACCCCGGGGCCTGCTTTCAAATGTAGGCCCAGCCTTTAGTGCCCCCGGAGCCGCAGTTGGAGGATGTGAATTTGTGTGTTATTGCTGAGAGCTCCATCACCAGGCTCGGGGCTCTTGGAGGGCTCCAGATGTGTCATCTGGGCCAGGGGATTTGCTGCCTTCGGTGCATTCTGGCCTCGTGGCTGTGAATCCTCCATCTCTGCCTCTGCTTCCCTGCCTGAGGAGGAGGATGGGTTTGGGAACACGGTTTCTGCTCCTGTGTGAGGTTGTCCCAGGGTTTGGCCATGTATTCCCACATTTCCCCCCTTCGCTGTGCTCTCTTCTCGGGGGTTGTGCTGTTAATTGCAGCCCCGAGATACGTGCAAAGTCTCTGTTTCCTCTGTTTCGGCCCGCACATCCGAAGAATGAGTCGGAGTTCTTCAGTTTTCAGTCTCAGAGTTGTTTATTTGTATCTTATCTATAAAATTTTTCTCCTGCCCAGCTGAGGTCTGCTCAGCAGGACAGACAGAGGCACTCTGACTGCCCTCGGGGTGGTGTTGCCTCTTTATACTACAAACTACGTGTACAATGTTTACAATGACTTTCCAATTCCTATCACCTATGTTAGACAGTGAACTTCTGCTCTAAACCAATCCCAAAGTGCCAGCATCACAGCAGAAGATGGAGGTAGAGAAGAAGAAGAAGAAAGGTTGGACATACCCAAGTCCCTCCAGCTTGTCCCCAAAACCCCTATTCTAAAAACCCCAAAATCTACTTTTTCACCCAGTGAGAATTTTATTATTACACTACTTAGACTTCTGTGGCTTTCAGGTCTTCATACAAAGCTGGCAATTTGCTCCACGGGTCATAACCAAACCCACAGGTGTTCTGGGCTGTGTGCCAGGGTCTCTGAGCCCCCTGGCAGGGTCCTGGCAACTCTGGACACCCAGAGGGATGTACTGAGTTCTGACACTCCCTGTGCTCCGTGTGCTCCCAGCTGTCTGTGACTCCTGATTTCCATCCCGTGTTTTACCCCCTGCATTCTCTCCCCCTCTCTGTGGCTTAATCCCTGTTTTCTCCACAGCATTTGGCTCCCTGTCATGCATCTGCCATCAGAGCAATATGGCCCTTGCCTGTTTCTCTTCCCAGTATTCCCAAAGCTCTGCTAAGCAGAGGCTCGAGCGCTGGCCCCATCACATTCCAGTCCCTGCTGTTCTCATAGGTCTGGCACTGAGCCATCTCCATGTCCCAGGAAATGTGGCACAGTGAGAGTTGCTCTTGCTCTGACCCCAGGCATGGCTCTGTGTCTCTGGGATTGCCTTGTGGGAGCCACAGCACCCCTGGGAGGCAGGATCAGAGCCAGACTTAGGGCAGGGACTGAGATTAAATCCAGCTCTGGCTCTTGCCAGGCTTATGGGGCACTTGGATGGGGCTTGGAGCATCCTGATCTCTGCCTGTGGCAGAGGCTTGGAACGAGAAGAGCTTTCATTTCCAACCCAAACCAGTCCATGATTCCATGATTCCATGAGAACCTTTCCCATTTCCATGAGCCTTTGTGGAGGGGTGGGAAGTGCTGAGCTCCAGTTTGCTCTGCCAGCAGGCAGGAATCCATGCAGGCTGGAACACACGAGCTTCCCCTGCCCTCCCAGGTGGATTTAGGGAGCCATCCCTGGCAGGGACTGCATGGGGTCACACGGAAAATTGGGAATGTGTCTCCACCAAAGCCCCAGTGAGCCTTGGGAATGTGGTGCCAGAGCCACCCATGATGTCCTTCATGTGTTGAACCACTGGGAACAGGGACAAGTGACATCCAAATGTCTCCTTCCACAGCCCCAAATCCTGGGGCTGCTGTCCCCTTGGGATGAGGGAAGGATTCCTTCTGTCAGAGCCCTGGAGGCTCCTGAGCAAACAGGAGGGAGCAGGTTTGAGCTCCAAGCAGCAGAACCTCCAATGGGGCAGCAGCACCAAGGGAGAAATGTGCCCCCAGCAACAACTTCCCCTGCTCCAGGGATGCTTCCCGCTGCTTGGCTGGTGATCCACTTATCCAGGCTGGAGCTCCCAGTGCTCCCTCCATGGACAAAGCCCCTGCAGATTCTCCAGAGCTGCTGATTTCCCCAGAGGAGCCCTGAGCACCTTGGCCAGGACAGAGCCACCCTTCAGCTGGGCATCTCCAGGCAGGATCTCCTCCAGGACAAGGCCAGCCCAGGTCCCTGGGGAGCTCTCAGGCCTGGCTGTGCCATGGTGCTGCCCAGGAAGGGGAGCAGGGAAGAACAGCAGCAGCAGCCCTGCGCAGTTATGCAGTAATATCCAAATCTGCTTACTGTCTGCCGCTGTGATTGAAGGAGTTTCTGTAATAATGTATTAGCTAAAGCTTCCAGATTATCCCAAAAACATCAGCTTTAACAAAGGGGTAATGCCTCTTTAATCCCCGCATGATCCCGGTTCCCAGTCTCTGCAGGACATTAATTCACGGCTAATACACAACTCGGGGCTGCTAATGTGGGCTGCAGCCCAGAGGGGCCAGGGCTCTGCTTTGTCCCCTGTCCTGGCACTGCTGCCATCCCCAGCCTGGCCCTGATTCCTGGGCACAGCTCTGGGTTTGGGCTGGGATTGTGAGAAATAGCTCCTCACTTGTCATAGTTTAGGAAGGTTTGTTAAACCTTACCAAAAATACAACAGAAGACTGAATAAAGAAAAAAGGTTACAGCGCTGGGAGCAGAAGATTTTCCCCACCATGTGCTCAGCCCCCTCACAAGAGAGGTTTTATCCTTTTTAACCCTTTAACTCCTCCCAAAGTTCTGTCCATCAACCCCTTCACTGTCCAGCTGTGGAGATCTCTTCCTCAAATCCTGATTGGAGCTCAGATGTCACCACAGTGACAAGCCAGCCCTCCCAGATGTCCCAACCCAGCTGTCCCTTGATAACCACACCAGAGGGTACAGCATAACTATAAATCTATACATTTTTCTTAACTTACATACATGATATTTGTCCATTAATTGTAAGAGTCAATCATGGCATTACTCATCTATCACAGGATGTTCCTGTTCTGCCTTCCCTGCACCTGGGACAGCCACAGGGGGACCTTGTGGCTCTGCAGAGCTCCTGACAGGAGGGGACAGCTGGGGGGATCGGGCTGTGCTCCAGGGAACAGAGACAGGAGGAGAGGCTGGGCCAGGGCAGGCTCAGGGTGGATATTGGGGAAATTTCTTCACTGGAAGAAACATCCCTCACTGGATGCTGGATGTGGGATGGGTTCCTCACCCCCATATCCCTGGAGGAGGGGTAAAGGACACCCTGGAGAAGGTGCCCAGAGAAGCTGTGGCGGTTTCATCCCTGGGAGTGTCCAAGGCCGGGTTGGACAGGGCTTGGAGCAACCTGGAAATCTGCTGTGCCAAAGAGATTTCAACCTGCAAAACTCTGCTGGCACCCTCTGATTGGTTTCAGCCAGCTCTGCAGAAAGCTTCTTGTCTCTCTGGCTCAGAAGGAATTCCCTCCATCCTGCTTGGGTGGGCACATGGAAATGTTTGGTGGTGGGATAGTGGAAGGTGTCCCTGCTCATGGCAGGGGTTGGAACGAGATGATCCTTAAGGTTTTTTCCAACCCAACCCATTTGGAGGTCTGGGATTCTGTGACAATCAGCTGTGGTTCTGTTGCACTTGGCCAACAACTTCCTGATGGGAAATGCCATGGCCAGGGGTGATGGGAGCTCCAGGATCCCAGCAGGGCTCCACCCTGGGCCAATCCTTGCTCCAGAGCAGCTGTCCAGGTGAGAGCACCATGGAGCTGGGCCAGGTCAGGCTGGAGATCAGGGAAAGTTTCTTCCCCCAGAGGGTGCTGGCACTGCCCAGGCTGCCCAGGGAATGGGCACGGCCCCGAGGCTGCCAGAGCTCCAGGAGTGCTTGGACACCAGGGATGCCCAGGGGGGATTGCTGGGGGGTCTGGGTAGGACTTTAGGGATCTTGGGGTCACTTCCAGCTCAGGACTCTGTGGGGTTTGGAAAAGGACACGTCAGGCTCCTGAGAGCCCAGCAAAGGCAGCACTGCAGAGCCAAATCCCAGGGCTGTGTGTGGACAAACTGGGAAATAGGACAAGAGCGGGAGGAGCAAACAGCAGATGGGGACCAGGCCATGCCTGTCCCCTTCAGCAGGACCTCAAGAGCCACTTTGTCCCCCTGACAGGTTGTGCAAATTGCTGTTGTCACCCTGACTTGCTGCAGCTGAGCCTCCCCTCCCAATGTCCCCAGCTCAGCCGTGCAGAGGGTGAGGATGGCCCAAGGAGAGATCCCTTGTGGAACAGCTTCTCTGCTTTCTCCTTCTGCACCCCATTCTCATCTCCCCAGACCCAATTCCACAAGCAGAAGGAGCTGGAACTGGAACTGATGATCATGGTCTGAAATCTGCTGTGCCAAAGAGATTTCAGATTGGGTCTCTTGCATTTCAACCATGCAAAACTCTGCTGGCACCCTCTGATTGGTTTCAGCCAGCTCTGCAGAAGCTTCCTGTCTCTCTGGCCCAGGAGGAATTCCCTCCATCCTGCTTGGGGTGGGCACATGGAAACGTTTGGTGGTGGGAGGGAACCCTGGAGTGTTGAGTTCCCTTCCCAGTGCCCATCTCCATCCCTGGGCCAAGGCCAAGGGGTTCAAAGCACAAACCAAAAAGCTGAGAACAACCCCAGCATGGCAGAGAAGGCCTCAGAGGTGCTGCCTCCCCCACACAGGGGGATCCCAGGCCAGCAGAGCTTTCATCCCTCTGACTGTTCCCTCACAAAGCCAAGACATCCACAGGTCTGGAGTCTTATCTCAAAGCTACCTGAGGATGTCACAAATTGTCATCTGGAGGTGTCCATCCTCCCCATGGCCTGTAAAGGACCGAGAGAGCACAGGCTCTGTGGGGAGGCAGTTTGAGCTCGAGGAACTCATCCCACCCCATCTGCCCAGGCCTGCTGCCATCTGGGCAAGGACCCGAGCACAGTTCAGCCTCAACCTTTGGGCTGCCTTTTCTCAGCTTCCTCTTTTGATGTGGAAATCGCAGCTACCTCAAAGAGCCGCTCCAGCGTGGCTGAATGCAGCAGCGGGTGCCGCTTGCAGAGCGCTCCTCTCTCCCAATTACCTCGCTGGTCTCCACGGTTACAGCTCGGGGACGTTTCTGGGCCTGCTCCTCCCTCACCTGAGGGGCATCGCTGCCGGTCCTGCCCTGCCCTTGGGGCACAACAACCCCAGGGACGCTCCAGGGTGGGGCAGAGTGACTGGGAATTGTCCAGGGGAAAAGCCTGGGGGTGTTGGTGACAGCAGCTGGACACAGGCCCAGGGGTGCCCAGGGGTGCCCAGGGGTGCCCAGGGGTGCCCAGGGGGGCAAAGAGGCCGTGGGCACCTGGCCTGGATCAAAACCAGTGTGGCAGCAGGACCAGGGCAGGGCCTGTCCCCTGTGCTGGCACTGCTGGGGCACCCCGAGGGCTGTGTCCTGTTCTGGGCCCTCATGGCCACAGAGCCCTGGGGGGGCTGGAGCGTGTCCAGGGCAGGGAACGGAGCTGGGAAGGGGCTGGAGCCCCAGGAGGGGCTGAGGGAGCTGGGAAGGGGCTCAGCCTGGAGCAAAGGAGGCTCAGGGGGCCCTTGTGGCTCTGCACAGCTCCTGCCAGGAGGGCACAGCCGGGGGGTCGGGCTGTGCTCCAGGGAACAGGGACAGGAGCAGAGGGAACGGCCTCAGGCTGGGCCGGGGCAGGCTCAGGGTGGATATTGGGGAAATTTCTTCACTGGAAGAGTGGTCAGGCACTGGAACATGTGCCCAGGGAACTGGTGGAGTGAGACCATCCCTGCAGAGTTCAAAAGCACACAGCTGTGTCACCTGGGGACATGGGGCAGTGCTGTCCTGGGCAGTGCAGGGGAATGATTGGACTGGAACATCTCAGAGAGCTTTTCCAGCCTCAAAGATTCCATGATTCTGTGACATTCCCTGACTGCTCCTGGCACTTCACACAGCCCTGGGGACATCGGGCACCTGCCCTGGCCGTTGCCCCGTTTGTGCCACCCTGCTGTGTGCCAGCAGGGACTGGGACAGGGGCTGAGCTCCTGAGGGAACACACACACAGATCCATGGGCAGGTGCCAGCCCCCACCCACATGGGAATGTCACTTGGACATGCACAGGCCAAAGCACTCAGGTGTTCTTTAACCCTCAGCTCTCCCCAGGCCAGGGGAAGGCTCCTGGGTGGAGCCCCGGCTGCAGCTGGCACTGAGGCACAGCCAGGAGCGTTACTGGTTATACTGGGAGCCTGCTGGAGCCGAAACCAGCCCTCCCACAGTGTCTGGGCTGCAGTGAGTCAGCCATGGCTGCTCTCTGCCATGTGGGCCTCACAGGCTGCAGCTCTCCATGGCTGGGCGTTTCCAGAGCTGTGTCACTGCAGGGACAGAGGCCTACAGAGACACACCTGTGACACAGAGGTGTGCAAGGGATGGGCCCTGGAGCACCCTGGCACAGGGCAGGTGTCCCTGCCCATGGCATGGGTAGAACTGGAAGGGCTTTAAGGTCCCTTCCAATGCAAACCATTCCATGATTCCATGATGTTATCATGGGATGAGCCCCAGAGGGTCTGGGGCAGCAATCCAGTGGGAGCTCCCTCCTGCTCAGCCCTGGGAAAAGTCCTCAAGGTTCAGAGCTGTTTCCCCAGCTCTGTTTTGTCCCCGTGCTCCATCCCCACCCAGCAGTTTCCACAGCTGGGAATATCCAGGAATGCTGCCCCTGCCTCTGCCCCTGGTTCCCAATGCCAGCCCCAGGAGCTGTGGCAGCACACCCAGCCTGGTGCCAGTGCGGGCATTCTGGCTCTGCCATGCCACACCTTGGAGTGCTCACAGCCCCTGCAGGGACCTGGGACCAGCCCCTGTGGATCTGAGGGGTGACATCCACGGAATGGGTGAGGCTGGAATCACCCCTGCATCCCCCAGCCTGTCCCCACACAGGAGGGGACTCCACAATGTTTCTGGTAAAATGTTGTCTTTGTCTTGGGCAGGAAGTATGGAATATGCCCTTTACTTTAGTAAATGTTTTTTTAAAACATAGACATGCTTTGTTATTGTAGCTAAAAATTCTTAATCAGAACATTTCTGAAAAATCCTGTAGTTTTCTTTGACTGTACCTATTGAGAGTTGTTTACCAACTCTTGCTTTGCTTAAACTGGGATTCTTTTCTCTTTTCTTTTCTTTTCTTTTCTTTTCTTTTCTTTTCTTTTCTTTTCTTTTCTTTTCTTTTCTTTTCTTTTCTTTTCTTTTTCCTTTCCTTTCCTTTCCTTTCCTTTCCTTTCCTTTCCTTTCCTTTCCTTTCCTTTCCTTTCCTTTCCTTTCCTTTCCTTTCCTTTCCCTTTCCTTTCCTTTCCTTTCCTTTCCTTTCCTTTCCTTTCCTTTCCTTTCCTTTCCTTTCCTTTCCTTTCCTTTCCTTTCCTTTCCTTTCCTTTCCTTTCCTTTCTTTCCTTTCCTTTCCTTTCCTTTCCTTTCCTTTCCTTTCCTTTCCTTTCCTTTCCTTTCCTTTCCTTTCCTTTCCTTTCCTTTCCTTTCCTTTCCTTTTTTTCCTCCTTGTGTTTCTTCTATGCCTTGGGCAGACCTCTGTAATCTTTTGTATGCCTTTCAAGCGGCGTAACTTAATATTTGGATGCTTGATAACTTGTTTTATCAGGTAATTGATAAAATGGTGATGTGTATTAATATTAGTTCAACCATATATTTATACCGAATTGGGGATGTGTGGTTATAGTTCTGTGGGAGAAATACTTTTGCCAGTGGTCACCAGCTTGTAAAATCTAGTTCAAGAGCTTAAAACATCTAAATAAAGACTGAAATGCATTTAAAAAACAAGATAGTAAGGTCCAGATAAGCTGGGAGCTCTCACATCATCAGAACCACAACCACACGTGCGGGCACAGCATTCCTGCTCGTGCCCAGCCCATCCCAGAGCTGCATCCAGCAGGGCTCTGCCCGTGCCAGGGAATGTGTGATCCTTGCAGGGAGGGTTCGTGTGCCAGCCTGAGGAGCTCTGGGAAGGCACCTGACAGGCTGGGGAGTGTTTTCCTGCAGGGCATCGTTTCACAGCTACGAGGTGTTTGCTCCACGGGCATTCCTGTGCAGGCAGGACAGGCTGGGAATGCCAACAGCTGAGTCAAGGCACTGGCAGGGGAAAAAGTGGGTCCAGTTTGGGCATGGGCACATGGAGGGGAGGAGGAGGAGGCAGCTCCCAGGGGCAGGACACAGAAATGTTTCCACACAGAGCCTGAGCATGGATTCACCTGTGCTGGCCAGGCTGGGTGAGCCCCTGAGCAGCCTGGGCCAGTGGGTGGCATCCCTGCCATGGCAGGGTGTTGGAATGAGACGGCTTTCAAGGTCCCTTCCAACCCAAATCATTCCTTCATTCCATATCTGTGACCCTGGAAGTTCACCTGGGCTTTACCTACAGCTTATGAGCAGCTCATTGGGTCTCTCGCATTTCAGCTTCCATGCAGCCTCCCTGCGACCTGGGCAGAGCCCTGGGCTCAGGATGAGGGGGGAGAGCCCATGGGACCACCCCAGCATCCAGGATTTTGGGGTCAGGAGGGTGCCCTGAGTGATGGTGAGCTCTGTGCCTCTGCTCGTGCCGCCTGCCGCCCCAACTCCAAATAATTCCACCACAAATAAATGCCACACACCGCCCACAGCCAGAGGAGGGGAGAGCTAAAAATACCCTCCCCTATGGCTGCCAGCAATCCCCAGCAGGGCCAGCTGCCAGCAGGGAGCCAGAGCCACCCCAGCAGGGCCACGCACCCTTCACAGGCTCAGGAACAGGCACAATTCCTGCCCTGGCTGCTGGAATGGGCTCCTGGGGCTGGGATGGGTGCCCAGGCAGCTCAGCCCAGCTGGCAGCTCCCCATGCTGCCTGCAGACACAGTGGGAGGCACAGATCCTGGGGAGGAACACCCCGAGGGGGTGACACCTTCCTCTGCCACCTCCCCAGGGGACAGCAGAACTGCCAGACATGGGGAAAGGCATCAGCGAGGCCATGGAGCTGCTGGCACAGGGGTGGGGGACACTGCTGGGGACAGGGGACACTGCTGGTGGGACAGGGGTGCTGAGGTGTTGCTGTGGGGCTGGGACAGGGACATGGGAGCAGCCTGTCCCGCTCTGGACACAGGGATGGGGATGGTAGGGAGGGGCTCCTGGGCCTCCATCACCCTGCACCAGGCACCCCCAGTTCTGGATGCTGCTGGCACCTTCCCAGGGTGGCCAGCAGTGTCCTGGTCAAGCAGGAGGGCACAGGCAGCTGTCCTGGCCCCAGATGTCCTGCAGGTTCAGCCTCTCCCCTGAGCAGCTCTCACAAAGAGCAAGCTTTGCCTTTGGAAGCTCCTGGATTGCCAAGGATGGTCCATATGGACTGTGGGCAGCAGGAGCAGGGAGGGCATCCTTCCCTTGTGCTGGGCACTGCTGAGGGCACACCCTGAGTGCTGTGCCCAGCTCTGCCCCCTCAGCTTGGGAAGGACCTTGGGACACTGAGCACATCCAGAGGGGACAAGGAGGCTGGAGAGGGGCTGGGAACACAAACCCTGTGAGGAACCCCTGAGGGAGCTGGGGGTGCTCAGCCTGGAGAAAAGGAGACTCAGGGGTGCCCTCATCACTCTGCACAGCTCCTGAAAGGTGCCTGTGCTCAGCTGGGGCTGGGCTCTTCCTCCAGCAGCACTGACACAACCAGAGCACACAGCCTCAAGCTGCACCAGGGGAAATTCAGTTGGATATTTGGAAAAAGTTTTTCACAGAAAGTGTGATAAAGTTCTGGAATGGCTGCCCGGGGAGGTGGTGGAGTCCCCATCCCTGGGTGTGTTTAACAAAGCCTGGATGTGGCACTGGGTGCCAGGGTTTAGCTGGGGTGTTGGGGCTGGGTGGGACTTGATGACCTTGGAGGTCTCTTCCAACCTGGTCATTCTGTTCTGTTCTTTGTGCTCATAACACTTCCACAAGGCCATTTCCTCTGGAGTGGTCACCAGGACAAAGGACACAGCCTCCAGCTGTGCCAGGGGGAGTTTAGGCTGGACACGAGGAAAAAACCCTTTACAGAAAGAGTGACTGGTCACTGGGATGTTCTGCCAGGGAGGTGGGCACTGGCCCTGGAGGTGTTTGAACGAGGCTGGATGTGGCACTGGGCGCCAGGGCTCAGTTGAGGTGTTGGGGCTGGGTTGGACTCAATGATCTTGAAAGTCTCTTTCAACCTGGTCATTCTGTGAATTGTGTGATTGTGTGATTCTGTGAATTCTGAAATTCCCTGATCTCTGGGCAGGCAGCGCCTCAGGAGCTGTGGGAAGCTGCTCCCTTCAGCCCCCAGGAGCTCAGGGATAGGATGTGATGGGCAGCAGTGGGCCACATGCTGCCTCTCATCCCCCAAAATGCAAAGCTGACGTCCTGGAGGACACATCACAGTGTGAAGAGCGTGAAAGTAGAAAACATCTCCCAGCTCCCTGCCTGCCTGGCTCTGCAGAGATCTGCCCACTCAGGCCGAAGCTGGAGCCGTGGAAAAGGAGCCAGAAGAGCTTTCTCTGCTCCAACCCTTTGGAGATTTGAAACTTGACAACAACGCAGGAGAGATTTTCACCCTGTTTTTATGGATTATCAGTGCATGAAAACACTGCCACACTCCATGCCAGAGCCATGGAGCAAACCTGCTCCCAGTGCCCATGGGGAAACCTCCTCCCATCCCCACAGCCAGCAGCCCCCGAGCTGGGTGTGTGTCTTGTCAGCACCAGAGCAGCCACAGCTGCACCCACAGCTGCACCCACAGCTGCACCCCCTGAGCAGGGCCCACCCCCCTGCAGGGCTGCCTCCAGCTCTGGGGTCTCCAGAAGGACCAGGAGCTGCTGGATGAGTCCAGAGGAGGCCACGGAGATGTTCCCAGGGCTGGAGTCCCTCTGCCATGGAGCCAGGCTGGGAGAGCTGGGGGTGCTCACCTGGAGAGGAGAAGGCTCCAGGGAGAGCTCAGAGCCCCTGCCAGGGCCTAAAGGGGCTCCAGGAGAGCTGGAGAGGGGCTGGGGACAAGGGATGGAGGGACAGGACGCAGGGAATGGCTCCCACTGCCAGAGGGCAGGGATGGATGGGACATTGGGAATTAAGAATTGTTCCCTGTGAGGGTGGGCAGGCCCTGGCACAGGGTGCCCAGAGCAGCTGTGGCTGCCCCTGGATCCCTGGCAGTGCCCAAGGCCAGGCTGGATGGGCTTGGAGCAGCCTGGGACAGTGGGAGGTGTCCCTGCCATGGCAGGGGAGGAATGAGATGGGATTTAAGGTCCTTTCCATCCAAACCATTCCCTGATTCCATTACCCAGAGCCCGCCCAAGGCTGCAGAGGCTCTTGCTCAGGATGGCTTTGCTTGGGCAGCTCAGCGCCCCAAATGTGACCCCTCTTTCCCCTTCCTCCAAGCATTCAGGATTCCTGCCCTGATCCTGTGTTTACCAAATCTGGGGGTCCCCACGAGCTCCCCCCTCCCCCCTGGATTTCCCAGGGCAATCCCAGCTGGGAGGATCCTGCATTTCCCATTGAGGAGGAATTTATCCAAAGGGAGAAAACCGAGGCAGGACCCTGAGCCCGTGGCGATGCTCAGGGCACAGGAAGCTGCTGCAGAGGAGCTGCATTGCACAGAACTGAGTCATCCACTCTTCTTGCTGCCTCATGTCGGCTATAATGGACATGAGGGAAAAAAAACAGGATTACATTTCCTCTTCTTCCACCAGCCACCATCCTGAAGTGTGGCACGGTGGGGACGAGCCTGGCTCCTTCTGGGGCACAGCTCAAGCCTGGAAAGCCTGGAGAGGTCTCCCCTGGCTGTGTGCAGGTTTTCCCAGGGCAGGGGGCAGGTGAGATGCTCTCCACCAGGATCTTTCCCGGGATCAGGGTGCCTGTGATCAGTGGGTGCCACACAGCAGGTCCTGAGCTGTTCCTTTGGCATGTTTGTTCCAGAAGCCCCAGGCTGAATAGCCGGGGTTAGGAAAGGCTCTGATTCACCGAGTGGGCTCGTTCAGGGCAGTTTCCTGTCCCTGCTCCCTGCTCCACCCTCCCCGGTGCTGCCGGACTGGTTGTGCCGCTGCTGGAGCAGGACAAACAGCCCTGGGGCTCCTCCAGTGCCAGGGGGCATTTCCAGCCCCACAGGCAGCCAGCTCAGCCCACAGTGCCCAGGCAGCTCATGGCAGGTCCCCTCCTCTCCTGAATCCACCCCGGGATGCTCCTGATGGAGATTTCCCCAGTGGATGTGGAGCCCTGGCTGGGCCACCTTTCAGCAGTGGGCTGGAAATAAATCCCCAATTTCTCTGCTGATATCTGCAGCTGACACGGGAGCCTGGCAGGGCAGTAAATAGTGATGAGGAGCCAGCAGCCTTCAGCCCAGGCTGATCCAAGCATCCCTATTTCATCCCCCAGCTGAGAGCTGGAGCTGGGAACAGGCAGTGCCGGCTGCTCCTGCCAAACCGAGCCTGGGCTTTGGAGAAGAAATATGCAGGAGCAGTAGGAAGTGAGGTTTAGCATCCCTGCAAACCTGAGGGAAGGGGAGAGCTGCTGCTGGGGGCTGAGGAAGCCCAAGGTGGGCTGAAATTCCCGTGAAAGACAGATAAATGTGTAGGGAAGGAACAGGAACAGTGAGGGGGGCGTTGGTACTGGTGGAGCCCTGGGGAAAAGAAATGCTGCCATGTGCAGGGAATTCCCATTTCCCCCAGGAATAAACAGCCCAGCTCCATCCCTGCTCTGGGAGCTGTTCCCCTGGCCGAGGGGAGGCTGAGGAGCAGAGAGCCCAGGGAGAGATCTAGGGCAGGGAGGAAGGGATCCTGCAGAGGGAAAAGGGAAAAGGAGTGGTTTTTCTCCCAACTGACTCATGTCTGCATTGCCCATGAGTCAGCATGGCAGGATCACCTGCCCAGGGCAGCCTTGGCATGGAAATGATCTGTAGGGCTCCTCCCAAATCAGCCCAGGATTCCATGCCCATGCAGGTGAGGATGGGGGCTCTGCCCCTCCAGGTGCTCCCAATGCCCTGGGCAGGGTGCAACCCCCTGGGGGTGTCCCTGTGTCCTGCTGTGTGTCCTGCCAGCCCAGGGGGCCCTGTCCCCTCAGTGCTGCCCCCTTTGCAGAGCGCCAGGGGGTCAGATCCCCATCCAGGAACTAATCCGGCCTTAAAATACTCATTTTTTATCGGATGCTTTAACTGCCTCAGTTCTGCAGGGAAATTCCTCCAGTCCAGCGCTGTCCCAACCACTGCCCAGTTGTCCCAGTATAACCAGGCAGCAGTGGGGAGAGTCCCCCCAGCACAGGGGACACAGAATGCCAGGATCCCCCCAGCAGTGGGGTCCCCTCGGTGCCCCCGGGCAATGCCCCACGCTGGGGGTGAGCAGCACCCCCTGTCTGCTGTCACAGGGCACAGAGCTCCCCTCAGCAGGACACAGAAGGTGACAGAGCTCCCCTCGCTGTCACAGGGCACAGAAGGTGACAGAGGTCCCCTCACCAGGGCACAGAGGGCGACAGAGCTCCCCTCTCCAGGGCACGGTGGGTGACAGAGCTCCCCTCGCTGTCACAGGGCACGGTGGGTGACAGAGCTCCCCTCGCACTCCCGGGAGCAGAGGAGCGCCCGTGTGCCCCGGCAGAGCGGAGGGAGCGCGATTTGCCGCTGCCCGAGGTGGGGCTGCAGCGGGGCTCCCACCTCACCCTCCCTCGCCCCCTCGGGAATTCTGCCTCGCTTTCCCACCCTGCTTTCCGCCCTCACTGCCTTCCCACCCCCTCCCACGCCAGCGGGCTCCCGGGGCTGCATCCCGGCAGGAGCATCCTCCTCCTCCTCCTCCTCCTCCTCCTCCTCCCCCCAGCAGCCCCCGCCCAGCCGTGGCAGCTCCCACCCCGCTGCCAGGAAAGCGCAGAGTGCTGGGATCGCTGCCAGCGCCCGGCTCCTGCGCCTCAGCTTCCAGCGAAATGCCAGGAACGTGCTCTCCGGAGCTGCCAGGTGACGGGAGGGACCTTCTGCAGCGCTGGCACTGCTCAGGGGGGCTCAGCTGGGCCCCTTCCCTTTGGGGTGCTCACCCCAGTGTGCCACCCCAGGGCTGAGCACTGCCCTCTGCCCCTGCCCGACCCCAAACCCTCTGAGGGGCTCACAAAGCACCCCTGGGTGGGCGCCTGCAGCTCGGGGGTGCAGGGAAGGACCCTGCAGAGCCTGAGGGGAGCTGAGAGCTCACCCACACCAGCAGAATTTCCTGCTCTTCCCTGGGCAAAGTGAGGTGGGAAATCACCAAGGAAAGCCCAGGAGGTGGGTGATGCGGCTGGGTACACCCAGACCCCTCCACACGTTCCCACTGCCCCATTCCCCTGTGCCAGGGAAGGCATCAGGAGCTGGATCTGTGCCCCCCTGCCCGAGGGACACCTGTGGCTCCTGGCACAGGCAGCAGGGGAAGGAAGCAGAGGCTCAGTCCCCTCCACTCTCTCAGGTTGAGGGTTGGAAACCTTCACCCAAAGGCTTTTCTTCCAGTTTTTTCCCCTTTTTCTCACCATTCCTTGTGTTTTTCCCGCACCCCAGCACTGATCACTGCCCCTCCAGGGATTGCAGGTTCCCTGCAGGAGGCACTGCCCTCCGTGCCCTCTGTGCCCCTGCTGTGTGGCACTGCCATGCCAGCCTCCAGGGACATTTGGGTGATGTCCCCTGCCAGCCCTGTCACCGGCATCCCCATCAGCCACTCCTGTCACCCATCAGCCCTGCAGGGATGGAGGAGGGATGGGCATGGATCATCCCTGGCTGCTCCTGGCACCGTGTGCCCTCTCCAACAGGGCATTCTTGTGTCAGAGAGCATCCAAAGAGCAGGGAAAACACTGCCAAGTGTCCCATTTTCAGAAATGGCACTGCAAAAGACAAGGGATGTGAAGTGAAGTCTTTGCTTTCAAACCTCCTTCCCTCCCCCAGGAACAGGGAAGTGAGGGAAGCACGGGGAATTCTGTGTGACCCTTGCACGCGGCACACACAGGAGAGGCACTGAAAGCTGGGCACACCTTGCTGGCAGTGCCCTAAAAGGCTGTGCCACCTCCAGGGGCCAGAGGAGAGCAGATCCTGCCCTGTGGGCACCCTTGGGAACACCCTGAGTGCCCACAGTGCTGCTGCCACCGCGAGTTGCTGGCTCTGGTGCTCCCCAGGTGCTGGCACCAGGTTTATTGCCAGGGCTGCGTCACCCTCTGCCTGCTGAAGGACACAGAGGCCACCTGATCCCCAGGGCACGTGGCCCCTGATCTTTGTCACTCCTGGGCAGCAGAGCTGGAGCTGCTGGGGCAGGGGCAGCAGAGCAGCACCCACTGAGCACCCTGGGGGTTTGTCCTGGCGTGGCCGGGGGAGCAGGGATGGCACCTGCAGCATCCCAGCCACCCCACACGGGTGGGACACATGGGCCTGGGTATTTTTATCCTCCCCAAGTGTGTGTGAGTCACTCATTTGTGTCTCCTCCACATCAATCCCTTCCAGCACAGTGCCAGCTCACAGGGAGCGAGCAGGGGAGAAGGATTTCAAACCCAGCTCTCCTCACAGCCTGGAGGAGGGGAAAGGATGGGATCCATCCCTGCTCACCCCCCAACCCAACCCCCTCATCCTCCCTCTGCTGCCATCCCCAGCTCAGCCCCAGAGCTGCTCCTGTCCCAAAGAGCTGCTTGGGCAGGGGGTGGCACTCAGCAGGACCAGGCACAGCACAGGGCCAGGAATGACCTGATGTCCCAGAGTTCTGAAGGTCTGAGTGTGGCTGTGCCCAAAGCAGCATTTGCACATTTCCTTTGTGAAGAAAATGTCCCTGGATGCAAATTCCCCCTCTGCAGATGCCTGGGGATGGCACAGGAGAGCTGGGGGGGCACTGCCCCCGGGTGTGCCCAGGAATGGCTGACAGGATAAGGGAATGGCTTCAAAGGGACACAGAGGGGTTTAGATGGGATATTGCTCTCTACAACTCCCTGAGGGGGGGCTGCAGACAGGTGGGGTTGGTCTCTCCCACCGGGCAGCACTGACAGGAGCAGAGGACACAGCCTCCAGCTACAGCAGGGAAGGGATATGTTGGATATTAGGAAAAAATTTTCACAGAAAGAATAATGAAGTACTGGAATGCTCTTCCCTGGGAGGTGGTGGAATCACCATCTCTGGATGTGTTAAAAAAAGACTGGACATGGCACTTGGTGCTATAGCCTGGGTGAGGTGTGAGGGCACAGGTTGGACTCCATGATCTTGGAGGTCTCTTCCAACCTCATTATCCTGTGATTCTGTGATTCTGTGTGATACTGGGATAAAATTCCTCCCTGTGAGGGTGGGCAGGCCCTGGCACAGGGTGCCCAGAGCAGCTGTGGCTGCCCCTGGATCCCTGGCAGTGCCCAAGGCCAGGCTGGACACTGAGACTGGGACAGTGGGAGGTGTCCCTGCCATGGCAGGGGTGGGATGAGGTTTAATTTCCCTTCAAACCCAAACCATTCCATGATTCCATGATGCCACCACCAGGCAGGGTCAGCTCTGGGTCTGAGGGGGGAGAAGAGGGATTTGAGCAAAGGGCTCCATGTCCATCCAAGCTGATCAGGACAGATGTGACTTTGGGATCTCAGAGCAGAGGCCTGAGGGCTGCTCCCCTCCCTGCAGCCCCCCAGGCTCTGCAGCTTGGGCCAGGGAGCCTCAGGCATGAGGAGCTGCAGGGTGAGGAACCCCTGCACCCCCTGGCTCCATTTCTGGTTCCTCTGATCCAGCTCCTCGTGGCTGGCTCAGGTCAGGGGCTGGGCTGAAGCACCACGGGGAAAGCACATGGATGGCATGAGCACTGGCATCTGGGAGCCTGGCACGTGTCCCTGGCACTGCCACCACCTAGCAGGGCTGCTGCCAGCACCCCAGATCTGGAGCAACCGGAGACCAGGGCTGGAGGCTCCAGCTGCTGGTTCTTGGCAATTCCAGCTGCTGGTCCTTGGCAATTCCAGCTGCTGGTCCTGGCAATTCCAGCTCCTCGTGCCTGGCAATTCCAGCTGCTGGTGCCTGGCAATTCCAGCTGCTGATCCTGGCAATTCCAGCTGCTGGTCCCTGTCACTTCCAGCTCCTGGTGCCTGCCAATTCCAGCTCCTGGTGCCTGCCAATTCCAGCTGCTGGTCCTTGGCAATTCCAGCTGCTGGTCCTGGGCAGTTCCAGCCTCTAGCCTTGGGTGGGATTTGCAATTCTAGCTTCACTCCTGCACTGCAGAGGTTGGGGCTGTTCCCTTGCTCCTGCTCCAGCTGAGCTCCAGCAGTTCCTACCCCAGAGAGGGAGCTGGGGGTGCTGGGGACATCTGGGGACTGACAGGACAGCCCCATCGTCACCTGAGGCCAGCCAGGAGCTGCTGTGCTGGCACCTCCTGTCCCCCCAGAGTGGTGCTGGGAGGGGCCAGGGTGGCACAGAGGGTCCCAGAGCCAGGAGCTGCTGGTCCATGTGTCAGGGATGAGAGGTCCCTGCTGGCTGTGGGGACACAGGGACAGTTCATGATGTCATTTTTCCATGTTTCCCTGTTCTCCGTGATCTTCCCACGTGTTTCCCCTGCTCTCTGCCATGGTCTGTGCCCAAGGCATGAGTCTGTGGCCAAGGATGTGCAGGAGTGGGGGAAAGGCTGAGGTGTAAGGATGGGGAAGGTGGGGTCAGGTCAGGCTTGGGCTCTGTCAGCACCGTACAAGGTGGGTTTGCATCCCCCTGGGGGGATCTGAGGGGGCTGGATCCCACTGAGGGGGCTGGATTCCATTGTTGAGGCTGGATCCTTCTGAGGGGGATGGATCCTACCAGGGGCTGGATCCCTCTGGGGGGACTGGATCCCACTGGGGGGGCTGGATCCCTCCAAGGGGGGCCGGATCCCTCTGAGGCGGTTGGATCCCTCCAGGGATTGGGTGCCTTTGTTTCCTGCAGCTCTGTGCGTGGCCCTGACACCCTGGGCATGGACCCACGAGGGATCAGCAGCCCCCAGAGATGGGAGCACAATTTTGGGATGTCTCTGGAGCTCCCCAAGCCCCCCCAGCCCCACTTCTGGCTCAGTTTGCTGCACGGAGCAGCCCCGCATCCCACAGCAGGCCCCGCGCTAATCGCCCTAATCCCTTGAAACAAAGCCTTAATCCCGGCGAGCTCAGCGAGGCAGAGCGGGGCTCCTGCGCCCTGCCATGGCTGCACAGTGCTCTAATCCCGCAGCAAACTGCTCTAATCCTGCAGCACGGCTCCCTGCCCCCGCCCGCCCCCGGATCTGGCACCGAGCGCACCAGGCGGGGATGCCCAGGGAGCAGGGCCACCCCCAATGGCACCAGGGCCACCCCTGCTGGCACCAGGGCCACCTCCACTGTCACCAGGGCCACCCCTGCTGGCACCAGGGCCACCCCCAATGGCAGGAGGGAGGCCCAGGGGCACACGGGGGACACTGGCCGAGGGCAGCAGCGCTGGGGACGCTGTGGCTGAGCCCTCCCGTGCCGGGCAGCCCTTGGCAAGGGCCACGCTGGGCTCCTGCCCGTGCCGCCAATGGGCTCCAGCGATATTTAAAGCTCCCGTTTAATTTCCAAATGCAGAGGAGCGGTTTCCACTCGTCTGGCTGGCTGTGAGCGTTTCCAGCTCTGCTGGGCTCTGGGAGGACGGGCAGGGAGGGGCACAGGGGCCTGCGGGGTGCCCAGGCTGCCTGGGCTGGGCACGGCAGCGCTGCCGGGAGCTGCAGAAACCCATCCAGGATCCAGCCCTGCCTGGCAGGGTGCCTGTGGGGCCATTTCAGAGCACCGGAGGATGGGGAGGGCTCTGCAAGCGGGAATCGCCTCCCTCTCCCCGGCAGACGGGAGGAGGAGGAGGAGGAGGAGGAGGAGGAGGATTCTCCCGGGGCTTTGAACCCTCCAGCTGATCCTGCAGCGCCAGCGAGCACCAGGCAGGGCTGGATCCTGGATCCGCAGCACCCACAGCAGCACCCGGGGCTCCTCATCCTCCCAAACCCTCCTGCAGGGTCCTCACCCCCATGAGGCTGCCCAGGGAGCGTTGATCCCGCTGTGCATTGCCCCGTGCTGCAGCATCATCCCAGCTCTGCATCCTCCCCAGCGCCTGTGGCGCAGATCCCAGCCCTCCCAGCCCTCCCAGCTCCCAGAGAAAGCGGTTCTGTCCCGCTAGAACAGCTCCCCTGGGGGCAGTGTCATAGCTCAGGCCGGGCTGTGCTCTGGCCAGGGCGATTCAGTGCCTGCCTGGCTGAAGCTGCTGCCCTCAGAGCCTCAGAAGCCCGCACACGCCGTTAAAACAGCGCCTGAAATATTTATCGAGTCAATTTTCAACTCACATAAACTCCGTGCTTACTAAGGGGGAAAAAAATATATATAAAAAATTCCCTCTCGTTTTCCGTGAATCCCTGAAATGCAAATGGAGCTGCAGGTGCCAGGTGGGCAGAGTGCCACCCACCCCATCCCCGGGGTGCAGGGTGTGCTCTGCACTCCCACCTGCCAGACCCTGCTCCCCGTGGGCTGTCGGGCTGTGTCCTGTCCCTGTCCCCTCCCTGTCTCTGTCCCCATCCCTGTCCCTGTCCCTATCTCTATCCCTGTCCCTGTCTCTGTCCCCATCTGTGTCCCCATCCCCATCCCTGTCCCTGCCCCCATCCCCATCCCTGTCCCCATCCCTGTCCCCATCCTTGTCCCTATCCCTGTCCCCATCCCTGTCCCTTGTCCCCATCCCTGTCCCTATCCCTGTCCCCATCTCTGTCACTCTTCCCATCCCTGTCCCTGTCCCCATCCCTGTCCCTGTGACCACTGTCCCTGTCCCTGTCCTTCTCCCTATCCCCATTCCTGTCCCCATCCCTGTCCCTGTCCCTATCCCTGCCCCCATTCCTGTCATCTCAATTCCCCCATCCCCATCCCTGTCCCCTGTCCCCATCCCTGTCCCCCGTGTCCTGTGCTCCTGGCACAGGGATCTTTATGCATCCCCTCCCTGCCGGTCCCTTTGCTGTGCCCTGGCTGCCCCCCGGGGGTCCCGGCGCTGCAGGGGCGCCCGGAGGAGCCTTTGTGTCCCTGCCGGGGCAGCGGGGAGGGGCAGGGGGGCTTTGCCGTGAAATTGGAGCCGCGGCTGTTCGAGCATCCCCAGCAAAGAGCCATTAGCGCTAATGACAGAGCAGAGGGCACTTCCCACGGAGCCATTCCCCCAGCCCGGGGGTGTGGGATGCCGGGGATGCTCCTTCCACCGCCGGAACACGAGCGAAAAGGGCTGGTGTTGGGGAAGATGAAACAGGAAAGCCTTATAAATATGATTGTCTGGCAAAAGATTTTGAGAATATAGAAACTATAAGCGAGATTGAAATGAAAGCAAGCTTTGAGATCCCTCAGTTACTGAACAACTGGAAAACAATGGTGTGGCCAGCTGAAGGTAATCCCCTTGTGATGGAACAACACCCTCTGCTTGCAGACAGCTCCAAGGGTCAGAGCAGACCCTACAGCTTGGCAGAAGGAGCCCAAAGAGGAGTTTTTAGGGTTTAAAATGTAACACAGCATGGTAATGTAATGATTCTTATAGGCTGTATGTAAATGCTGTAGGATTTGTATCTTGGACTGGATTGGTTAGTGAGAATCAGAATATTCAGCACAGAAGAAGATGTATTGTATTGTAATGGGAACTTTGCTCTCTTACCCCTTTTACTCTCTTATGCTTTTGCTCTCTTTCCCTCTCATCCTCTCTGCCCCTCTCTTCTCTCAGCCTGCTCTGAGCTGTGGCTGGCAGCTCCCAGCAGGGCCCTGCACCCAGGCCCTTTGCAATAAACCCCAAATTCCACGACCTGGCTGCAGAGATCTCTCATCTCCGTCCGTCCCAACCGTCCTACCCCGCAACGCTCCTACAGGCTGGGATCCATCCCCGTGGCCCACAGCCCCCAGCAGAGGTGGGACTTCACCTGTCCTCTCCTTCGAACACTTTTTGTCACCTCCAAAAGGTCTCTCGGGGACTCTGGGGTTGGGTTGCAGGGTTCATCCTACAAAGTCCTGCCTCATCTCCCAGGCCTGTGGGTGACAGGGAGCACAAGGACACCTGCCCAGCCATGCCATCCGAGCTTGGCAGTGACCAGAATCTCATCCCAGCCAGGGCCTGGAGATGCAGGCAGAGGGAGAGGGACAGGGATAGGGACAGGGACGGGGACAGGGACAGGGATGGAGACAGGGATGGGGACAGGGACGGGGACAGGGACGGGACAGGGACGGGGACAGGGATGGGGACAGGGATAGGGAGGTGCAGGGACAGGGACAAGGACAGGGGCGGGGATGGGGACAGGGACAAGGACAGGGGCAGGGATGGGGATGGGGACAGGGACAAGGACAGGGGCGGGGATGGGGATGGGGACAGGGACAGGGACAAGGACTGGGACAGGCAGGGAGATGCTGTGGTGGGAGCTGCGTCTCCATGGGGCAGGGGGTGTGGGAAGGCTTTCCAGGCACAGCCCAGGGCTCCCAGCTGAGCTGCTGCTGTGAGATCACTGCAGCAGGGCTGGGGGAGCAGCTCCAACAGGCTCTGGCGGTGAGCAGGAATTAGAAATGCATTAGGAGCCGCTTCAAACCCTCCCCGATGGGAGCTGCAGCGGCTGATGCCACAGATGCTCTGTGCTGAGGCAGGAGGAGCGGGCTGGTACAGGGCTCTGCCTGCCCCGTGCCCTCACACGGTGCCAGGGTGGTGCCTCCAGCCTGGTCCTGTGTGCCCAGCGAGTGCCACATGCTGGGCAAGAGCTGTGCCCCCTCAGTGCCAGCTGCTGCCAGCTGCCAGCCCTTCTCCCTGGGTGCAGGAATGTGTGGGTGCTCCTGAGGTGTCAGGGAAGGGCTGTGCCCCCTCAGTGCCAGCTGCCAGCCCATCTCCCTAGGTGCAGGAATGCTCCAGGGTGCCCCCCTGGGTGCCAAGGGCAGGGGGTCACACTGGGTTTGTGCCCCGGGGCTGCAGCATAGAGCAGGTCCCATCCCCTGAGGCAGGCAGGAGGGGACAGACAGGAAAATCCCAAATGCTGCCCCACACAGCCCCTCTCACCCTGGGCTGGCTCCTGGTTCCCAGCTGCCTCTCCCACACCCAGCCCCTCTGTCCCAGAGTGGGCATGGGCAGAGGGTGCCTTCAGCTGCCTCCTGCAGCCCTTTGGGACATCCCAGATCCATCTGGGGACATTTCCCCTCCCCTGGCTCCTGCAGCCCTTTGGGACATCCCAGATCCATTTGGGGACATTCCCCCTGCCCTGCGAGCAGGACATTAACCCCAGGTCCATTTTCTAAGCCAGTCTGCCACGCAGAGGCCCAGGCACAGCACTGGGATCCCAGCCAAGGATATTCCCACCAGAAAATCCTATAAGGGAGAGCTGCCAGCCCCCAGGCCCACCCTGCTGATCCCTCCTGGCTGCAGCACCGGGGTGCAGGGGTTAACTCCGGGCTGCAGCCCCTCCTGGCAGCCCCAGGGCCCTCTCCACGCTGTTTATTTTTATCCTCTCTCCATGGATCCGTGTGCAGCATCGCTGGTGCCAGAAGATTTCCCCCCCAGTTCCATCACACGGCAATTTAAGGTTAGTCCAGCCTGCCAGAATGAGTCAAAAGCTTTTAAAAAGCCTCTAAAGCAGGCATCTATCTTGGCCTGGTTTGATTGCACTCCTTTGTTTATGGCTGAGGTCACCGGCTCGTGCCTTGGGGAGGAATCCAGGTCACCCTGGCGGTGACGTGGCATGAGGGAGGCACTCCCTGCCTGGCACAGACACCTCTGCCCTGGCTGGCTGGCCTCTGCATGCTCATACAGTGCCTGGCATGGACTGAGAGACCCTCCCTGAGTGCTGGGAGCAGCAGGGAGAGCCCAAAACACTCCCAGGGATGAGACTGCCCTTGAGGAGCTCACCAGCCTCAGCGGGACCCCAGCGCTGGCCAGGACGGCAAAGGAGGATTCCAGGGAGCAGGAGGCTCATCCCCAGCAGGGCAGGGGCTCCCCTGGGGCCAGGGGGGTGTCCTGTGCCTGGCTTGGGGCTGGGGATGCCCTCGGGCAGGTGTGGTGCTGGGGATGCCCAGCTGGCAGGTTTTGGGAGGTTTTTGTCCCCAAAGCAGCGCTGTCTCTGCTGCCAGGGCAGATGTTGGCCAGGCAGCAGCTGGATGCCCCTCCAGCCACTGGTGGAAGGCACACAGAGGCACTGGGACACCCATGGAGGAACAGGGACACCCATGGGGATACAGGGACACCCACGGGGGCACAGGGACACCCACGGGGATACAGGGACACCCACGGGGGCACAGGGACACCCACGGGGGCACAGGGACACCCACGAAGGCACAGGGACACCCACGGAGGAACAGGCACACCCACAGAGGCACAGGGACACCCATGGGGATACAGGGACACCCATGGGGGCACAGGGACACCCATGGAGGGACGGGGACACCTATGGGGGCACAGGGACACCCACAGAGGCACAGGGGCACCCCCAGGAGGCACAGGAGGCACTGCCCCTCAGGCAGTGGCTTAGGCTCAGCACAGCCAAAGCGATTCCCTTAATCCTCCTGCCAGCCCGGCAGTTGCCATGGAGAGCACCAAGGAGCGCTCCTTGTCACCCCTGCCCCGCCTGGGACCCTCCTCCCGGCCCTCCCTCTGCAATTCCCCCATTCCAGGTGCAAATCCTGACGGTTTCCCCAGTGCAGCATCTCTGGGAAAGCTTTCCCAGCCTGGCTCTGCCCTTCCTCCCTGCCGGGACAGCCCAAATCAGTCTGTGCTGCTCCCAAACCTGCCAAAGACATCTCCCCTCCTGCTCCCAAACCTGCCAAAGCCATCCCTGCTCCCAATCCCAATCCCAAACCTGCCAAAGCCATCCCTGCTCCCAGTCCCAATCCCAAATCTGCCAAAGCCATCCCTGCTCCCAATCCCAATCCCAAACCTGCCAAAGCCATCCCCCTCCCAATCCCAATCCCAAACCTGCCAAAGCCATCCCCGTCCCAATCCCAATCCCAAACCTGCCAAAGCCATCCCGCCTCCCAGTCCCAGTCCCAAACCTGCCTGGCTGGCTCTGTCCCTTCTCTGCCTTTTCCCAGGGATGGGCACTGTGTCCCCAGGGATGGGTGCTGCCGGCCGGGGTCTCTGTACAAATCACGAACGGGACGGGGCTGCTGTGGAACGTGCCTTGAGCTGTTTGAGTTTCCAGCATCAGTCTCTTACATGGTTATGACAATGGGCAGATGACACCAGCTCACATCCCAGGCAGCAGACCAAGAACTTAATGTTACAACTCACTTTAAAAGTTTTTTCACCAATCACACAAAGCAAAAGCACATTGACAGTAGTTCTATCCAATCACTATAAGCACACACACTTTCAGTTAAAACAATGCTGGCTTATTTCAAATACAATACCTGCTTGTAAGCCTTAAAACACAATGCACAGAGCTCCATTATTAAGCTTCAACCTTCCTAAAATCTCGCTAGATAAACTTTTCTGTAGCTTAGAGAGTTATTCTAGGCAAGCGTTAATACACAGACCGTTGTTCTATTTGTCTTTGCTTTTCTACTTTTTAAATAATTTTTCTGCTGACCAATCTCATGGCTGCTGCTTAGCTCTAATCACAGTTCTGCTGTCTCTGGGGCCTGCCTTTTGCAGCTTTCCCAAAACCCTCTGATTTTGTGGATTGCCACAATTGCCCCTCTCTGTTCACTTAAAAAGAAACCCCTTGGAGAGCGGTGGCAGCGGCGGCACTCCCAGCCCGCAGTGGGGCACAATTCCCAGGTTTTCCATTGCCCGGTGCCACAGCCTGTGCACACCCCTCTGGGAGGGCACAGGGCACCCCAGGCTGCTCCTTCTGCTCACTGCCAGCCCCTGCCCAGCCCGGCTGGGGGTTTGGGGGGTTATTGGTGAGGCTTTGGGGCTGTGCCTGGCCCCGAGGATCCGCGGGGATGGAGGGACAGCAGCCGGGGCAGGAGGATGGGCAGGATCCCTTATCGGCATCTCTGCTGATTGCAGGCACCCACCCCAGCTCACCTGGCAGGCAGGGGATGGGAGGAGACCCGGGATGCATCAGGAGGAGAGGACACATGGCCACACGTCACCTGTGTGTCACCTGCAGTGACCCCGGGCTGCAGAGCCTGGCTGGCTGCTCCCGGGGGAGGATGCAGCAAAGCGGAGCCAGCGGCGCTCAGCCCGCCCGGGAGGAGCTGCAGGGGGATGAGGAGCAGCAGGAGGAGCAGGGAATGTCCCCTGAGGCCAGGGCTGGGCACATGGCCTGCTGGCACTGCCACAGGTGGGCGATGTGGGGGTTTAGGGTGTGACATGGGGAACTGCTGTGATTCCCTCCCGGCCTGGCAGCTCAGGGGGGTGTCTGTGCTCTCGTAGGGGTGTGGGCCCCAAAATCCAGCCCAGCCCCATGAATTTGGTCTCTCTCTCTCTCTCTTTTCAAGGGAAGACACAGCTACCCCTGAAATCCAGCCCAGCTTCCTTTGGCCTCTCCAAGGAATTGGGGCAAGCCACAGCTGCCCCACAGACCACAGAGATGTGATGGGGCCAGCTCTTCCTGCAGGATGTTCCTGTCCCCTGGAGGTGCCCAAACTCCCTGAGAATGAGCCTGAAACCCCACACAGCTCCCAGCCTGCTCAGCTGGCTGGGATGTACCGGGATGGGAAGCTGGTGCTGAGTGAGCAGAGCATCCCCCCAGCTCCTGGGGAGCTGCTGTCCCTGCCTGCTGCCCACCTTGGGAGGGACATTCCCCTGCTGCAGGTTCACAGAATTCACAGAATTCACAGAATCACTGGGCTGGAAGAGACCTCCAAGATCATCGAGTCCAACCCAGCCCCAACAGCTCAACTAAACCCTGGCACCCAGTGCCACATCCAGGCTTTGTTAAACACACCCAGGGATGGGGACTCCACCACCTCCTTGGGCAGCCATTCCAGAACTTTATCACTGTTTCCCTGACAAACTTTTTCCCAATATCCAACCTGAATTTCCCCTGGTGCAGCTTGAGGCTGTGTGCTCTGGTTGTGTCAGTGCTGCTGGAGAAAGAGCCCAGCCCCAGCTGAGCACAGGCACCTTTCAGGAGCTGTGCAGAGTGATGAGGGCAGCCCTGAGTCTCCTTTTCTCCAGCCTGAGCACCCCCAGCTCCCTCAGGGGTTACTCACAGGGTTTGTGTTCCCAGCCCCTCTCCAGCCTCATTACCCCTTCTTTGGATGCTCTCAAGTGAGCCCCAACAAATGGCTCTTGCTCAAAGCTTTGCAGGATGGGACATTCCAGGAGGATAAATCCCTCCCCAGGGGTGCAGCCACCTGGGACCCGCAGTCTGGGGCAGGTGTGGTCACAGTTCCAGCTCTTTGTTGTGCCCCAGAGCATCCCAAAGTTTCTGTGGTCACAGTTCCAGCAGTTTGCTGTGCCCCATGGCCTCCAGAACATCCCAAAGTTTGTGTGGTCACAGTTCCAGTTCTTTGCTGTGTCCCACAGCCCCCAAAACATCCCAAGGTTTGTGTGGTCACAGTTCCAGCAGTTTGCTGTGCCCCATGGCCTCCAGAACATCCCAAAGTTTGTGTGGTCACAGTTCCAGTTCTTTGCTGTGTCCCACAGCCCCCAAAACATCCCAAAGTTTATGTAGTCACAGTTCCAGATGTTTGCTGTGCCCCAGAGCATCCCAAGGTGTGTGGTCACAGTTCCAGCTGTTTGCTGTGCCCCACGGCCCCCAGAGCATCCCAAGGTGTGTGTGAGGTGCCTGTGTGCCCCTCCCCACCCTCCCTCCCTCTCCTCACGAGTGCTCCCGAGGGAAAGCAAGTGAGAAATCATCAGCAGTGAGTTGTTTTTGAAAGAAAATCCGCCCCAAAATCAGCTCCCAGAAGTGTCTTTTGGACCAGGCAGTGCCTGCTGGAGCTCAGAAGGGAGCAGCAGCTCTTCCTGCAGCAGCCCAGGGTCAGAGCCAGGCCTGGAGCTCCCATGGTTTCCTTGTGCCACGGGAAGTGTTGGGCACCTCTGCCCGTGCCCTGGGCCAGGCTCTGCTCTGCCAGGGGGGTCAGAGGGGTTTGTGTGATGGCTCCAGCTGGGTGTGCAGGATGTGCAGGGTGCCACCCCCCTGCTCCCTGCACATTCCCAATTCCTGGCTGTGTTTCAGGCTGGACCAGCCCAGGGCTGATCCCCACCACGAGGGGATGTGGATTTCCCACCCCTGCTCCTCCAGCAGGGCCTGGCTGTCCATCCCACCACAGATGGGCAGCTCCAGGCTCTGGAGAAGCACTGGGCTGCTGGAGGGTCTGGTTTGGGCCAGTACCTGTGATTTTGGGCAACAATGGATAACAATAACCACCTGCCTGCCCAAGGGCCTTCAGGCCCACCCAGCTGCCTCTGTTGGCACACTGGGAACAGCAGGGCCCATCCTGGATCCTTCCTGTGACCCAAAGGGCTGGGTTTCACCTTGTCCCTTGGTCATGATGAGCCACAGGACCTTGAAGAGTCACAGAGGGGGTCAGGAGTGGCTGAGGTCTTGGCAGGGTGTCACAGACATCTTTTATGAAAAATCCTTTCCTTAGGATTTTTTCTCCTGAGGAGCTGAGAGGCCTCAGGAACAAAATGTAACCAATGGTTATCTGCTGCTGTGGAATGCAACAGGTGCATCTGTGATTGGTCTCATGGGGTTGTTTCTAATTAATGGCCAATCACAGCTGGCTTGGACTCTGTCTGAGACAGAGCCTTTGTCATCATTCTTTCCTATTCTATTCTTAGCCAGCCTTCTGATGAAATCCTTTCTTCTATTCTTTTAGTATAGTTTTAATGTAATATATATCATAAAATAATAAATCAGCCTTCTGAAACATGGAGTCAGATCCTCATCCCTTCCCTCAACCTGAGACCCCTGCGAACACGGTCACAGGCAGGGTGACCCAAACCCTTGTGACACCTGAGGTGACATGGATGAAGCCCCCTGCCCTGCTTCAGGGTGCCCTCCCTCAGCGCTCACTGGCCCAGCCGTGGGCCACAGCCACCCCTGAGATCCTTCCAAAATCCCAAAACAGGGCTGGGCCTCCCACACTTGGCACCCTGGCACAGTGACCCAGTGATGCTGGCACTGCCCCTCTGCTGCTGGAAGGTCCCTGCTGCCACCACCCGCAGTGTCCCCTCAGTCCCCACCACCCTTGGACCTCCCCAGCCCCATCCTGGCCAGGGGCTGCCCCAGGGGGGGCACAGAGCAGGGCTGGCAGTGCCATTGTGGCTGGCAGTGCCACCGTGCCCACCCGTTTGTCTGTAATTAAAAGTTGTGTGTAGAGATTTCCTGTGACACGTCCCGCGAGTCCAGCTGCAGACACGGTGCCTTGGAAGCAGGAGATGCTAATGAGTGCTTGTGCATATTAAATACCTTGTTTACACTGAGACAACAGCCGGTGGAGCTGGGGGAAGGAGGGGAGGGGAGGTGGCTGCAACCTGCACTCAGCCTTTCTGTCCCCCAGGAGCTGCTGAGCCCGGCTTAGGCCAGGCCCAGGCTGCAGGGACAGTGCAGGGCTCTCAGCAGTGGTGGCACCGCTCTGTCCCAAGCCCTGAGTGTCACTCAAGGCTGCCCAGGGGTCCCCTGTGGGGGGACTCAGGGGGGGTTTGGGGGGACTAAAGCCTGCCAGAGGGCTGCTCCCAGCTGATCCTGGGCATGGGGTCTGGGGAGCTGGGAAAGGGGAGGAGGCAGCAGGAGCCACCCTGGCCAGGCACTGCCCACAGTGCTCAGTGGTCAGTCCCTCGCTGCCCACAGGATGCAGGGAAGGTCCCCAGCCCTGTCCTGCCCCAGGACAGGATCCCACCCTGCCCAGAGGGGCAGCTCTGGCTCTGGGATGTGGCTGCACTGCCCCAGCACTGTGGGGGCTGAGCTGAGGGCTCAGGGGGGCTGTCCTGGTGGTCTTGGGCTGCTGCTCACAGCCCCTGTCCCCTTCCCAGCCAGAGCCTCCAGCCCAGGGCCCTTCAGGGCTCCAGGAGAGTCCAGGTGTCCCTGAAAATACAGAAGGGCAGGCACAAGGGCAGCAGCTCCAGCCCTGGCGCTGCTCCCCAGGCTCTCAGCAGGGCAGGAATCAGGCAGCTCCCGCCACCTGCATTCAAAGAGCTGGACAAACTCCAGGCAGGAGCTCTAAGGACCTCAAACAGCCCCCAGTGTGACCCCAGGGTCTCTGCCCGGGCTCTGGGTCACCCTTCCCTGGGCAGCATCCCCCCAGTGAGCCCCTGCACCGCACAGCCCCCAGCACACCTGGGCAGGAGCTGTGCCAGCTCCCCTCTCTCTGGGGCATCCTCAGGGGGCTGCTGGCTCCCTGCTGCCCTGAACCACAGCTTCAGCTCGGCTGCTCATTGCTGCTGCCCCGGGAGGAGCCTGGGGGCTGATGCTCGTGTGCCACCCCCTATCCCAGCCCGGCGTTGTCCCACAGCCCCGGGAGGCCTGAATGGCTGCTGTGATCGCTGCCAGGCTGCCCGGGCTGGGCACTGCGGGGCTGTTTCCACCCCAGCCTCCTCCAGGGACGGGCGGGTGGAGCTGCCGGAGAGGCTGGGAGGGCTCAGCTCATCCAGAGCCGAGCTGGGACCCTCGGGGACACCCCCCCGACACCCCCCGGCAGCAGCTGGACCTGGGCACCGAGGCTGCTGTGCTCTGCCGTGTTCCTGTGGTGCCTGGAGCAGGTTCCCGCAGTGCTCTCCCCATCCTGAGCGAGCGGCGCCAGGGCACAGCCCACACCTGCAGCCACGGCTGCCTCCAGGGGGAAAACCCCAGCCCTGGGAATGAGGAACTGCCTTGGCTTTAGTGGGGAGGGCGGGCAGGAGGATCCCAGGGACCCCAGCGTGTGCGGGGTGACAGCAGCAGGGCCCTGTGGCAGCACCCCAGCCCCAGGCACTGCTCTGGGCATCCAAAGCCCATCCCTGCACCAGGGGATGGTGCCCTGGGATAAGGGATGGCTCAGGGAGCTTGCTGTGTCCCCACATGGTGATTCACATGGACTGTGCCAGCCAGGGCTGCCCACTGAATCCACTCCCTGGGAACTCCCAATCCCCGTCCCCAGGAACTCCCAGTCCCTGTTCCCAGGAACTCCCAATCCCCGTCCCCAGGAACTCCCAGTCCCCGTTCCCAGGAACTCCCAGTCCCCATCCCCAGGAGCTCCCAGTCCCCATCCCCAGGAGATCCCAGTGCCTGTCCCCAGGAGCTCCCAGTCCCCATCCCCAGGAGCTCCCAGTCCCCATCCCCAGGAGCTCCCAGTCCCCATCCCCAGGAGATCCCAATCCCCGTCCCCAGGAACTCCCGGTCCCTGTTCCCAGGAGCTCCCAATCCCTGTCCCCAGGGCACCATGGCTTCTTGCCCATCAGTCTCACACCTCATGGGAGAGGGGATCCTGTTTGCACCCCCACCCGGCCCCCTCAGGGTGTTCCCCACATCTCAGGGCTCCTCAGGCACAGCTGGATGGCCTGGGCAGAGTGATGGCAGGGACAGAGGGATGGCAGGGACAGAGGGATGGTTTGGGCAGAGGATGGTTTGGGCAGAGGGATGGCAGGGACAGAGGGATGGTTTGGACAGAGGAATGGTTTGGGCAGGGGGATGGTTCGGGCAGGGGGATGGCAGGGACAGAGGGATGGTTTGGGCAGAGGGATGGTTTGGACAGAGGGATGGTTTGGGCAGGGGGATGGTTTGGACAGAGGGATGGTTTGGGCAGGGGGATGGCCAGGGCAGGGCTGGCACCAGGGGCACACAGGAGGGTGTGGGACCAAGACAGGCTGACCCCAATGCTGTGGTTGCTGTGAGGAGCCTGTAGCAAAGCTTTTTTGGGGAGCAAATGCCTTTTGGGGTTCAAGAAAGCCTCGGGGCAGCAGGCTGAGCCCCTGGGACACATCCCTTCTCCTGGAGCCCTGTGTGCCTGGCATAGGGCAGGTAGGTGTCCCTGCCTGGGTGATGGATGTCCCCTCCCCTGTCTGCACTGTCCCCAAAGGCCACAGCTCCCAGCGAGCAGCTCAGATGCCACCAAAGTGCCACCAAGTGCCAGGTGCTGGTCCCTGCCCACGCCCACTGAAGAGGATCCAGTTCCCTCCCTCAGTGTGGAGGGCTGGGGCTGGCAGGAGCCAGCTCAGTGCCACCCTCAGCGTGTGGCTCCGCGGCCCTGACCCCGTCAGCAGTTTCCCCATCCCACCTGCACCCTGGAGCTCTGCCCACCCCTCCCACAGCTCCCACCCGGCCCCGGCGTTCCACGGAGCTGCCAATCGCGAGCGTTTTAAATGTTAATGACGACGTTTCAGATTTGTAGTGGAAACTAATTAAAATTGTTATTGTTAGCGGGTTTGAATTGCCCAGGTGTGAATCATTATCCTCATTAAAATAATCAGGGAGACGGGGATGTGACAGGAGAGCAGATGGAGGAGGATGAGGCTGAGCCAGCGCCCCGGCCGGCCGGGGAGCCTCGGTGCCCACGGGGAGAGGGGGCAGAGCTGGCTCCAGCATCTCCTGCCCCACGGAACCGTCCCCGCACAGGGATATGGGGAATGTTCAGAGCAGGAACGCTGGGGAGAGGCTGCAGGGCTGGGTTTGGCCATCACCCATTGCTCCCCCAGCACGGACGGCTGTGTCCCGCTGTGTCCCGGCTGTGCTGCCCGGTGTCCCCTGGCATGGGAACTGTCACCCTGCCCTGCACGGCTTGGGGTTGGGTGCTGTGCGCCATTGACAGCTGTGAAACCCCCAGCCCAGGGAGGAGCAGCCTCTCCTCACTGAGGTCCTGCCCCAGCCTTTCTGTGCCTCCCAAAACCATCCAGGTCCCGCAGTGCTGGAGGTGACAGCCAAGAGATGTATTTGTCCTGGTTCAGAGCAAATCTGGGAGAGAATCCCCAAAACAGATTCAATCGGCCCATCTCCCCAACTGGTCCGGGAGAAACTACCTCCTTGGAGAAAAGTGGAAAAAACCTGTTTATTAAACAATAAAACCTAAACAATATTAAAAAATAAAACCCCTTGCCGCTCCAAAAGAGATGACAAACTGAGAAAGTCCCTCCCCGGGTTGCAGCTCAGCTCACTCAGGCTCTGATCAGTCCCTCTGGTGCTGGAAATGTCGCAGGCCAGGCTCGGCCTAGTGGGCCACAGGTGCAGCTGCCGGTGCTCCCCTGGGTGTTCAGTCCAGAGCGGGTTTGAACAGGGCCAAAGAAAAGGGGGGAAAACCCAACCAACCAAACAAACAAACAAAAAATCAAAACCGTGGAGTGACCTGCCCTCGCTGGGGATGGGGTGACATTGCCCAGGCTCTGTGCAGCTGCAGCCTTGGGGACACGGGGGGCTCCCGACGCCGCCCCGCCGGAGCCACCGGGGCCGCGGATGGCCCGGGGCCGCTGGTGGCCCGGGTGGCCCCGCGTTGCCGCAGCTGCTCGGGGCCCTGCGGTTGTGTCTGCAGGGAACAAGGGCCCCTTTCTGCCCCGTCAATGGGCTCAGTGTGCGCAGCCCCCGGCCGGCGGCGCTGGGGTCAGCGGGACCCCGCGGGCTCGGAGCTATTCGCGGAAAGGGCAGGAGCTGCTCAAGGTCGCCTTTGTGCCATGAATCGAGAGCCGCGGCTGCCCTGGGGACAGGCGGGGACACCAAAGGGAGGGATGGTGGCACCCGGCCAGCGCTGGGGCTCCTGAGGGCCGGGCTGCCCCCGAGGCTGTGTCTGGTCCCGTGTCCCCGCTGTGCGGGGTGGCTCTGGAGGTGGCTCTGAGATGGCTCGGGAGGTGGACATGGTCCCTTCTCGGGTTGCTGTTGTTAATTGCTGCCCTGAGATGTGCAGGGTGTCTCTGCTTCGGCCCGTGCGGCTGAGGAATGAGTCTGGACTCTTCACTTTTCGGTCTTGAGGTTGTTTATTAATTCTTATCTATAAAATTTTCTTTTTGCCCCACCGAGATCTGCTCAGCAGGGCAGCCACAGGCACTCTGACCGCCCCTGAGGCGGTGTTGTCTTTTTATACTACAAACTACGTATATTATATTTACACTTAATTCCCAATACCTATCACCTATGTTAGACAGTGCACTTCTACTCTAAACCAATCCCAAAGTGCCAACATCACAGCAGAAAATGGAGACCAAGAAGAAGAAGACGGGCTGAGCATGCCCAAGTTCCTCCATCTTGTCCCTAAAACCCTCATACCAAAAATCCTAAAATCTACATTTTCACCCTGTGATAATTTTATTATGATACTATTCAAACCTCTGTGACTCTCATGTCCTCATACAAAGCTGGTAATTTGCTCCACGGGTCAAAATCAAATCCCCAGATGCTCTGGGCTGTGTGCCAGGGTCTCTGAGCCCCCCGGCGGGGTCCTCGGCAATTCTGGACACCCAGAGGGATGCACTGAGTTCTGACAGTCCCCAGGATGCCAGCAGGGAAAGGTGGCACCGGGAGGTGCTTGCCCAGCACTGGCCAGGGTGGCTGTGGGGATGTGCTGGCCAGGTGGCACTCAAGGCCAGTTTATCTGCTGGTGTTTTCATCTATTGACAAATCTATTATTGATGATACACTTCCCTGGGCTTGGCAGAGCTCTGTCCATGCTCCAATCGCATCCATCCCATAAATCTCAGCCAGGGCTTTGCCATTGCTGCTGAATTAATTATCCCCAGATTGTTTTTTCATAAATATTTGACAAGCACTAACAATGCAAGGCGTGAAGCCCCCTGGTAATTCTGTGGCTCCAAATTCCCCTTCAGAGGGGGCTGTCACCTCCAGCACTGCGGGACCTGGGTGGTTTGGGAGGCACAAAAAGGCCAGGGCAGGACCTCAGTGAGGAGAGGCTGCTCCCCTCTGGGCTGGGGGGTTTCACACAGGGAGCTCTCACAGCACCCAGCCCCGTTTAATTCACGCATCAAAGGAGCACCGAGGACAACAAACCGGCCCCAGCTGGATGGATGAGGATTGGGCAGGACAAGGATGAAGTGTGGAGCTCCTGGAGCCACAGCCGGGATGCTCGACCCCTTCTGGGCTGATGGATCATGGAACAGCCCGAGGGGGAGGGAGCCACATGGACCACCCAGGCCAGCCCCTGCCGCTGCGCAGCACATCCCAACAACCCCACCCCGTGCCTGGGGCATCGTCCCAATGGTCCTGGAGCTCTGGCAAACTCGGGGCTGTGATCACTGCCCTAGATGTCTTGGGAATTTTGGCATTATCCAGCAGAAAGCCTTGGCAGGGTGTTTGCTTGGTGCCACTGAGCTGTGATGGGGTGGAGTGGAGCCCTGGGGCAGCAGAGCCCAAACTTCTCTGCACACTGGTGTCCTCAAACTGCTCTACATGAGACACAACCTCCAGGCCATGCCCCTGGAATGGGATAACATGGAAAAAATGGAAAAGCTGTGGGATCAGCCTTGGGGCTGGGTTCCAGGCATCCACCCTGCCCCAGAGCCCAGCTTGCTGCAGCAGCACTGGGAGGAGGGCACTGGCACCAGGATGGGTCCCTGTGCCAGGGCTGGTGCCAGGGAAGGGCACTGGGACCAGGATGGGCCCCTGTGCCAGGGCTGGTGCCAGGGAAGGGCACTGGCACCAGGATGGGCACTGCGCCAGGGCTGGTGCCAGGGCTGGTGCCAGGGAAGGGCACTGGGACCAGGATGGGCCCCTGTGCCAGGGCTGGTGCCAGGGAGCCCCAGCCAGCCGTGCTGCAGGCACGGGGAGGGAATGGGGATCCAGGTGCAGTCAGGAGGTGCAAGAAGCACCACAAACCCAGAGCAAGCTCTGCAGGCAGTACAGGGAGGCTCCAGCCCAATCGAGGAGAAAAACTGGAAGGTTCCCAGCAAAGCCTGCAGTCAGGAGGGAAATGTGTGCTGGAGCAGGAGGCACCAGAGCTGGTGTGCAGCTCTCCCTGCCAGGCCTGGGGCTGGGAGCAGCAGCCAGGGTGCTGCTGGAGCCCAGCACAGGCACCCAGAGAGTCCCCAGGGACTCTGCAGAGCCCACAGAGCTCTGGGGTGGGAAATGGGCTCATTCCCTGGCACCTGGAGCACAGTCTGGAGCAATCTTGGGAAGGGCTGGGCTGTCCTGACCCCACAGAATCCATCCTCTGCTCTGCTGCTCAGCCCAAAGCCAGGCAGGGAGGGGGTGCCATGGACTGAAACCCACCTGGCCCAAGTCCTGGCATCTTCTCTGGGCTGGGTCTGAGCTGAGGCCAGAGCTGGGAGCGCCGACAGAGCTGCAGGAAGAGCTCTGGGCAGCCCTCACACCCCACAAGGATTCCCAGGATGAGCTGGCAATGGACCAAGGCACAGATGCTGAACTCGGCTGGGCAAATTAAACCGAGAGAAAGGAGGCCAAAAGCACCCGGGAGAGGCTGGGAATGGCTCTGAGGCTGGAATCTTCCTCACCAAGACGTGCTGGAGGTGGGAGTTAGGCGCCCTCCCCCAGGAAGGGGCTGGCACAGGGCAGGGTGACTCTCAGCTGGTTCCTGGAGTTATCAAAAAATTAAAGAAGTGATAAATTTAGCCCGTGGAACAGGAAATTGGCAATAATGCCGAAATGAAAGGAAGCAGTTGAGCTAACTGCTGGGCACTCTACAAAATTGGCTATAAAAAAGAAGGACTGCCATAAATAGGAGGGCAGCCAGGAAAGGACATTGCTGGTAATGAAACCCCTGCTCCCCATGCGGGAAATGGGAAGACACAGAGCTGGAGATGGGAAAATATCAGCTGTGGCAGAAGGAGTGGGGACAGAAGGACAGCAGCCAAGACTGTGCTGGGTTCTCTCATCCCTGAATTGATGGAGTTGCACTGAGAGGCTCCAAAAATGACAAAACCCTCAGAGTGTTGTGCTGAGCTCCAGTGTAAGGGGATAGAGCATAAGTAAATAAAGGCAGTATAGAAAGGAATCTTACCCCTTAAAGAGTTGCAGCCGAGCCAATTATTAAGGATTAGGAGCAGGCCTGATTTTAACAGGCCACACCTATTAATTATCCCCAGAGTGTTATAAAAGAGTGGATTGGTTGGGTGAGGGGAGTTGGAGTCAGTTGGCTGTTGTGAGGACAAGGAAGAGTCAGTGCTGGAGGAGCTTCCTATGAGAAACATCAAGGAGGTGTGAAACTCTGGCGATGTGGAACCCTTGCAATGTACTGACAATAGAACTTTTGCACTATAATGACAACACTCCAGCAGTGGCACTGAGGACAGGTAGGAATGGGCTGGGACAGGCAGCAGGATAAGGGGAGAGCACACAGCCTCAAGCTGCACCAAGGGAAATTCCAGTTGGATATCAGGAAAAAGTTTTTCACAGGAAGAGTGATAAAGTTCTGGAATGGCTGCCCAGGGAGGTGGTGCAGTCACCATCCCTGGGTGTGTTTAACAAAGCCTGGATGTGGCACTGGGTGCCAGGGTTTAGTTGGGGTGTTGGGGCTGGGTTGGACTGGATGATCTTGGAGGTCCCTTCCAATCTGGTCATTCTGTGATTCTGTGAATTTCCTGGATTGCTTTGCACAATCCAGCTCATTCTAAGTGCCAGGGGCAGAAGAAGTGGGGACAGATGGACAGCAGCCAGGACCGTGCTGGGTTCTCTCATCCCTGAACTGATGGTGTTGCACTGAGAGGCTCCAAAAATGACAAAACCCTCAGAGCATTGTGTGAGCTCCAGCAGTGTCCCTGAGGAGGGTGGGGATGGGCTGGGACAGGCAGCAGGATAAGGGGAGAGCTCAGCCTCAAGCTGCACCAAGGGAAATTCAGGTTGGATATCAGGAAAAAGTTTTTCACAGAAAGGGTGATAAAGTTCTGGAATGGCTGCCCAGGGAGGTGGTGGAGTCCCCATGCCTGGGTGTGTTTAACAAAGCCTGGATGTGGCACTGGGTGCCAGGGTTTAGTTGGGTGTTGGGGCTGGGTTGAACTTGATGATCTTGAAGGTCTTTTCCAACCCAGTGATTCTGTGAATTCCCCGGGATTGCTTTACACAATCCAGCACGTTCTAAGTGCCTGGAGCAGGGTCAGGCAGGTGCAGTCCATGGAAGGGGCCTTTGGAGGCCTCTCCCCAGCAGGAGCAGCCTTTGGGCAGCTCTGGGCTCTGCGGATCAGTTCCCTCCCTGAGAGAGGCAGGAGCAACAAGAGCTCCCGACAAAATGGAGCTAATGAACTGTTAACAGTGACTGGAGCTATTTTCAGCTGATCCAGGACAAAACATTCAGCAAAATTCCAGCTACGGGAGGGAAATACCTGACAACACATCTGCCTTGTGCTCCAGAGGCAGGGAGGGAAAAACCTGCCAACAGATCTGCCTTGTGCTCCAGAGGCAGGGAGCCGGGATCCCATGGGATTCAGGAGCATCCAGGGCCCCTTGGGCTGCAGGCCACAACTCCTCCATTCCCTCTGCCTTTTTATGGAGGGACTTGGGGTGTTTCACTGCTCTGCTGCCTAGAACTGAGCAGGGTTTGGCTGGTCCAGGCCACCCTGGGTTGGTGGCATCCCTGGTGGGACACAGAGCTGCTGGGAGCTCAGGTGTGGCCAAGGCTTGTCCTGTGGGGTTGGAGGAGTTCCAATTCCACAACTGGAATTCCAATTCCACAATTCCAATTGCCCAATTCCAGTTCTGGAATTGTGGCTCAGGCACGAAGCTGCTCTGAGGAATGCCCATCCCAGAGAGGGAGGGGGCTTCTCTCAGCACAGAGCTGCTGGCTTGTCCCACAGCCCCCCCATGAGAGATGGGACCTCCCATCCCTGCCCTCCTGAGGAGGAGTGGGAGCTAAAGGGGCATGGGGAGGGTTCTGGGGGTCTCTCGGGAGCCCCAAGGAGTGCTGGGGTCCCCACACACCCCAGCTCTGGGTGGCTGCTGCAGCTCAAGGCCCTGCACATGGTCCCCCTGCAGGGCACTGTGCTTTGATCCCATCCCAGCCCGTCCCTGCCGTTCCAGCCTGGCTCCCACAGCCCTGCAGCCATCCCTCAGCCCTCCCCAGCAGGTCTGGCCACCGCCATGGCCAAGAGAGCCCCTGAACATCCATGCCAGGCTTCACTTCCATGGAACTGAGCTTGGCTTTGGGCTCGGAGACCTCAGGGAGAGGCAGTGCAGAGGAAATGTTGTTTTATAACACCTCCTGCCCATCTGCTGTGATCCTGAACCTCAGTCCCCAAAAATGTCCCTTCCCCTGCTCTCTGCTGGCTCCCTGCCCCCCCAGCAGACCCCAGCCCCTCTGTGGGGCAGATTACCCTGGGCTGGGGGGTCCTGCCCCATCCCTTCCCTGCATCCAGCCCATCCCCAGGGCCTGGCTGCTCCCTGGGGACCTTGGGATGAGCGACTGCAGGGGACTGAGGTGACCCTGGCAGTGCCCAGAGCTCCCCAAGCATTCCTGAGCCTGCCTGGAGCACCAGGAGGTACCGATGGAGGGACAACCCCACCGAGGGGCTCCTGGCTGGGGATGGGGCTGGATTTGGGCACATCCACAGCCTAAACCCCCTGAGACAGTGTTGAAGATTGCAATGCACGATGTTTTCCATTACCATCTGTATGGCAGATTACCTTTGTCAAGTGGGCAGTTTGCCTTATCTCTCTCTTTGAGTGACCACATTCACTCCTCCCTTGGGAGGGGACATTGCTGATAGCAGCTATTGAATGTCACTGCATGGCTGATAAGAACTGCAGCATCCCATTGTGAGATGTGAGCCCAGAGGGAGGAGCCAAGCATTCCTACCCAGATATAATCCTGAGGTTCTGGAACACCCGCACGGCCTTCTCCATGGGGTTCCCCAGAGGAACAGCAGCTGCCTCTCCTTCCACTGGATCTTCAGAGGAAGAATCCATCCTTCTCTACAGATCCCCCTTGCTCCAACAGAACCACCCCTGACACTGCAGGAGGGCTGAGCCACAATTCCAATGGGACTGCCACCAACACCCTGACCCACAGGGTGCCAGGTTGGGTTCTGACTCTGGCAGTGTTGTTCTGGTGTACTGCATTGTTTATTTTATCCTTTTTTTTTTTCCTTCCCTATTGAAGAACTGTTATTTCCTGCCCCCATATTTTTGCCTGAGAGCCCCTTAATTTAAAATTTATAGCAATTCAGAGGGGTGGGGAGGGTTTACATTCGCCATGTCAGGGGAGGCTCCTGCCTTCCTTAGCTGACTCCTGTCTTTCCAAACCAAGACACCGGCCTGGGCTCTGCCTCGTTATTTCTATCAAATGGCAGCAGATGCTGCCCTAAAGGACCACGTGCCACCAGGACAGTGCCCAGCCCCTGAGGGCAGCAGGAGCCTGTGCTGCCCCATCCTGGGATAACCCTGGCAGAGCAGGGGGGGCTTTCCTGCCACCCCTCAGATTTCTCAGAGCCTGGTGAGAAAATATCGATTTCCAGCTGCTGCAATGTGGGGTCACGGCCACCAGCTGCATTTAGCACTGGGAGCTGTCAGAATATGTGCAGGGAGAGCAGGGAGCTGTGATCCATGAAACCCCACAGGAGCCAGGATCCAGGGAACACTGGGGCCACAGCAGTGCAAGCTCAAACCCTGTGAGGTTCAGCTGGGAGCTGTCGTCCCTCAGCTCCTCTCCCTGCACCATCAGGCCCCCATCAGAGCTGCCTCCTGCCCTCTCTCCTCTCCCCATTCCCTTTCCCTGCCCCTTTCTGGCTGCTCTTTTCCCGGGGAAGGTGGGCACGGGCAGCTCTGGACTCATCCCACACCCCAGGGCCTGTCTGCAGGCTGAGCAGCAGCAGCAAGGGGAATAAATTAGCAGCTCCAAGAGGAGCTGGAGGTTTCCACGTGGGAGTTTGTTTCATTTTTAAAGCTGCTGCTGGGGAGGGCCGGGCGCTGCCGCCCGGCCGGGGCCGTGTTTGCATTCAGTGCTGCCATTAATTGCGGCTGGGGACGGCTGAGCGTGGGCTGAGCTCTCTGAGGTGACTCAGCTGTCCCCTCCTCGGCACCACAGCCTCGTGAGGTGGCTCTTGTGTGGCCTCAGCCGTCCCCAGTGCCCGGCGCTGCCCCGTGGAAATTCTGGCTGCTCTGCTGAGAGGATTTTCCCTCTTGGAGCAGCTTTCCTGCAGGTGCAGCAGCCTGTGCTGGGGGTCTGCTGTCCCCTCCCGTGGCTGGAGCTTTCCCTTGGCTGTCTGTCTCGGTTTGGAAAGACAGGAGTCTGCTGAGGAAGGCAGGAGCCTCCCCTGACATGGAGAATGTAAACCCTCCCCACCCCTCCAAATTGCTATAAATTTTAAGTAAAGGGGCTCACAGGCAAAAATATGGGAGCAGGAAATAGCAGTTCTTTAACAGGGAAGGAAAAAAATAAAAGGATAAAATAAACAATGCAGTACACCAGAACAGCACTGACAGAGTCAGAACACAACCTGACACCCTGTGGGTCAGGGTGTTGGCAGCAGTCCCATTGGAATTGTGGCTGCAGCCCTCCTGCAGTGTCAGGGGTGGTTCTGTTGGAGCAAGGGGGATCTGTAGAGAAGGATGGATTCTTCCTCTGAAGATCCAGTGGAAGGAGAGGCAGCTGCTGTTCCTCTGGGGAACCCCGTGGAGAAGCCGTGCTGGTGTTCCAGAATCTCCAGATTATATCCGGGTAGGAATGCTTGGCTCCTCCCTCTGGGCTCACATCTCCCAATGGGATGCTGTAGTTCTTATCAGCCATGCAGTGACATTCATAGCTGTTATCAGCAATGTCCCCTCCCCAGGGAGGAGTGATTGTGGTCACTCAAAGAGAGAGATAAGGCAAACTGCCCACTGGACAAAGGTAATCTGCCATACAGATGGCAATGGAAAACATCTTGCATTGCAATCTTCAACACACCCTGCTCTGCCAGGGCTCCTGCTCCCTTTCCCTGCCATCTCCAGGCCACCCTGCACAGCAGCACAGCAGGCAGACCTGTCCTGTCCCACCCAGCCACGGGACACGAGAGCCCACAGATCCCCCAGAGAGGCACTCCTAGAGATGGGAACCCCTCTGGCTGCTGCCATTCCACACCTCCAGAGACACACTGGGACCAGTATGGGGCAGGGACAGGGTGTCCCTGGATCCCTGGGGTCCAGCAGAGCCCCCAAGGGGCTGTGGGACACCGGGAGCTGAGGCTGGCAGCCCCACACACCCCTCTGGCAGCAGGGCCCTGCTGCCTGGGCACCTCAGGATAATCCATCTGCTGAGCATGCTACAGGCCATTAGCTTTAACTAGAGGGAGTTGCGGGGAGAATCATTAAAGGAAAAGTTCACAATGCAATTAATAAAGCACCTCATTAGGTCTCCTTCCTGTCTGAGTGTGCAGCTCCCACTGCCGGCTCTGGTGCTCCTGCTCCCCTGCTCTCAGGAGATCTTTTCCTTTTCCTTTTCCTTTTCCTTTTCCTTTTCCTTTTCCTTTTCCTTTTCCTTTTCCTTTTCCTTTTCCCCTCAGGAGGCAGCCCACAGCTGGAGGTGGCACTGATTTCTCTGGGAAAAATAGGATCTGGATGGGATCTGGATGGTTTTACCCCACCAGGCTCCTGCCCAGGTGTCCCCCAGCTCTGGGACAGCTCTCCATGCCCAGGGCACCCAGAGGGACAAGCAGGGTGCAAATCCATCCCTGGAGGGAGATGCTGCTCCAGCCGCCATCCCCTGCCTGCTCTGTACCATTCATTGTGGGGGATCCAAGAGCATCCCCAGGGCTCTGACACTTCACCCCGTGCTCCTGGGGCTTCATTCCAACCCAAACCTGCATTCCTCACCCCCAGGGCTCTCTGCACTCCCCACAAGTTCCAGGGCTGAGGGGATCAGCACCTGCGGGGCACAGGGGGGCACAGGGGGCTGCGTTTGGGGTTTGCTCCCCAGAGCCCCTCCAGGGGCACACAGGGATCTCCTGGGTTGGATCCGGAGGTGTGGAAGGGCAGCCCAGGCTCTGGGCTGTGCTTGGCTGGCCATGGTGGCCACGGGCAGGGCTTTGTTGCTGCTTTAGCCACTGTCAGACACCGGGGCTGCTCTCAGGGACCAATTTCACATCTCCTCTCTCAGCTGCTCAAGGTCCCTTTTGCTTCCCTCTGCCAGCACCCAGGGGAAGCTGCTGGGACCCTCTCCCAGCCGTGTCTGCACAGCACCCAGGGGGACAGGGCCTGGCAGTGCCACGGGAGGAAGGGCAGTGCCAGGAGGGGCTGTCACTCCTGACTGCTCTTTTTGCTCCCAGCCCCTGTCTCCCATCTCTGGCTCTGTTTCACTTTCCTTCATCTCATCCTCACCCTTGAAAAAGCTGCCAGGTCCCAGTTCCCATTGGGATGGAGGATGTTCCAGAGCCATCTGTGCCTGCCAGATTCCAAGGGAAGCAGCATCCACATCCCAGCGGGAAAGGGAAGACCAGCGTGGTGGGGCTGGCGGCTTCCACTGGCTGTGCAGCCAGGAGAGAGGAGAGCAGAGATCCTGGGGAACCGTGGCAGTCCTGGGCAGTGCAGCATCCCCGTGGGATTCGGGGCTGATTCAGCTGCCCCTCGTGGCAGGTGGAATTTCAAGACAATAAAGGAATTGCATTCCTTGGAGCAGGGAAAGGGGCTGGCAAGCATGGAGGTGTCCCCAGGACAGGGCTGGAGCTGTGGCAGTCCTGGAGATAGATCCCTGTGGGAAGGGGAAGTAGGAAATGCCAATTCCTTCCATCTCTTCTCATCTGCAGGCCCAGCAAGGGGTTTGTCCAGAGGGGAGCGGGGCAGGATCCCCTGGGAAGCCATCCAGACTGATGCTGACCATGAGGAAGGAAGTGCAGGCACTTCCAACCCCGCACAGAGAGGGAAGAGGAGCTCTCCAGGCCCGTTCCTGCCCCCTGGGCTGGGTTATTCAGGAGCAGCTGCCACATTCCTGCACCAAGAGCTGCTGGAATTCGTGGCCAGGGCTCCAAGGGGGTGCAGCAGATTTCCCATCTAAATCAGACTCCTTCTCTCTTAATCCCAGCTGGTACAAGTGGCTTAACCTATCGGGCCAGCTCCAAATCCTCCTCTCCTCCTCCCGATCCCACTTAAGCCCCGAGTTGTCCCCTGGATAATCTCTGATTCTCTGGGATCACGGGATTGCTCTGCCAGCTGCACAGCTCCAGATGCTTTGCTGCTGGTTGGGCACCCAGATGGGGATGGATGCAGCTGGGGGATCTCAGGGACCCCTCCCTGCTCTGCTGCCCTGCCCAGCCCTGCTGCTCCCTCCTGGGGAGCCCGGGAAGGCAAAGCCATGGCTCTAAGCAGGGACAGGGGCCCAAATTCCATTAAATCCACAGGTCCAAACATCCCTCTGGGAGCCAGGATGGGATTCTGGACCTCCTGACCAGAGCTGGGATGGCTGGCCTGGGCCATGGGCTGTGCATGTGCTCCAGAGAATTCCCAACTGAGGCATGGAAAACAAGGGCAGGGAATGGAAAACAGGGGCAGAGAATGGAAAACAAGGGCAGGGAATGGAAAACAAGGGCAGAGAATGCTCTGCTTTGCCAGGCTTATCCTTCAGGGTCTGTGCAACACCCTCCCTGCATGGAATCTTCTCCCAGCCATGCAGCCATGGGCTCCAGAGGCACAGGCAGGGAGCTGGGAGCATCTCCAGGCTGGACCCTACAGCACACAGACCCTGCAGGGGGATGCTCTGATCCCAAAAAAACAGATTAAACCCGCTCCAGCCCTTCCCCTGCTGCTGCCCTGATTACTGGACAGGACAAAAGCAGGGAACAGACTGGGCAGAGCCTGCCTAGCCCAGGGCATGGCTGAGTCCTGTCTTCCTGCTCCAGACACATTGTCCAAGGGGAAAATCCCAACATCAGAGTGCAGGGAGCCATCACACAGGTGGGCAGTGCCCAGCCACATATTCCACACCCCCCTTCTTGTAGGGAAGCCTTCTGCCAGTGCCACTCTCCCAAACTGCCCTCTCCAAGCTGGGACATCCCTGCCTGCCAGGAATGAGGCTCAGCATTGCTGTCTTGCAGCCATTTTGGAGCCATTTCCTTCACATCCTTCTGTGGTTTTTTTTTTTTTTTTTTTTTTTTTTTTTTGCAGCCTGAATTCCCTACAATGTTTTCTGCCCCTGGGAACGGGCTCTGTGTGCTTTTCCCTCTGGAAACACAGAGTACCCCCAGCATCTCGTGTAGAGCAGCATGGAGGAATGAGGGAGTGGTGCAGGAGCTTGGTGGGCTCTGCTCCCACATCAGCCTTTCCTCCATCTCTCCCACAACAGCCTCCTGCCTAATGACATTTGCCTAATTAGCAACGTGCCCAATTGTTTTCCCCAGCAGGAGAATGGGCTGCTCAGCTGAATCTCACAGAGCTGAGGGGGACCCAGAGCCCCAAAACGAGGAGCTGCAGATGACAGAGGAGCATCTTTGCAGGCGCTCTGCTCTGGCAGAGGGCCTTTGGCTGGGGGGCTGTGCAGCAGGAAAGGCTCTGCAGCCTCTGTGGGACATTAAAGTTTGGTGCAGCGCTCTGGGAGAGGCCCCGTGGTGGAGAGAGGAGCCCGGCAGGAGCTGGGGAGGCTTTGGCACCTTTGGGGCTCTTTGTTCTGTATTTCCTTGCCCCATGGGCTGCATGTGAGCAGAGTGCTGAGGTCAGAGCCGGCCCTGCTGCTGCGATCCTGGCTGACTTTGCCAGGGAAGAGCCAGGACGGGCTCCCAGTGAATGGCAGGTGTTGTCCTGTTCTTGTAAAGTTCTTCTAAGCCTTCTGATGTTTACATTTTTGTAATGGAGCTCCTCACACACTTTTCATGTAAATAATGACTGTTTTGCATTCCTTTGTGGAGGAAGAGAGAATTGATGGTTGGTTTGACCAGTGTGGTTGGAGAGGTGGCAATTTCATCCTCCAATCCATGGTCACTTTTGGAATTCTGTAAATATTGAGGTCTGGAAATAAAGGTGCCTTTTTTGCCTTGGACATCTCAGCGTGTGAGTGTCATTCATTTCATGTTGGATTGCCACAGGGAGCTGTGACCCTTGCTGGCAGTGAGCAGCCCCTGCCATCCCATCCCATCCCATCCCATCCCATCCCATCCCATCCCATCCCATCCCATCCCATCCCATCCCATCCCACTCCACTCCATCCCATTCCATTCCATTCCATTCCATTCCATTCCATTCCGTTCCGTTCCGTTCCGTTCCGTTCCGTTCCGTTCCATTCTACTTCATCCCATTTAGTTCCATTCCATCCCATCCCATCCCATCCCATCCCATCCCATCCCATCCCATCCCATCCCATCCCACTCCACTCCATCCCATTCCATTCCATTCCATTCCATTCCGTTCCATTCCATTCTACTTCATCCCATTTAGTTCCATTCCATTCCATTCCACCCCATTCCATTCCATTCCATTCCATTCCATTCCATTCCATTCCATTCCATTCCATGCCATGCCATGCCATGCCATGCCATCCCATCCCATCCCATCCCATCCCATCCCATCCCATCCCATCCCATCCCATCCCATTCCTCGTGATTCCAAAGGAGTTCTGGCTGGGATCAGTGGGTGTGCACTCCACAGGAGCCCAGCAGGCGTGGCTGGGAGGGCTCCTGTGGGTTCCTGCAGCCAGCCCTGGCCCAGGCTGTGGATGTGCCCTGGCAGCCTCCAAGGGCAGAGGGAGCTCCAGATCCCAGTGACTGCTGTGACACTGGGCACCGAGAGCAGGATTTGGGCTTGGAGTGGGTTTGCAGCAGGAGCTCCCTGCCCATTGGGCCCCTCTGCCTTTCCCCAGGGATGGCAGGGCTGTGGATGTCCCAGCAGACTGTGGCAGGGACAGGATCTGCTGTCACACACCCCACAGGGAGCTCAGCAATCCCCTGGTGCCAAAGGCACCGCAGGCCCCTGGGCTGTGGGTCCTGGACACAGCAGCCCAGCCAGAGGCCTCTTCAGGCACACCCTGGGGCTCAGGGCCTGCTGGCCACTGTGGCCACCCCAGAGCTGCTTGGGAGCATCTCTGAAGTAGCCCAGGGGTGTGTTTGGAGTCTGTGCTCACATTTGTCTGTCAGTGCACAGGGCTCAGCCTCCTGCAGCTCCTGCCCAGGGCAGGTGTGCTGGGTTGACTATATGATGCTTTTATCCCCAATAGCCTGTTCTGTTTATGCTGAATAATAAGTTTTGCACCTTTAAGCCTTGTTCCAGAGAGTGAAGAGGGGAGAGAAGAAGCAGCAGTTTGTTTTCAGACACTGCACTCCCTCCTCCACATTCCTGCTCCTGGACTGTGTTGTCTGTGGATGGACAGAGGGCGGGACAGAGCTCTTCCTTGCTTTTAGTTAGTTTTAGCTAGCTGAGGCAAAGTTCCCTGGACTGTGGGGTTTCTCCCTTTTCTTTGGCCCTGTTCAAACCTGCTCTGGACTGAACACCCAGGGGAGCACCGGCAGCTGCACCTGTGGCCCACCGGGCCGGGCCTGGCCTGCGACATTTCCAGCACCGGAGGGACTGATCAGAGCCTGAGTGAGCTGAGCTGCAACCCGGGGAGGGACTTTCTCAGTTTGTTATCTCTTTTGGAGCGGCAAGGGGTTTTATTGTTTAATATTGTTTAGGTTTTATTGTTTAATAAACAGGTTTTTTCCACTTTTCTCCAAGGAGGTAGTTTCTCCCGGACCGGTTGAGCGGAGAACCCAATTGAATCTGCTTTTCCAGAGGTGCCCTTTTGGGGGGTCTCTCCAAAATCTGCCCTGATCCAGGACAGCAGGGCACAGGGAATGGGCATCCCTGAGAGTGCAGGTCCTGCTGCAGCTGTGCCCACATCCACAGGGAAGCCTTCCCAACCCCAAGCACCGTGGCAGCTCCATCCCAAGGATGCTCCAAGGACTCCAGGCTCCGGCCCTGAAGCAGGAAGCGATCAGTCCCCAGGACAGCTCAGCTCTGACACATTTCCCAGGACTGAGTCTTCCATTCTTGCTTTAACCTTTCCTGGTGACTCGTGGTGGCTGTGTTAAACCATGATATGCCTGCAACATGACAGTGATTTGTTTAAAGAGCCCACACTCGTCCTTGTTAGCACTCACTCGGGGCTCTGACACTCCTGTCAAAGCCTCAGCACATTTTTCTGTTCTCTCCCTCATTTGCTGCTGTCACCACAGGGAAATATCTGGATAACAACAGACCTGGTGGCATTTGAGTAGCTCAGGGGCCTTGGCTTGGTTCCTGGTCCCTGCCCAGCATCCTGAGCCTGGCCCTGAGCAGCAGCAGCACCGAGGAACCTGTGGGTATCAAAAGGTTTCCCAGCTCCCAGACCAGAGCAGGGTGCTGATCCCAAACCCCTTCACAGCCTGGATTTGGCAGGGCTGTGTCTCGGTTTGGAAAGACAGGAGTCTGCTAAGGAAGGCAGGAGCCTCCCCTGACATGGAGAATGCAAACCCTCCCCACCCCTCCAAATTGCTATAAATTTTAAATTAAGGGGCTCTCAGGCAAAAATATGGGAGCAGGGAATAACAGTTCTTTAATAGGGAAAGGGAAAAAAATAAAAGGATAAAATAAACAATGCAGTACTCCAGAACAACACTGCCAGAGTCAGAACCCAACCTGGCACCCTGTGGGTCAGGGTGTTGGTGGCAGTCCCATTGGAATTGTGGCTGCAGCCCTCCTGCAGTGTCAGGGGTGGTTCTGTTGGAGCAAGGGGGATCTGTAGAGAAGGATGTATTCTTCCTCTGAAGATCCAGTGGAAGGAGAGGCAGCTGCTGTTCCTCTGGGGAACCCCATGGAGAAGCCGTGCGGGTGTTCCAGAACTTCTGGATTATATCCAGGTAGGAATGCTTGGCTCCTCCCTCTGGGCTCACATCTCCCAGTGGGATGCTGCAGTTCTTATCAGCCATGCAGGGACATTCAATGGCTGTTATCAGCAATGTCCCCTCCCGAGGGCAGAGTGAATGTGGTCACTCAAAGAGAGAGATAAAGCAAACTGCCCACTGGACAAAGGTAATCTGCCATACAGGTGGTAATAGAAAATAACTTGCATTGCAATCTGGAACAGGCTGGATGCTGGGAATGGGCTGGGCGAGGAGCAGGGGCTGGTTCCTGCCCAGGGGAAGGTGGTGGAGTTTGGGAACTGAGCAGCTGTCCCAAACCCAGCGTTTTCCAGCTGAAAGAGAACCCTGCTGCCCTCTCCCCTGGGATGGGTGAGCAGGAAGGGGATGGTGCTGCCAAGGTGGCTAAACCAGCACACAAGGCCTCGGATTGAACATAACCAGGGCAGGCAGAGCATCAGGGATGCAGGAACTGTCCTCTCCAGGGAGCTGCTGGGGAGTGAGGTGCCTTTCTGACCGTTTAAGAGCTAATGCTTCCGTGTCCAGGGAACTCCCACATGGATGAGCTTCAGGGCTGAGCATGGCAGCGGGGAGAGGAGATTTATGCTGAGCTTTGGGTAAATCAGAGTGAGCTTGGAGGTGGTGTGGGAGGGCTGGCAGCAGGTTTGGTGTGCAAACAGCAGCCTGCTCCAAGCTGAGAGATTCCAGCCTGGACCATGCTGAAAATGCTGGGAAATCCAAGTGGTGCCTCTGCTGTAACACCTGCAGATAGCCCAGAGGAGGAGACAGGAGGAGGGCAATGGAGACTGAAGTGGAAGAGGAATACCCAGAACTGACTGCAGCCCTGCACTGGGCAGAGCAGCCCTTCCAGCCCATGCAGTCTCCTCCTGCCTGCTCTGAGCACCACAAGGAATGTCCATTGGAGCCTCCTCGCACCCAGCCTGCCCCTGCACCCTTCCCAGAGGGTCCTGGCCTGTTCTCTGTGCTCCAACAAGGGTGCAGGGGGGTCACCTCCCCCTCTGCTGCCTCACCCAGCACCTGGGAGCCTTCATCCCATCTGTCTCAGGTTGAAAGACGTGGCTCGGTGTGAATTCTATCCCCATCTGTCAGAGCTGGGGCAGTTCTCTGCTGTTCATGGGGCAGTTTTTTCTTTATCTCTCCCACAGCCAATCCTCCCTCCAGGAGATCTCTGCTGTCCATGGCCACTGAGTGTCCCTGCAGGGCTGATCCAATTCCAGCATCCCATGGGGAGATGCTGCGCCCAGGGGAGGAGCCAAGCATTCCTACCTGGATCCAATCTGAGCCTGGCCCAGCACAGCAGCCTTTGCCCACTGCATTCCCAGAGGAGCAGCTTTCTGCTGCCCTGCATTCCCAGAGGGAGCCCAGGCCCATCTCCAGCAGCCCTGGAGCTGCAGAGGAAAACTCCCCCCTTGTGCAGGATCCCTGCTCCAGCAGAACCACAGCTGGCACTGCAGGAGGGCTGAGCCCCCATGGGATGGGGCTGTGCCACCCCCTGGCACACAGGGGGGCAGGGCATGGTGTCACTCTGGCAGGGGTTTGGTTTCTGTTTGTACTATTGCATTTGTATTTTTAGTTTTCCTAGTAAAGAACTGTTATTCCTGCTCCCATATCTTTGCCTGAGAGCCCCTAAATTTCAAAATTATAACAATTTGGAGGGAGGGGTTTACATTTTCCATTTCAAGGAAGGCTCCTGCCTTCCTTAGCAGACACCTGGCTGTTCAAACCCAGACACCATCCTGGCACATCTGAGACCCTCCAGGATCCCTGGAGCTGCCCAGAGATGCTGTGCCCAGAGCAGCCCATTTCCCAGAGATAATGTTGTGTTTCCAGAGTGCGTGTAGACAAATCCGGCCAAATGTTCCCCTCCCTGAAGCCATCAAAGCCCCAATGACTCTGTAATATTTAATGGCTTGTTTTGCTCCCTAAATGATACAATGAAAAGGATTATTAATGTTAATAGCGTTCTTATCATATTTTAATAGCATCATGCATAACCCAAATGTCATCTCAGCACATATTTCTCCTGCTCTCACCCAGGGCGCGGAGCAATCACACTCCAGGGATGTGGAGAGGGAAGAGGCATTGGGCAACGGGGTGGAAAGGGGGGCTGGAGCCTCAGGAGGAGCTGGACTCGGCTGGGTGGAGAGAGGGGATGTGAGGATGAGTTGGGAGCAGCTTTCCTGGCAGCAGGGGAAGGAGGGAATGCAAGGGCTGTGAGGGGAGGTGGGCAGCGAAAGGGACACAGGAGGGTAAGGGGAAGGATGTCCAGGATGGGCATGTGAACGATGGATGGGATGGCAGGGCAAGGATGCCCAGGATGGCAGGGGAATGGTGGATGGGATGGGCATGGGAAGGATGTCTGGGATGCCAGGGGAAGGATGCGTGGGATGGCAAGGGATGGTGGATGGGATGAGCCAGGGAAGGATGCCCAGGAAAAGTTTTTATGGGATGGGCAGGGAAACGAGGCACAGGACAGGCAGGGAAATGATGGATGGGATAGGAAAGGATGCATTAAATGGGCAGGGGAACAATGGATGGGATGGCATGGCAGGAGAAGGATGTCTGGGATGGGCAGAGGAACAATGGATGGGATGGGCAGGGGAAGGATGCCCAGGGAAAGTTTTTATGGGATTAGCGGGGGAAGGATATCTGAGATGGCAGGGGAAGGAGACACAGGCATGGGAATGATGGATGGCAGGGGCAGGGGAAGGATGCCCAGGGAAACTTTTTATGGGATGAGCAGGGGAAGGATATCTGAGATGGCAGGGGAAGGAGACACAGGCATGGGAATGATGGATGGCAGGGGCAGGGGAAGGATGCCCAGGATGGGCACAGGAGCAATGGATGGGATGGGTAGCGGAAGGATGCCTGGGATGGGGAGGAGAGAGATGTCCAGGATGGCAGGGGAAGGAGGCACAGGATGGGCAGGGAAATGATGGATGGGATGGGAAAGGATGCATTAAATGGGCAGGGGAAGGATGGATGGGATGGCAGGGGAATGGTGGATGGGATGGGCAGGGAAGGATGCCCGGGATGGGCAGGGGAAAGATGTCCAGGATGGCAGGGGAAGGAGGCACAGGATGGGCAGGGAAATGGTGGATGGGATGGGAAAGGATGCATTAAAAGGGGGAGGATGTATGGGATGGGCATGGAAAGGATGCACAGGGAAAGTGTTTATGGGGTGGGCAGGGAAGGATGTGTGGGATGGGCAGGGGAAGAATGCCCAAGGCAGCTCCAGGCAGGCCCCAGGGCTGCACAGGAACCCCGGGCATTGAAGGAGCCTCTCCTATCCAGGGGGTGAAAATGGCTCCCATCCCCTTCAGCCACTGATCCCACAAGCCCATCAGGCCTGGAAGGGGCTGGATCCCCCAGACAAGGAAGGTCAGGCCCCCAGGACCTGCCAGAGCTGCTGCTGCTCCCAGTTCTCTTCCCAACACCCATGACTCCACCAGGAGCAGCTGTCAGTGACACACTCCAATTTCCAGCAAATCATTTCACAGTCCAGAGAGCATTTCCCTATTTTTCCCCCATGCAATCCATTTTCTAGATTGGTTTAACTGGCTGAAATCACCCATTTTTCACACGGGGTTTGGTTTCCCTTGCATCCTGCCCTCACCTCCTTGCCAGGCAGGGATTGCACAGGGGCCTCAAGGACATCATTTCATTTTCCCAATCCTCAGACCAAGCCACGACATTTCCACAAAGAAATTGCAGGGACAACAGCCAGAATGACTCAAGGAGAAGCCATGAGGTGCTAAAGCTTCCAAATAAAGCTCTGCACCTGTAAGAGCTTTGGGCATGCAGAAGTTTTCCCTGCGGATGGAAATGGGTTTTGCTCCTTGTCCCATGCCAGGGGCTGGGCACGGGCACAGCACCAACCCCTGCACCCCCACACTGAGCCCAGTCCTGTCCCAGACACTCGAGCACTGCTGTGGCACCCCAAACCCACCTGTCCCAGGTGCTGGGAGCATCCCCGTGGACGTGGGAGCATCCCCATGGATAGGGGAACATTCCCATGTATTTGGGAGCATTCCAATGGATGTGGGACCATTCCCGTGGATGTGGGAGCATTCTCATGGATGTGGGAGCATTCCCATGGATGTGGGACCATTCCCGTGGATGTGGGAGCATTCCCGTGGATGTGGGAACATTCCCCATGGATGTGGGACCATTCTACCTTGGATAGGGGAGCATTCCCATGGATGTGGGAGCATTCCCATGGATGTGGGAGCATTCCCATGGATGTGGGAGCATCCCCACAGATGTGGAGGCATCCCCATGGATGTGGAAGCATCCCCCATGGATGTGGGAGCATTGCCATGGATCTGGGACGATTCCCATGGATCTGGGAGCATCCCCATGGATGTGGGAGCATTCCCATGGATGTGGGAGCATTCCCATGGATGTGGGAGCATTCCCATGGATGTGGGACGATTCCCATGGATCTGGGAGCATTCCCGTGGATGTGGGAGCATTCCCGTGGATGTGGGAGCATTCCCATGGATGTGGGAGCATCCCCATGGATCTGGGAGCATCCCCATGGATGTGGGAGCATTCCCATAGATGTGGGAGCATTGCCATGGATGTGGGAGCATTGCCATGGATGTGGGAGCGTTCCCATGGATGTGGGAGCATTCCCATAGATGTGGGATGATTCCCATGGATCTGGGAGCATCCCCATGGATGTGGGAGCATCCCCATGGATGTGGGAGCATTCCCATGGATGATCCCATGACCATCCCCATGGATGTGGGAGCACACGTGCTCACCAGTGCCAGCTCCCTCCCATCCAGCTGCTTTGTGCTGGGAGATGAAAGGGGGCAGCTCAGCTCTGACCTGCTCATATTTCACTAAAATGTTATTTTAACACTTAAAAGGGTAGAAAATACCATCGGCAGCTCCTCATTTATCAGATCGATGCGCGGGGAGCGGGGCACACACGCGCTCCACATTAATGAGCCTGGGGGAGCGGGGAGCGTCCCTGCACTGCCCTGGCACGGCCCTGGCACTGCCCTGGCACTGCCCTGGCCTGGCAGTCCCCTGGCACGGCCCTGGCACTGCCCTGGCACGGCCCTGGCACTGCCCTGGCACGGCCCTGGCATGGCCCTGGCATGGCCCTGGCACACGGGAGGCAGGGATGGCAGGAGGCAGGGACGGGCTGGGGGCTCTTGTCCCCCCCAGGGAAGGCTTTGGGTGCTCAGTGACTCTCATGGGGCTGGAGCAGGGAAGGGAGGGCAGCAATGGGGGAGACCCAAGGGCAGGGATGGATGGGATTTTGGGAATTAGGAATTGCTCGCTGGGATGGTGGGCAGGCCCTGGCACAGGGTGCCCAGAGCAGCTGTGGCTGCCCCTGGATCCCTGGCAGTGCCCAAGGCCAGGATGGACAGGGCTTGGAGCGGCCTGGGATGGTGGAAGGTGTCTCTGCCCATGGCAGGGGGTGGGATGAGACGAAATTTAAGGTTCCTTCCAGCCCAAACCATTCCACGTGGAGGAAGGGCAGATGCTGAGCTCGTCTTCCCACAGGACACGGTCCCACAACAACGTGGGGGCTCCAAAATCCTGAAAGGGACCACACAGACACTGCCCCATGGGCAACAGCAGTGCCAGCCACTGCTCACCTCCAGATAGCCCTGGGGATGGTCACTGGCACAGGGATGGAGAGACAGCACCAGGGATTGAGATACAGCCCCAGGATGGTCACCCTGCCTGGACACAGCCCCAGGGATGGAGACCCTGCCCAGACACAGCCCCAGGGATGGAGATCCTGCCCAGACACAGCCCCAGCGATGGAGATCTGCCCAGACACAGCCCCAGCGATGCTCACCCTGCCCAGCAAAGCCTCAGGTGCTGCAGGAACTTTGTCCACACCTCCATCTCCACATGGACATCTCTGCCCATGCACTGCCCACCCCCAAATCTGAGGACAAAGGACACTTACAAGGATCAGGCAGTGCCAGGAGGATTCCAGGGAGCTGGGCTGGCTTTGCTTGTTCAACACCTCCGTTAATAATCCTGGCACAGAGTGTAAATAGAAGCAGCAGCTGTGAGGGACTTGCAGGGACTTTCCAGTTTCAAAGCAATATTTGGAATTTTTCACAGCCCTCGGGGCACTTATGAAAACAGCTTTGGGTCCTAAAGGTCTCAAAGCTTTAGGACAATGATTTTACTCATCACATTTGCTCATCTGACTCAGAAGACATCCCCAAAAGGCTTCTCTCAGTTCCCTGAGGCCACGGACTCAGAGAACTGAGAGATTCCAGAGCTCCACGGGCACTGAGGTGGGAATGTCCTCACTGACCACACGCAGAGCTGCTCCAAGGGTGGATTACCTGTGCCTGACTCTGCCTGTGAAAATACCAGAGATGCCATCATGTCCTGTCTGCCTGCACACAGGACATGCAAGGAGTCATAAAAGCTTTTTCCATGAGATTTCCTACGATCTTTTCAGCAGCTTCTGGGACGTGGGGTGTCCCATGGTGGGTCTTGAAGTATTCCTGTGGTGAGGCAAAGCATCCAGAATGAAGCAGGGAGTCCCCAGGGACCCCCTGTTCACAGATCTTGCACTACAACTGGTGTCACACAAAATGTTTCCACGCAACTGAGTGAAAAAAAATCAGAGAAAAATCAGGAGTTTTGCAGAAATGTAGAGAAATTTTTTTAAGGCAGAAACAAAAGTGATATTCCCCAGAGGTGTTGGCTGGAAGGAGTGAGACACTGCTCTCCTGAATAACACACCCCGGGGATTTACAGAGGAAACCAGACTGGGGAAGAGCTCAAAATCCCAAGGAGGAGAGAGGACCCCCCTGAGCCAGCAGGGATGTGATCCCCTTGGAGAAACACAGCCAGGACATTGAGAGAATGATCTGAATCCTGGGCTGAGGCACTGGTGATGCCTCAGGTTTCAGCTTTTCTATTTTTCGGGTTCTGTGCTGCTTTAGTGTGTGGGTCTGGGCTTCATATGAGGGGATGCTGAGCTCTCTGCACAGAGCAGGGAGACAAAACAATTCCTGCTCCAGCTGGGCACCAAGGACAAATGATCCAAATCTCAGCCCAAGAGCACAAACACCGTGGGCTGAAGAGAGAAAAACAAGCAGGGTGGGACTGCATGGGTTAAAGCTGGAACTGGACAATGAACTCCAATATGCAAATGGAGCAGAACTTATAAAAGTGAGAGACCCTGTGAGCAGTCGTGCATTTTGTGACCATTTTGGGTCATCTTGGGTGTAGCCCTGGCTGGGCTCTTGTGCTGCCCAAGGTGGATCCATTGAGGGCTTTTAACAAATCCCGGCTTTATCTTTAGCTCTGTCCAGCCTCTGTTCTAGGCCAGCCTTTCCAAGGCATCACTGGCAGGGGGAGCCCCGTGGTGCAGCGGGGCCGAGCAGGGCCGAGCAGGGCCAGGCAGGGCTGGGCAGGGCTCAGCAGGGCTGCTGAGGGGCTCTCAGCACTCTGCTGCTTTCCCTCCTCACCATCCATCCCAGTTTCCAGAGGATGAAGCTGCTGAAACCCCTCAGCAGTTGGCAGAGCTCTGAGCCAGGCTGGCTCCCCAGCAGCCCTGGGGATGCTGCCCTGGGAGGGTGGCAATGCCTGCAGGGATTTGAGCTGGATCAGTGCGTAACCAGAGGCTTTTTTCGGGTTGCACAGCCCAAACTGCAGCCTCTATCCCAGCTCCCTGGGATTCCAGGAGCCCTGGGTGCATTCCAGCATTGCCCATCCTGAGGCAGCTTCAGAAATCCTTGCTGGGACAGTTCCAGCCTCAGACCCTGCAGCCGCAGCTGGGCCATCCTCCCACAGCTCCTGGGTTCCCTGGAGGGTCTCTGGGTGGTTTTTCTGCCTGCTGGGGCAGGGATTCCCTGCAGGAAGGCACCCCAGGGGCAGGATGGGGACAGGAGCAGTGCTCAGGGAGCAGCTGTGCCGGGATCTGAGTGAGGGCTGTGGGCATATGGCAGCCCATTCACTGCAGGAAAAAATTAAATTACCCACGACTATAAAGCAGTCAATTCAGAGCCATATCCTGGCTGTAATCAGGCAATAGTGTTTCATTTACTGCCTCTCCAGCGATGCTGGGGAGGAGTGGAGCTTTGGGGGGTGCCTTTGGGGACACCCTGGGTGCAGCCAGGTTGAGGTGCCACAAGTGGGGGTGTCCCGGCAGCCCCACCCTGCTGTGCAGCCCCTGCTCCTGTCCCACGGCTCCCAGGCTCACCGTGGGCACTGTCTGCAGGACGTGCAGCATGAATGTCACATCAGCCTAATGGGCAGCTCCTCATTTCCAGGTTCCACAGCCTCATTTTCCAGGCACAGATGAGATGTTTGTGCCACGGCTGGCGCTGCCTGTCAGCGGGAAACGCTGCTGCTCTTCCCTCTCCCTGCTGCAACCTGGAAAATGGAACAATGCTTTGTAACCTGCTTATGTGCACCCTGAACATCTTTCACCTCCTGCCTTTTTCTTCTATTTTCTCGGTTTTGTGTTGTTGCTTATTTATTTATTTATTTTATTTTATTTATTTTATTTTATTTTATTTATTTTATTTTATTTTATTTTATTTTATTTTATTTATTTTATTTTATTTTTTTTTTTTATTTTACTTTATTTTATTTATTTTATTTATTTATTTTATTTTATTTTTTTAATTTATTTTATTTTATTTTATTTTATTTTTATTGTATTTTTTTTATTTTGGGGTTGGTTTTTTTGTTTTTGTTTTTGTTTTTGTTTTTGTTTTTGTTTTTGTTTTGTTTCTGTTTTGTTTTGTTTTGTTTCTACTCACGGAAATGGGATGAAGCCTGGCTTGGATGGGAGGGATGTGGGAGGTTTGCCCAGAGCAGCTGGGGCTGCCCCTGGATCCCTGGCAGTGCCCAAGGCCGGGTTGGACACTGGGGCTGGAGCAGCCTGGGACAGTGGAAGGTGTCCCTGCCATGGCAGGGGTGGGATGAGGTGAGATTTAAATTCCCTTCCAACCCAAACCAGGCTGGGATTGTGTGATGAGGATTCCTGTCTCTCCAGTGCTGTCATTCCTCAGGGACCCCATCATCCCATCCCTGTGGGCTGCACCTTTCCAGCTGCAAACACCAGGCAGCATTTCCCACAAACTCCCTGGAGTGAGGCACCAAAAGCTCTTTAAGAGGAGCCGTGGAGGAGGGGGCTGTGATCATCCCTGAGGCTCCACAACGAGCTGGGCAGGATGGAGAGGGAGCAGAGAGGAGCTTAGGCCACCCTTTGATGCTGCAAAGCACTCGCCAGCCTTAGCTGGCTCTCTGCAGCCCTCCTCCCTTCAAAGCAGCCCCAGGCAGAGCTCAGCTCCATCCCCACGGACTGGGGGAGCGTGCACAGTCCCAGGGGTTCTCTGGGGAAGCCGTGATAAGAGAGGCTGGGAGCAGCCAGACCTAGAGCAGCCCTGTGCAGGTCAGACCTGCTCTCCCTGCCCTTCCCAGGCTCCCTGCTCCCCACCCAGCCCTTCCCCTGCCCTTTGGCTGCTGCCTGCCCGTGTGGACGTGAGCCTTGCCGGGTGCCACGGGTCCCTCCCAGCTGCTGGAATTGCAGGGTGTGCATGAAAAGCAGCATAAATCTGCACCCCTAGCATTTGCAAATAAATTCACACAAGCTCTGTGTCATGCAAAAGATGTAATGGTGGTCATAGCACCCAAAATCATAAGGGTCATTAACTTGAGTGCATTTCATTTAATTTTATAACTTCTTCAGGCTTAAAAAGCAGAGTATTTTAATGCTACATATATAAAATTTCAAGCTGATGCTACCTACGAAACAATAGAGATTTCGAAAAAACTGGGGAGACAGAAGCCAAGAGAAAGAAAGGCAGAACCATGCTGGGGTTTGAGTGCTCTGTGCCCCGCAGGTGCCTCGGGGAGGGGACAGGAGGGACGTGTGGGCTCTGCAGTGCTCCTGGCAGTAAATCACTCCGGGGGAAGTGCTTTGGAAACCGGCTGGCCTGGCCAGGTGGAATTCCTCTGCAGGAAGGAGAATTTCAAACCACAACACCTGCAGATGCTGCTTGACACCCCACCCCCCCCAGATGGTTTCTCAGAGGGATGGGACAAAGCCAGGGAAAAGGTCACCTCTGACACCCTCCCTCCTCTGGCATCCTCCCTCCTCTGGCATCCTCCCTGTCTTTGCACAAAGCTGTTGGGTACAACCTGCTGGGCTCTCCAGGAGCCCTGGGAGGGATTCTCCTGTTGGCTGAGGGGTTCTGTGTGACAGGCTCAAACAACACCATGTACAGGTCATAGACTCATGGAATCCCAGGATGGTTTGGGTTGGAAAGACCTTAAAGCTCAGTTTGTTCCACCCCCTGCCATGGCAGGGACACCTTCCACTGTCCCAGGCTGCTCCAAGCCCCATCCAGCCTGGTCTGGGACACTTCCAGGGGTGGGGAAGCCACAGCTTTTATTGACCAGGCCATCCCCAGGCTGATCCCCTTCAAACTCTATCTGTGATTTTCACATATATTGAATTTTTCAGTTTTCTGACTTCCTTTTCCCACCCTGCTCCTCCCTCCACCCAAACAGAGCCAGCATTTCACTGCTGAACAGACGAGCTCCCTCTGACCCTTCCTAAGCTTGTGCTGGGCTCAGTCCTCATGGAAAACCTTCAGGAACTGCTGCCACCAGCACTCCTTGGAACGGGGCATGGGCTGGACTCTCCACATAAGGATTTTCTTGTTGAGTGACAGCAAGAGCTGCTGAGACATCTCCCACAGGAAAGGACTCAGATCAGCTCCCCAGACCTGTCCACAATTCCCTTTTATCCAAGCTGAGCTCCCATTAACCCCTGCACCTGGAAAGGAGCTGGTTGTGCTCCTCAGAACCAAGCTGTCCCTTGTTCCCACCTTGTCTCAGGAGCTGCTGCCCCGTGGGTCCTCACTGGCACTGCCACGTGCTGGATGTCCTGGCAGACACTCCCCATCCCAAACAGCCCCAGAGCTCACCTGGGGCATTGCTGGGTGTGACAACGAGCAGGAGTGATAAAAACGAGAGCAGGCTCCTGGTACTAAAGTGATTTCAGTATTTATTATAATAAAAAGGAAAAGCCAAAAGCAAGGGGCCCTGGGCCAGGCAGGAGCGTTCCCCCGAGGGTGCTGCAGCGCCGGCGCTGGGGCTGCTCAGCAGAGATGGCCCCGATGGTCCAGGTAGGACAGCACAGCTTCCCTGGGTCAGATGCCCCTTTTTATCCTGTTTTTTGTCCCTTTGGATTGGTGTCTGTTTGGATCCTTCATTTGCAGGAAGGTTTAAGCGCTTGATTGGCCCATGACAGTTCTGCCCAGGCTGGCCCATGGTGCATTTACTGCGGTGTGTTATGGTACCGAGAGTGCTGGATTTCCTATAACTCCCCTTTTAACCCCTTTTACAATATAATAACCAAACGAAGAGGACGTGCTTAACAATCTATCAACTAATTTACAACAGTTTCTAACATATTTTTAACAGGAGGGTCCTGCCTACCTTCACCCCGACTCTGAGGAAGGCTTGAAGGGGGCTGGGGCTGTGTCCCCCCTCATCCTCCAGCTCTGCTCTGTGGGTCTGTGCTCCGGGGACCCTGAGTCCCTGGTGGGACACAGGGACATGTCTGCTCTCAGGAATGCACCCAGACAGCCTCATGTCTCTGCAGGTGTGGGTGTTCTCCCAGGAATGTCTGCTGCAGCGTCCCCTTTGCCAACTCTCCCCATCTGGGGCTGTTCCGGGGTCGTCAAGCCCCAAGATGAAAGCCTTTGGATCCTGACTCATCTCAGCACTCCCTGTAAACTCTGGAATTCGCGTTCCCCATCCTCTGGAGGAAGCTTTGGGCCGATCTGGGAGGAGCCTCAGGGTTTTGCATGCTCCTTTGCATGGCAGATGAATGGCTGGGGCTCCTGCAGGGCCAGGTGGATCCTTCTCCTCCTGGGGACATGCAGCCACACCGTGCTCCTGCAGCACTGGTGCCACCTGGGGCCTTTCACCCGCCAAAAATCCCCTGGAAATTCAGGTTTAAGCTGCTGTGAACTCCTCCAAACGATCTGTCCCTCCAAAATAATGCCATGTTTTGATGGGTTGGTGACAAGGACATTTAATCCTGCAAGTTGATCCTTCCGTTCATTTGACTGGTGGCCCTTTCATGTCAAAACTCTTGGAGCCACTGAGTGAGAGCACAAAGGCTGCTGGTGAATTGTCAGCCCTCGGAACAGATCCAACGTGTTGTGCTGCTGTTTTTTCCCTCGGGAATAATCACATCCCTCCTGCCTGCCCTGCGCATGCACCGCGGGTCGGGATTGTTATTTCTGATGAACTTCAAGGCGCCTCTTGCCGCAGAAATAACATTTCTGTGGGTTTATTTATTTATTGATCTGCTCCCTTCCAAAGCCAAGGGAGAAAAAGAGGCAAGGCAAAAAGGCAGGAGAGAGGGAGATGAAGAACTAGGAGGGGGTGGGAGCCAGGGAGATGAGCACCAGCTCAATCCCGGCTGCCACGGTTTAATCAAAGGTTTCTACAAAGGGAGACCAAATCTTTTCAAATTTGTCCTCAGCCCTTTGTTGTGAAGCCACAGCCCCCATTTGCCGGGCCAGGGCTGGGAGCTGCTGTCTCAGAGGCCACGGCTCCCTCTGTGAGGTGACAGAAGAGTTTTAGCCCCGAGCTGGGAGCAGGGACAGCGCTGGCAGCGGTGTCTGATCCCGGGCTGAGGGATGGATGCTGCTCCAGGTGAATCCACCGGGAATGGCAGCGATTTCTCCTGGATTTCTGCAGGCTGCTGACCCTGGGGAAGCACAGCAGCACTGCCAGGGCTTAATTGCCGATAGGTTTCAGCACACCCTCTGCAAAGGGGCTGATTTCTGCTGGCAGCCTTTGGGAGGAGTCGTCTGCTGCTGTTCCAGGAATGCCTCGTGCTTCCCACAGCACAGGTCCCTCCGAGCTCCCAGGACCTGCAGGGATGATTGGCTCCCTCAGCACCTCCTCCGAGCTCCTGGATTTCCTCCAGCTCTTTCATTTCCTACCAGAGGCCTTGATGGCAAACAGGGTCACCCCTTCAACCCCAGCCCAGAGCTCACACCACCCCCTTGGGTGGTGCCACTGTTGATTCCAGGGTGCTGAACTCTGCCAGTCGTGTCTGTGCCAGGGGAAACTCCAACAGAACAGAGAATTCCAGAGTCACCGAGGTTGGAAAAGGCCTCCAGGATGATCGAGTCCAAGCTGTGCTTCATCCCCTCCTTGTCCCCAGCACAGAGCACTCAGTGCCACCTCCAGCCCTTCCTTGGGCACCTCCAGGCATGGGCACTCCAAACTGCCCTGGGCAGCCCCTGCCAATCCCTGAGCCCCCTTTCCATGGGGAAATTCCTGCTGCTGTCCACCCTGAGCCTGCCCTGGCCCAGCCTGAGGCCGTTCTCTCCTGTCCTGTCATAGGCTCCTGCCATTCTCATGGCCCTGGGGCACCTGGGGTACATGGCATGTGGGGCACGGTGGCCACACAACTCTGCCACATCCAGGGCTGGAGCAGTGTCCAAATCGTGTTCCCTCCTGGTTCCCCCAAGGCTTGCGACCTCCCCATGGAGCAGGAAGGGCCACCAGCCCCTTCTGGGGCACAGGAAGGCTGGCTGGGATGGCAGCCAGGCTGCTGCCCTGAATCTCCCCCAGCATCCACTGCTGCACTCCACAGCCCAAGAGCCTTGGAGAGGAAGAACTGCGATGTTTATTCATCCAGGGCAGACCCCAGATAGGAAAGGGCTGATAAGAGCCACCACAAGGGCTGATAAGAGGCATCACAAGGGCTGCTGGAAGCAGCAGATAAGATCTCAGTTCTGCCATCATCCCTGAGTAATGCAGCGCCTTCATGAATATGCAGCTCCATTGTGCTGCCCGGGACAACAGCAGGGTTTGAGAGCTGAACTCAACCCTTGTCTGGGAAAAACCCAGCCTGGGGGAATAACTGCAGAGAGATCCACATCCAGGGTACAGAACTAACCCTGAGATCCACATTCAAGGCGCAGAACTAAAACTAGCAGAGAGATCCACATCCATGGCACACAAGTAGCCCTGAGATCGACATCCATGGCACAGAACTGACCCTGAGATCCACGTGCCCATCACTGCAGAACGTGGGACACAGATCCGAGTGATGCTGGGGGTTCCTGGAGTGGCAGCTGGTGGGGACATGGTGGTGACCCCTGTGCCAGGATCCTGCAGGAAGAGGATGGGACAGGATGTTACCAAACCAGCCCTTTGCAGCAGGATTTCACCAGGCTTTACTTTAGGAAGAAATCCTTTACTGAGGAAGAAATGCTCCGCTGTGAGGCTGGTGGGGCCCTGGCACAGGATGCCCAGGGATGCTGTGGATGCCCCATCCCTGGCCAGGTTGGACAAGACCTTGAAGAACTTGCTCTAGTGGCACATGTCCCTTCCCACTGCAGGGCAAGTTGGGGTGAGATGATCTTCAAGGTCCTTTCCAGCCCTTTACACTCTGAATTTATGGGCTGGGTTTCTCCCAGCCTGGTTGTTGACTCTGGGCAGGGCAGGGGGAAGTACCCTGGGCAAAAATTAGGATCTGGCAGAAGCTGGAAGTGGAGAGGACCTGATTAAACAAGGAGCAGCAGGAGATGCTCCATCCACTCCTCCAAGGAGCCACCTCCTGCCCTGCCACACCCCAGCAGCAGTGCCCAGGTGTTGGGGTCTCCAGCTTGTCAGAGTGACCCCGAGATATTTTAAAAGTCTCTTTTCCCAGCCCAGCACTTGAAGAAGGAGTCAGAGCTCTTCAGTTCTCGGTCTCAAGGTTGTTTATTGTTTCTTATCTATAAAAAATTCTCTCTCCTGCCCTGCCGAGGTCCGTCCAGCAGGACAGTTCCAGGCACTCTGCCTGCCCCTGGGGCAGTGTTATCATTTTATACTAAAAACTACGTGTACAATATTTACAATGACTTTCCAATACCTATCACCTATGTTAGACAGTGAGCTTCTACTCTAAACCAATCTAAAAGTGCCAACATCACCCAGAAGATGGAGGCCAAGAAGAAGAAGGAGAAAGGCTGGACACACCCAGATCCCTCCATCTTGCCTCCTGAACCCCCATACCAAAAACCCCAAAATCTACTTTTCCACGCTGTGGAATCATTCTACCTAAACTGTTGTGGCTTGCTGATCTGCATTTAAGGTTGGTAATTTGCTCCACAGGTCATAATCAAACCCACAGGGGCATCTTGGGCTCTGTGCCAGGGTCTCTGAGCCCCCTGGCAGGGGTCTTGGCAGTCCTGGACAGTCAGAGGGATGTCCTGGGTTCCGACACTCAGGGGTCCCTGCAGCTCTGCAGGGGCTTGGTGGCACTGGGGATGTGGCAGGGTGGCCCTGCAGGGGCTTGGTGGCACTGGGGACATGGCAGGGTGGCCCTGCAGGGGCTTGGTGGCACTGGGGACGTGGCAGGGTGGCCCTGCGTGCTGTGGAACCCCGCGGGCAGCAGGGTCAGCCCTGCCCCAGGGCCGCCCGCGCTGCTGCTGCTGCTGCCGGTGCTTTGCACCAGCGAGCCTGGGAGCTGGCTGGGAGCTGGGAACGAAGCATTTGTGAAATTAATTAAGACAACAGAGGCCCGAAGAAAGGGAAAGTTAATTAGTCACGGCAATCAGTTAGATTTGATCCAAAAGAACAAACAAAGAGTTAGAAGCGTGTCACTGGCGGGCTGCTTCCCTGGAAAAGGGATTACGCGGAGATTTCCACCAAAGGGAATGGCTTTGTGCTGCTGCTCCTTATGTAATTGGGGATTTAGAAGTGGCACAAAGAGTCATTACCACAAAATTTCTTTGTCAGAGGAAAAAAGTTGACATTTATGAAGCACAGGAGGGAGCAGCAAAACACGGCGGATCAATCGGCGCGGACGTGGGAAGGGGCTTCCCTGGGCCACGGGGGCAGCCAGCAGCAGGAGGAGGAGGAGGAGGATGAAGGCTGATGGTGCTGGCTGCCCTGGAATGTCCCCGGGGGGTTATGGATGGATGGGCCAAGAGGCAGCAGCACCAGCACCGTGTGAAAACCAGCGGCCAGGGCGTGAAAAGGGGCAGGAGATGGCAAACGCAGGGCTGGGGAGGGGGGGACGCTGGGGACACGGCAGGGACAGCCCCCAGGACCGCTGGGGACACGGCAGGGACAGCCCCCAGGGCCGTGCCGGGAGAGCTGACTGCAGCGAATCCCTGCTTTTCTGCTTGAGCTGCCTCTGTTATCCCGGCTTTCTCCTCCGCAGTTGCAGCTTTAATTATTTACTCTGACTCCAGCAGCTCCATTTCCCTCCGAATGGGCACCGAGTCACCTCCTTGTTGCTAAGGGCCTCCCCAATCTGCCCTGGTGGCACTGGGAGGTGTCCTCAGGGGGTCCACAGGGCTCTGAGCACTGCACCCCACTGCTCTGCACCCCAAAAAGGGGCAGGAGAAGACTCCAGGCTCCTGGGGCTCTCAGGATGTGCCTCAGCTGCCATGGGTGCCCACAGGGCTGTCCCCAGCTCGTGCCAGGCACAGTGAGGCACCCAAGACAATCCCTGCTCTGGCTGCTGCCACCCATGGGACTCACCCACCGCTGCTGCTCCCCAAACCAGTCCAGTCTCCCAGGAAAGTTCTCTGACAATCTGTCAGCATGAGGAGCAAAGCGCTGCTGCACTGGGGACCACCCGCGCAGAGGGATTGTCCCCTGGCGAGGAGGTGACAGCAGAGTGTCCCCAAACGGAGCCACATCACAGCCTATTGGGGAGGGCTGGCTCATGTGGCACACACTCCCCACCCACCCACACCCTGGTGTGCCCCTGGGATGGAGGGAAGGCACCCAAGGCTGGGACATCCATGGGGAATGTGCACCCTGGAGGTGCTGCCAGCTGGGAACACAGCCAGGGCTGGGAACATGTCCCTGTGCCAGTCCCAGGGCTTGGGACATTGCCACTGCAGGCATGGAGCCCCCCCCCAGCAGCCAGGGACCCCCAGTCCCAGCTCCTCCCAGTGCTCCAATGGATGGAGAGCTGCTGGGAGGGCTGGCGTGGCCCCAGCTCCGCGGGATTGTCCTGTCCTGTCCCACACAGGCCACAGTGGGATTGTCCTGTCCTGTCCCACACAGGTCACAGTGGGATTGTCCTGTCCTGTCCCACACAGGCCACAGTGGGATTGTCCTGTCCTGTCCCACACAGGTCACAGTGGGATTGTCCTGTCCCACACAGGTCACAGTGGGATTGTCCTGTCCCACACAGGTCACAGTGGGATTGTCCTGTCCTGTCCCACACAGGTCAGGGTGCCCTGGGTCTGGCTGGGAGCAGATCCTCACCCTGGCTCCCAGGGATTCCTGCATCCCTGGATTTATGGAGCAGGATCTTCTCCTGGGATGGTGCTGGGCACACACCAGGAGAGGAGGGGTGGGCACCCATCAGTCCCTTCTGGCCCCGTGGCTCTGGTTCCTGTTTATCGTTATAATAAGGATTCACTCTGAATAAAGGGGGGGAGTGAGGAGGGTGAAGTCACCCCCACCCTCCAACGTCCCCTCTGGACACATGCCAGAGTCACAGCACAGCCACATCCCTACCAAACCCCACCAGCCCCACCACACAGCCCAGTCCCATCCACTCTGGAGCACATCTGCAGCACATCCATGGAGACCTGGGGCAAGATCTCCTCTTTCTGCAGGAAAAAACCTCCTGCCAGGCCCTCCCCAGGCTGCCAGCCCCTCACCCGGGGCTGTGGCAGCAGTTCCAGCAGTCCTTGGGGGAGCTGCTCCGTGGGTCAGAGGCTCTGGGGGCAGCTCTGGGGAGCAGGGGCTGTGCTGAGCCTCCCCCAGGTGCCTCTCAGTGCTCTCCTGGGCTTTGATGGGGCTCCTGTCTAGACAGCTCCAAAATGAAAGGTTTGAGCCTGGTGAATGTGGCGCCTGCTCAGCTCTGGCTGTGCCTCAGCTGCCACCACAGCCAAGAGGGATGGTCCTGAGGGCTCAGCATGGCTGACAAATCACAGATTATGGAATCACAGCATATCCTGGGCTGGAAGGGGCCCATGGAGATCCTCAATCCCAATTCTGGCCCTGCACAGACACCCCAACAACCCCACCCTGTGCCTACAGCATTGTCCAAACACCCCTGGAGCTTTGAGGTTGTGGCCATTCCCTGTTCAGTGCCCCACCACCCTCCGTGGGAAGAACCTTTTCCCAATATCCAGATTAAATCACAGTTTCATGCCGTGGCTGG
>CM032366.1:1902704-2175333 GCA_019023105.1 Diglossa brunneiventris
GGCACCTGGACACAGGAATCTTGAGGGGCAGTGCTGTCCTGGGTACTGCCCAGAGAAGGGAAGGATTAAATACGCCTTCATGCTGGAAGGCTCCAACCTTCACTTTGATGTTTGCTTCCTGCAGCCCCTGCTAACATCTTCTCAAAGCCCAATCCAGTCTCAGGGGGGTTTTCTGATCCTGCCCATCTGCCTCCTCCTGGGAGCAGGCACGACCTTCCTGCTCTGTGACCATGGCAGGACAGGGCCCTGTGCCTCTGCCCTCGCATGCTGCTGTCTAAATATATAAATATAAACATATAACTATTACTATAAATTTAAATTTAATTATAAATATTAAATAAATATAAATGTAAATGTAAGTAGATCCCATCAGCAGACTGGCAAACACTAGGAGCAAGCAGAGGCTTTGAAACCTGCTCTACAAAACATGGGCTGATAGGAAGCCCTTGGGAAACCTCCCAGCCCTGTGCCCTGCCCCGGTGCCCTGCTGTGCCCTGCTGCCCTCCCTGTGCCAGCTCTGGGGCTCTGGGGTGGTCCCATGGCTGGGGCATGTCCTGGGTGGGTTCTGGGAAGGAGCACTCCCCCTTGGGAACCCGGTGCTTAAGCAGGGGCTCCTCCTGCCAAGGGAACAGAGCCCCAGACCCAGGAATTCAGTGACTGTGAGGGAGAAGGGAGCAGTAGAGAAGGTTTTCTGCGCCAAACTGCCCTGTCAGCAGCCAGCAGGCTGTGGGAACTAGACCCTGTCCTCAGCACACCAACCCTGCCAGGACAGTGACCTGCCATGGTGAGGGCACCCCAGAAACACCCCAGTGCCTCCCCTGCTGCCCATCCCTGCCCTCCTGGCAGCAGAGGGGGGGTGCTGCTCCCAGCAGCAGGTTCTGAGGGCTCCCAAAAGCACTGCCAGCAGGTCAGGCAGGGATCCTGCCCCTGTGCCCAGCCCTGGGGTCACCTCTGGGCTGACCCTGCCCCTGTGCCCAGCCCAGGGGACACCTCTGGGTGCCGTGTCCAGCTCTGGATCCTCAGCACAGCAGGGACAGGAGCTCCTGGAGCTGAGCAAGGGCCTGGAGCATCTCTGTGCCCAGGAAAGGCTGAGGGAGCTGGGGCTGCTCAGCCTGGAGAGGAGCCCCAGGGGGAGAGAGGGGCCTCAGCCCTGGCTGTCCCTGGGTGTCCCAGTCTGTCCCAGTCTGTCCCTGTGTGTCTCTGTCTGTCTGTCCCAGTCTGTCCCTGTGTCCCCCAGTCTGTCCCTGTCTGTCTGTCCGTGTGTCCCCCAGTGTGTCCCTGTGTGCAGGCTCAGGGCAGCCCCAGGCTCTGCTCCAGGCCCAGCGATGGCCCCAGAGCCACGGGCAGGGCCTGAGCCCAGGAGCTGCCCCTGCCCAGGAGGCAGAACTGCTGCCCTGGGCAGTGCCCAGCCCTGAGCAGATGGTGCAGAGGCTGTGCAGTGTCCCTGCCTGGGGACATTGCAGAGCTGTGAGCACGCCCTGCTGTGCCCTGAGCTCTGTCTGAGCAGCAGGTTTGGAGCAGAGGAGCCCCTGTGGATCCTCCCAGCCTGACCCCGCCTGGGTTCTGTCCGTGGAGGTGCTGCAGGTGCCAGTCTGAGCTCACTGCTGCAGCACAGCAGGACAGAGATGGTGACAGATCTGTGCTCTGTCCCTCCCAGCCACACCACAGACCTCAGCAGCCTTCCCAAGAACAGCAGGGCCCAACAGCTTCCTCTGCAGGGCAGGGGGATGGCAGGGCAGACTGTGCCACCCCCCTGCACACCCTGAGGGTCCCCTGGCACCCTGAGGGTCTCCACACCCCATGCACAAAGGGGGCCCATGGGGTCACCGCTGCCGGGGATGTGTCACTCCCTGCTGGAGCAGCTGCTGGGGAAAGGGAAGGAAGGCAAAAGCCTTGCCAGGCTCCTGCTGAATTCTGCTTCTGCTTTGCAGCAGCAGCCTGTGGTGAGTGCCTTTCCCCCTGAGCTGCACGCAGGGGTTTTGTAGGGGGGCCCTCCCACACACCCCCACAATGGCTCTGGGGGCACTGCTGGGGTGGGGAAGGACCTTCTGGAGCTGGAGCTGGAGCAAGGCAGTGCTCAGCCCTCACAGGGCAGGGAGAGGTTATCAGCATGGCATCAGGAGGGAGATATCAGCCTCGACACCCTCAGGGTTGGGTAAGAGCTGAGCTGGGCAGCCCTGCTGGGGCTCTTGCAAGAGGTGTTGCGTTAAAAGCAGCTGGGCCAGGCTGTGCTGAAAGCTCAGGCTCCTTGCAGGAGGGAATCCCATTAGATGTCCCTGTCCCACGCCAGCCCCTGCTGCCATCCTGCCCCTCGGCTCACCCCACATCCCCCTGCCCACGGGGCACCAGAAGTGGGATGAGGTGCAGCATTCCCGGCATCCCCACAGCACAAAGGTGTTGATCTTCCCAAAATTTCACCCACCCAGCCCCGCAAGTGCCAGCCCTCCCATTCCCATAATCAACATGAATATTTTAGCCTGTTTTCCTCAGTTTGGTCCCAAGGAAGGCAGAGCCTGGCTGAGGGACAGGACCCAGCACAGCCGGGGCAGCGTCATGCCTGGAAGGGACAGGACAGAGGGTGGGACAGGGATGGGGACCAGAGGGCTGGCCTGGAGGAGGGACCGGCAGTGGGAGGCGCAAGCTGGGTGCTGCGGAGCCCGCGGCAGTTCCCGCACGGGACTGCCCTGGCATCCCCCAGAGGACACTGCCACCCCCCGTGCTGCCCCAGCAGAGCCAGGACACCGCCACCCACCGTGCTGCCCCGCCGGAGCCGGCCCGGGGGGCTGCGGGCCGCCAGAGGTGAGCGACAGCCGCGGGGGTGGCAGGAGAGGGATGGGACACATTTGGGCACGGTGGGGAAGGGCCAGGACTGGGACAGTCCGTGCTCACTGTGCCAGCTGGGCAGGGCTTTGTAGGCACGGGGATGGTGCCCACCTGCCTGTCAAGTGTCACTGCCCACGCCCTGCACTGCCCCAAAGGGCCACAGCACAGCACGGTGCCCGGCACAGCCCCAGAGCCCCAGGCACGGGGAGGTCTCAGGAGCCATCTCCTCACTGGAGAAGCCCCAGGCAGGGCAGGCAGAGGGCAGAGCCGGCCGCAGATCCCTCAGGGCGATACAGGCATGAAAAAGGGGGAAATTGCCCCATTTCGGCCCCAGCTGCTGGGCAGAAGTGGGTACAGCCCTTTAACCCTGGGGCACAGACACCCAGCCCACATCGCTGGGGGACATCACTGCCCTGCCCTGCCTTTTCTGTGAGGGACATCACTGCCCTGCTCTGCCTTTTCTGTGAGGGACATCAATGACCTGCCTGGCCTTTTCTGTGAGGGACATCACTGCCCTGCTCTGCCTTTTCTGTGAGGGACATCGCTGCCCTGTTCTGCCTTTTCTGTGAGGGACATCACTGCCCTGCCCTGCCTTTTCTGTGAGGGACATCACTGCCCTGCCCTGCCTTTTCTGTGAGGGACATCGCTGCCCTTCTCTGCCTTTTCTGTGAGGGACATCGCTGCCCTGCCCTGCCTTTTCTGTGACGGACATCGCTGCCCTGCCCTGCCTTTTCTGTGAGGGACATCGCTGCCCTGCTCTGCCTTTTCTGTGAGGGACATCGCTGCCCTGCCCTGCCTTTTCTGTGAGGGACATCGCTGCCCTTCTCTGCCTTTTCTGTGAGGGACATCGCTGCCCTTCTCTGCCTTTTCTGTGAGGGACATCGCTGCCCTGCCCTGCCTTTTCTGTGAGGGACATCACTGCCCTGCTCTGCCTTTTCTGTGAGGGACATCGCTGCCCTGCCCTGCCTTTTCTGTGAGGGACATCGCTGCCCTTCTCTGCCTTTTCTGTCGGTCCTGCACAGCCTGAAAGCTGCCCTGTGCCCCTGTCCCAGTCCCTGCCGTGACAGCGTCCCCCACGTGCTGCCGGGGACACCGCAGCCTGGCAGGGCACCCGGGCAGGCCTGGCCCGGGCAGCGGGGCCGTGCTGGGCTCGGGGGCTCAGCCCGGCTCTCCCGGGCCAGTTTCGGGACGGGCTCGGCGGGAGGGGGCAGGGGATGCGTGGGAGCGTGCAGGCAGCAGGAAGGAAGCCTGCGCCGAACAATAGAGGGAAATGGAGGAACTGGAAAAAGAGCCAGTGGCAGCACAGTCAGCGCAGATGGTTTAGCGCGGAGCTGCGTGATTCATGGGAAAAGGCCCTCAGCAGGCTCTGTCCCGGGCTGTGCCGCAGAGTCATCTCGGGCTGAGCGTCCCTGGTGGCGCCCGAGCCCGGCCGTGCCTCTCGGCGATGTGCGGGCGGGGGTCCGGCCCGGCCGGGGGTGTGTGTGCGTGTGGGTGGGTGGGAGTCTGTCCCCCCTCTGTCTGTCCGTGAGTCATGCTGACCTCTCCCATGCCCTCGCCTGCAGTGAGAGAGAGAGATTATGGTCTGGCCCTTCCGGCCGCAGAGCCCTCCCCGCGCTGGCCGGCACAGGAGCTCATCATCCCCGGGGAGGGGCCCGCGGCTCCCCCGGTGTCTGCCCGGGCTCCCCGCGGCGGCTGCGCAGCTCTGCCCGCCCGCCGTCCCCGCGGAGCGTCCCGGAGCTCGGCATCTGCCCCGGCCCCGCTCCCCGTGAGCCCCCGGAGCCTCAGTCCCTGCCCGGGCTCGGGTCACGGCTCCGGAGCCCCGGGGAGCGCTGGGGAACAGGAGCAGGACTGGGGCTCCCGGAGCTGGGAGTGGGAGGTGAGCGGCTATGGGGACGGCAGCGAGGTGTGGGCTCCCAGCCGCGGGATCCGCGCCCTTCACGGCAGCTGAACCCACCCCCTTTCCCTTCCTGCCGCCTCCTCAGCCCCTTTCTCCCCTCCTCTCACAGATGATGGGCTGAGCATCCGTCCGGAGGCACCCCAGGGCCATGAGCTCCCCGTGCGGGCCTGACTCGGATATCGCAGACTGGCTGGCCAGCATCCACTTGGAGCGGTACCGGGATGTCTTCAAGCAGCACGGATACCACGTGGCCAGAGATGCCGCCTCGCTGGACAGCCACCACCTGCAGCAGATCGGCATCACCGCCACCGGGCACCGCAAGCGCATCCTCACCCTGGCGCAGCAGACTCGGCTGCTGAGCCAACCCCGGGGCAGAGCCGCGGCAGGAGACTCCCATTCCCGGGGCACGGAGGTGCTGGATGCCCCCCAGGAGGGCAAGGATGCCATGAGAGCAGAGCCGGGAGGGACCAGCGACGCCTTTGGGACGCAGCCGCGTGTCACCGTGCCCAGCCAGGCACCGCCTGGAGACAAGGACGCTGCTCCTCCCGCCCCGAAGCCGGTTCCCAAGCCCAGGACGGTTTTCCCTCGCTCAAAGGCGGAGCAGGGATCAGTGCCCGTGCCCCCGGCACGCCCCACGGTGCCAGCGCACGGCCCGGGCAGCGAGAGGGCACCATCAGCCTTTGTGGTACTGGAGGGGTTCGTGCCAGGGGAGAGCTCCACGGATTTGGAGAGCCCGGAGGCGGCTCCGGGGGCAGCTGTGACCATGGGCGCGATCGCGTCCCGGCTGCGAGGGCGGGACAGCGCTCGGGAGGAGACCCGGCCGCCCCCGAGCCACGGACGGACCCTGGAGACAGCGGAGAACAGACAGACAACCCCGGAGACAGCAGAGAACAGACAGACGTGCCCCCCGTCCGTGCCCAGTGTGCCGCCACGGCACAGGCACAGGGCCCTGGCAGCCGAGCCCGGCCCTGGCAGTGCCCAGGAGGCTCCCCCGGGCAGGAGGGACCCCTCGCCGTGCCCCAGGGCAGCCTCCTGTGAGCCGGGCTCGGGGCAGCCCCGGCTGGAGATGGTCTCCAATGTCATCTACGAAGGACTCGAGCGGCCGGCGGCAGCCGCGGAGGAGCCGGGAGGGGAGGACGGGCCCCGGGGGGAGGGGGTCCCGCCGCCCCCCGCCCCGTGCCCGCAGGAGCAGCCCCGGCCGGAGGACAGGTCTGGGTGAGCCGAGGCTTTCCCTCAGCGCTGAGGGAGGGGGGCAGAGCAGGCAGAGATGAGGGTGCGGAGACCCCCCCAGCCCCGGGACCCCCCCCGGAGCTGTCCCTGCTGCCCCCAGGTGCCCACCAGCCCCTTTCAGCACCCTCCCCGTGCCTTCCCCGAGCTCTGGATACGGCAGCTGGGATTCCTCTGGGATGACAGGACGGCCCCGGGCCCCCCGGTGGCTCCTTGTGGATGCAGGGAGGGGCTGCTGCCCTTTCTGTGCCCCTCTGGCAGCAGGGCTGGGGTTCCCCAGCATGCTGAGGGGTGGCTGAGTGAGGTTCTGGGGCTGCTCCTGCTGGGAACGGGGTGGGAGATGTCAAAGGGGGGAGATGCTTCGGTGGGAAATGCCTCACAGCGCCAGAAAACATCCCAGCAGGGCCGGGTGGGAAGAGAAGGGAGCAAGGAGGGCACCGGGAGCGGGGAGGGGACGCTGCACATTCCAGGGGACAAAGCCAGGCTCGGGAGCAGCGTGCAGCGTTCCTGCCCAGCCAGGCCGGACACCACGGCCCCCATTCCATAACCCCTGTCCTGTTTCCTGCAGTCCTGGCTGGCCCGGGGCGCTGCCCCCCATCCCACAGAGACCCACCGGCAAGCCAGGTGAGAGCCCCGGGGCACAGCAGGGACATGGGTGTGCCCGGGAAAGGGGAGGGGGGCACCCACAGCCCCTGCCTGCCCCCAGCCCTGCCCCTGCCTCACCCAGGGCCGGGCTGGCCATTCCAGGCACAGCCCAGCCCACCCTGTCCCTGTGTCACACGCCCTGGGTGTTGGGGGGCGCCGTGGTGGGCTCGGGGCCCCTCCCAAGGGCTGCCAGTCCTGGCTGCTCTCTGCTTCCCTCTGATGCTCTCCCTGCCCTCTGTGCCCACAGAGGGGAATGATCTGCCCATCACCCCCTACAGTGAGACCATCTTCGGCCGTGTGGGCCTGCCCCGGGAGCCAAAGGTGAGGGGACACCGGGGGGTGGTGGCTGTCCCCTGCTGTCACCCTGCATCCCACCAGTGCTGCGGAGCCCAGAGCTGCCGCTGGTGAGGCCACAGTGCCTGGCACTGCCCAGGCTGCCCAGGGAATGGGGGTTCAGCATGGCTGCCCAGGGAATGGGGATGGATGCAGGAGTTCCACCAGCCCAGCAGGCACAAAGGGGTCGTGGCAGGAGTTCCACAGTGCTGGGAATGTTGGAGGGGCACAGGGAGGGAGCAGCTGGGCTGGGTGTACAGCAGGCAGCAGGATTTAGGATTGGGGATCTGCCTGGCTTCCTTCCTTTTGCTGCCCGTGAAGGGGGGCAGGAGGTGATGCCAGGGGTTTGGAGACGTGTGTTGGTGGCCTGTGTGACATTCCCTAAAGCAGGGAAGCCGCAGCCTTTGTGCCATCACTCAGGACTGGCTGAGCCTCAGGCTGCTGGTGGCCATGGGGCTCCTGAGCACTCCTAGAGATGCAAACCCCAACACCCCTGGGTGCCCCAGAGCTGGGCTGCCAGAGCTCCAGGAGCCTTTGGACAGCAGGGATGCACAGGGGGGACTGCTGGGGGTCTGGGCAGGGTCGGGGCTGGGTTGGATGTGTCCTTCCAGCTCAGCAGATTCTGTGATGTTGGGTCAGGCTCACAGGCTGAGCCCCTGCACTGAGGGCCAGGCAGGCTCAGGGGGTCTGGGATGGGACACAGGGGACAGGAGATGTGACCATTCTCTCCTCCCAGGGTGCTGGCAGCTGCTCTGAGCAGAGCTACGAGGCCGTGTCCGAGCTGGAGCCAGAGCGGGAAGGCTGCAGGTAGGGATCAGCTCCTGGGGCCTCAGGGGCTGGGATGGGGACAGGGGACAGGGGACAGCCCTGGGGACAGCCTGACAGGGAATGGGCATTCTTACCCCACGGCAGAGCTGATCAGGAGCCTCTGGGATGGTGTCAGCAGCAGAGCTGCTGGATTTGGAGATGAGAAGGAGCTGTGCTGGTGGGTGGCCCCTTGGGGACAGTGCTTGGCAAGAGATTTCTGGGGGCACAGCTGGGGCAGCCCCAGGGGTGCTGCACACCTGTACACCCAGAGGAACCTGGGTTTGGCCTCTGGGAATGGAGAAACACCATGGAGGATGGGATTACTCAGAAATTAGCTGGCTCCAAGCTCCAGATGAGGGGTTGTGCAATCCCTGAAGGCTCCGCAGCTTCAGATCAGCATCTGCTCAGGCACTCTGTGGTGGAGGACAGTGAAATTGTGAGGGGCACCTTTAAAACACTTTTGAAATGTACTTTCCATAACTCCTGATAGCATCTCAGAAAGAGGAAGGAAAGCTGCTCTTCCCATTTCGGATGGGGAGGGTTCCTTTTCCTGTGTTGCTTAGTGAGGAGGAGGTGAGCTGCAGCTCTGTGGCCTTCAGCCCTGCTGTGGCCTTGCTGGCCAGTGCATGCCCATGTCCTGCCTTTCTGCCCAGCTTGGGGACACTCCCAGTGCCTCTCGTGCCCTGGGTGTGTGGCACCACGGTGGCACCTGATCCATGGCACAGATCACAGCCACGAGGGGGAACTGCAAAGTTTCCTACCCTGTGGTATTCCACACTTCTAATCAACGACACACCCGTAATCCCAGTGCTATCAATCAATTGTGGAAGCCTTTTCCATGGCCTCAGGTCACATGCAGTGCTCTCCTGGGGCTCAGAGTCTGTCTGCACAGAAAGTCTAAAATCCTCAGCATCCAGAGCTCCAGTGCCTGGGAACTGGAGTTTTGTACACAGAAATACTGAAATCTGAATACAGAAATACTGAAGCACTATGGAGCCTCTGAATCAGCTCAGAGAGGAGCTGGGCACTGACCTGTCTGCATCCAGGGGCTTGGGATCCAGAACATCCCAAGGAAGTGGCCAGGCACTGGCAGCTGTGGGATTTTGCAGCTGGCCTTGCTGAGAAGAGGCAGGATGTGACCATCAGCAGTGGCAGGGACAGCAGTTCACAGGTTTTTTTCTCCCAGCCCAAGCAGGGCTGGGGTGTGGAGAGTGGAACAGGAGACAGAAAAGCTCTGAGACCCTTTTGCACTGTGCTCCCAGACTCCATCACCCCAGCCCAGCCCACTGGTCCCAGCCCATTCCCCGGAGCAGAGCTGTGGGGTCCTGCTCAGCTGCTGGGGGGCTGCTGGCCAGCCCTGGCCCAGCTCTGCTGCCTCTGTGGGACCTCCTGGTCCTCCCCTGCAGCGCTGGTGTTTCTCCAGTCCTCATCCTTGTCTCACTGGGAATGACCAGCCATCCTCTGCAGCCCACCAATCCACTTGTCATGGGAAATATCTCCCAGTCCCAAACCTCAGAGAGGCCCTTCTGCCCCTTTTCCTACCTGTGGTACCTCCTCTTGCCCAGTTCTGGGGGAGCTTTGTCTGGCCCATGCTGCTCCCTGGCTTGGATGTGGCAGTGGCAGTGGCAGGGGTGAGCAGAGCCACCTCACCTGCAAGAAAATACCCTCAGAAAGAGGAAGAGGAATGCAAAATTCCTGCAAACTGGGAGCTGAGGGTGCAGCAGGTGGGATTTACCTGCTCTGAGTCTGAGCACCTGCACCCACGCTGGTGATGCTCAGCCCCCCGAAATGCTGGTGCCCTGCTGCAGCCTCAGCAGGACAGAGAGGTGGCACAGCATTGTCCCTGTCACCCCAGGGAGCTCAGGGGACGGGGTCACACTCACCAGGCCCCGTGGGTGGGCTTTGCTTGTCCCTGTCAGATGCTCAGTGTCCTCTGTCTCTTTGCAGCTCCGTTGACTGTAAGGCCCGGCTCAGGAAGGGGCTGCCGTGGATTTTTTCCCCATTTTCCTCTTTTCCTGCCCCATTCCGTGGGTCTGCCTCCCTCTCAGTCCTGGCACTCAAGGCTGCTGCCTGCCTGTGACTCAGGCTCCTCCAGCCTCACCGTTCCCTGGCCAGTCCTTCCTGCAGCATCTGGCTGGGATTCCAGGCAGATGAGTCACCGTGCCAAGGCTCTGTTGTGCTAATCAAACAGCGATTTTCCTTGTGCTCCGAGCCTCGAGGCCAGCCAGGGCCATTTCTTGTCTTTCCTGGGCCGTTTTCCCTCTCCATCCCCTCCCCAGCCCCGGCACTACCCCGTTTCTCTGAGCAGACCCGGCTGGGGTGGCTCCAGCATCTCCCCAGGCAGATTTTGGGGTTGATCCTGTCCCATGTAGACCAGGGACAGCTGATCCTCAGAAGGTGCCTGTCCAGGGCATGTCCTAGGATGAGGCAGGGCCCAAATCCAGGTATTGGGAGAGTTTAGGAGTGTTTGGGGTCCTTCTCCTGGTCCTGAAGCTTCTCATGAACTTACACTGGAGACACTTTCTCACATTCTGTGGGTTTCTTCTCCAAAAATGTCTCCATCTCCAAGGAGGATTCCCACAGCTCACCTGCTCCTCTCCCATGTGGTTCTGCCCCTTGCTCCTTGGCTTTGTCTGATGTCCCCTCCCGGGCTGCTGTTGATAATTGCTGCCCCGAGATGTGCAGGGTGTCTCTGCTTCGGCCCACATGGCTGAAGAATGAATCTGGACTCTTCACTTTTTGGTCTTGAAGTTCTTTATTAATTCTTATCTATAAAATTTTCTTTCTGCCCAGCCAAGGTCTGCTCAGCAGGGCAGCCACAGGCACTCTGACCGCCCCCGAGGCGGTGCTGTCCTTTTGTACTACAAACTACGTGTAACATATTTACACTTAATTCCCAATACCTATCACCTATGTTAGACAGTGCACTTCTACTCTAAACCAATCCCAAAGTGCCAACATCACAGCAGAAAATGGAGAACAAGAAGAAGAAGAAGGAGAAAGGCTGGACACGCCCAAGTTCCTCCATCTTGTCCCCAAAACCCTCATACCAAAAATCCTAAAATCTACATTTTCACCCTGTGATCATTTTATTATTACACCATTCAAACCTGTGTGACTTTCTTGTCCTCATACAAAGCTGGTAATTTGCTCCACGGGTCAAAATCAAATCCCCAGATGCTCTGGGCTGTGTGCCAGGGTCTCTGAGCCCCCCGGCGGGGTCCTCGGCAACTCTGGACACCCAGAGGGATGTACTGAGTTCCAACAATCACCCAGCTCCTGAGGCTGAAGCAGTGATGGCCAAGTGAGTCCTTCCAGTTCTCCTCATGACCCTGCCCCATCACCCACCTGTCCCCTGGAGATGCCCAGTTTGCTCAGGTTCTCCTCAGACAGAAGCTGGGACAAGTCTTGGATCATCCTTGTTGCCTCTTTAGGAGCCTTCTCTTTGCCCTGGCATTGGATTCTTCAGGGGGAATTTGGCACTGATGCTCTCCTGTGGGTGCTGGGAGTTGCTGGCAGTTCCTGCCAGGAACTGCCTTCCTCCCATCACCATCGCACCTGGGCAGGTCCCTGTGACCTCCTGAGACTGTCAGACATTTTCCAGCACATTTCCTTTCCAGGGAAAGAAAAACACTGGCTGAGAGGGCTGGTGGGAAGGGGCAGGCTTTGCAGTTTATTTTTATAATTTCCTTTTATTGTTATGAGCTGGAGAGCCCCAGCAGGGCTGGCTGGGGGTTCAGCATGGCTGCCCAGGAATGGGGATGGATGCAGGAGTTCCACCAGCCCAGCAGGCACAAAGGGGTCGTGGCAGGAGTTCCACAGTGCTGGGAATGTTGGAGGGGCACAGGGAGGGAGCAGCTGGGCTGGGTGTACAGCAGGCAGCAGGATTTAGGATTGGGGATCTGCCTGGCTTCCTTCCTTTTGCTGCCTGTGAAGGGGGGCAGGAGGTGATGCCAGGGGTTTGTAGACGTGTGTTGGTGGCCTGTGTGACATTCCCTAAAGCAGGGAAGCCGCAGCCTTTGTGCCATCACTCAGGACTGGCTGAGCCTCAGGCTGCTGGTGCCATGGGGCTCCTGAGCACTGCCAGAGATGCAAAACCCAACACCCCTGGGTGCTCCAGGCAGCTCAGGCTGAGGCCAGGAGCAGTGCCAGGTGTCCCAGACAGGGTGGCATTGCCCAGGACCGTGCTGTGCTGCTCAGGAGCAGTGCCAGGTGTCCCAGACAGGGTGGCATTGCCCAGGACCGTGCTGTGCTGCTCAGGAGCAGTGCCAGGTGTCCCAGACAGGGTGGCATTGCCCAGGACCGTGCTGTGCTGCTCAGGAGCAGTGCCAGGTGTCCCAGACAGGGTGGCATTGCCCAGGTCCATGCTGTGCTGTGCTGCCCAGCCAGGAGCAGTGCCAGCTGTCCCCAGATGGGGTGGCATTGCCCAGGTCCATGCTGTGGTGCCCAGTTCCCTCCCAGCCCCTCTTGCCTCAGGACCAGCAGCGAGTGCAGCAGCGAGGGCCGCAGTGAGGATGAGGAGGGCCGCAGCCGGCTCATCGAGCGCATCGCCCACAGCGACACCGAGGGCTATTCCACGGTGGAGGCGCCGCGGGCCCAGGGCTCCCCGTTCAGCCTGCCCGCCCACCTGTACCCCGACGAGCTCCTGGACGACCTGACCATCTCCCCGTACGCCAGCTTCACGTCGCTGTGCGAGCCACGGCCCACCATGCTCAGCGGCTGGCTGGACAAGCTGTCCCCTCAGGGGTACGTGGGGCTGCCGTGGGGTCACAGCTTGGCTGGACAAGCTGTCCCCTCAGGGGTACGTGGGGCTGCCATGGGGTCACAGCGGGATTTGGGCTGGGAGGGACATTAAGATTGTGTGAATTTTTCGTCACTCGGGGTCACCAATTGTGGTGGTGTTCACAGGGGTCCCAGGAAGAGGGGAGAGATGAGGATTTGACTCCATGTTTCAGAAGGAATTTATTATTTATTTATATATTTAGATATATTAGAGATTTTTATATATTTATCTATATAATATAGATAAATATATATATATATATTTAATATATTTATAATCATTATGATTACGTATATATTTTATATATTTTATATATATTATTATTTGTGTATATATTTGAGAAGGAAATTATTATTTATTTATATATTTATATATATATATATCTTTATTGTGTATTTTATATATAAAATATATTAATATATTTAATATGTCTATAATTATCATAATTATTTATATATTTAATATAATTTTATATATTTATTATTATTTTATATATATTTCAGAAGGAATCTATTATTTCTTTTTATATTTACATATATTATCTATCTTTATTATATATTTATATATCTTTTATATATAAATATATATTTATATATATTTAATATATTTATAATTCTTTTAATTATTTATCTATTTAGTATATTTGTATATTTATTATTATACATATATTTCAGAATGATTTTATTATTTATTTATATATTTATATATTTATATATATTATATATCTTTATTATATATTTATCTAAATATATGTTTTATATATTTAATATATTTATAATTATTATAATTATTTCTATCTTTACTATATTTACATGTATTTATTATTATTTATATATATATTTCAGAAGGAATGTATTATTTTATGATATATATTATATTAAAACTATACTAAAAGAATAGAAGAAAGGATTTCATCAGAAGGCTTGAAAAGAAGGCAGAGAATGGAATGATAACAAAAGTTCCTGACTCTCAGAGAGTCCAAGCCAGCTGACTGTGATTGGCCATTAATTAGAAACAACCACATGAGACCAATCCCAGATGCACCTGTTGCATCCCACAGCAGCAGATAACCATTGGTTTACATTTTGTTCCTGAGGCCTCTCACCTTCTCAGGAGAAAAAATCGTAAGGAAAGGATTTTTCATAAAAGATGTCTGTGACATTAAGATCATCTCGTTCCACACCCTGCCATGGACAGGGACACCTTGCACTATCCCAGGTTGCTCCCAGCCCCGTCCAACTGGCCTGGAGCACCTCCAGGGATGGGGCAGCCCCTGTAGGTAAATCCCCTTGGGCAAGGTGAGGTGGCTGCGCTGGACACTGTGCTCCCCTTGGAAGAGGAACCTCTTGGGTGCCCAGCTGTGCTGCAAGGCCCTCTGTGCAGCCGTGCCTGGGAGGAGGAAGGCTCCATGAGGAGCAATCATCCCCTTCCCAACAGTTTTTCTGCCATCCCAACAGGAACTATGTCTTCCAGAGACGCTACGTCCGTTTCGATGGGAAGAACCTGATGTACTCCAGCAGTGAGAAGGTACCAAGGGCACAGGGGGGCAGGGTGGGGAGGCTGAACCTCGACACCACCTGGGGAGCTGCCACATCCCCTTGGCTCCCCTTGTCCTGCTGGAAGGAGCCAGCAGTGCTCTGCCATCACCAGGGTGGAGCAGCCGATGCCTGGCAGGCCCCCAGCAGAGCTTCAGCCATGGGGAGCCCAGGACAACAAGGGTCCCTGGGCCGACAGGGAGCAGGAAAGGGCAGGTCCTGCTGGAAACAGGGTCCCAGCCATGGATCCACCCCTTCCCGAATTCCCAGCACTCACCTGGCTGCTGGTGCCTGCAGGCTGTGCTGTGAGGCAGCACCAGCAGAGCACTCAGGGGATGTGGAGGATGTGCCAGGTCATGGAGGTGCCCTGTGGGGAGGGCAAAGGGGGTAACCCCACGTGGGGCTCGTTCCAGGAGCCCTATCCCAAAGGAGTGATCCCGCTGTCTGTGATTGAAATGGCTCGTTCCACCAAGGACAACAAGTTCCAGGTCATCACCAGCCATCGGATCTTTGTCTTCCGTGCTGAGAACGAGGGTGAGTGAAAACCTGGGCCAGGGCCCAGCAGCCCTAAGGACCCATCCCTGCCTCCCTTCTCCAGGCAGAGCATCCTGCAGGCAGCTCTCACTCCATCCCCAAAACATCCCCTGCCTCCCTGCCTGCCTCCTGGGCGCTCTGCTCCGTGCCAGGGCTGCGGGGAAGGGCTCAGCCCCGCTCCCTCCTGCCTGGTCCCCAGCCCAGAGGAATGAGTGGTGCTCCACGCTGCAGAAGAAGGTGATGGAGCAGCGCCTGGTGGGGTCCCGGCCCCGGCCTGCCAACACTGCCCACTGCCAGAAGTCAGGAACCCTGGAGCTGAAGGGCCACAAGTCAAAGGTTTTCGCAGCCCTGAGCCTGCCTGAGATGTGGCTGTACAAGAGCGAGCAGGTTTGTGGCCAGACCCCCACATGGGATGAGAGGGATGGAGGGAGCTGAGCCAGGGCTGGTGCCAAAGGGAGAGCAGAGAGGAAATGGGTGGGCAGGAAAAAGGGAATGGCAGAGCAAGAAGCTGGAGATCCTGCCCAGGGCAGCAGTGAGGGGTACCAGGAGTGGACACCCCTCCCAACCGTCTCACTATCACCAAACCATCATCATCTCCACCAGGCATTTTGGTCTTGGTCACACCAAGCATCCCAACCCATCCCAGCACAGCTGGATCAATGGCAGCAAACACATCTGCTCAAGGGACACTCACAGGGACAGCTGGTCCCTGTCACCTCCCACGCTGCTGCTGCTGCTGCTGCCCACAGAATACCTCACTTCCTTCCTGCTGAATTTTCTTAGCACCCCTGGTTTTTTTTTCCCATCACTTCAGTTCCAGGTGCCTGCTGTGCACTAAGCAGCATCAGTTCTGAGGAGTTGGCTCACGTTGATATTTGTTTTCTGAGGGTCCCTGACTTGAATCCCCAAAAGAAAGGGACCTGGAGTCTTGGTTTGAAAAGGCAGGTGTTTGCTAAGGAAGGCAGGAGCCTCACCTGAAATGGAAAATGCAAACCCCCTCCCTACGAATTATTGTAATTTTGAAATTAAGGGGCTCTCAGGCAAAGAGATGAGAATAGAAATAATGGTTCTTTATTAGGGAAGAAAATAAAAATAAAACAAAAAATGCAGTAACACAAAACCCCACTGCCAGAGTCAGAGCAGTCCCTGCCCCCTGTGTGTCAGGGGGTGGCACAGCCCCATCCCATGGGGGCTCAGCCCTCCTGCAGTGCCAGCTGTGGTTCTGCTGGAGCAGGGATCCTGCACAAGGGGGGAGTTTTCCTCTGCAGCTCCAGGGCTGCTGCAGATGGGCCTGGGCTCCCTCTGGGAATGCAGGGCAGCAGAAAGCTGCTCCTCTGGGAATGCAGTGGGCAAAGGCTGCTGTGCTGTGCCAGGCTCAGATTGGATCCAGGTAGGAATGCTTGGCTCCTCCCCTGGGCGCAGCATCTCCCCATGGGATGCTGGAATTGGATCAGCCCTGCAGGGACACTCAGTGGCCATGGACAGCAGAGATCTCCTGGAGGGAGGTTGGCTGTGGGCAGAGATAAAGAAAAAACTGCCCCATGAACAGCAGAGAACTGCCCCTCCTCTAATGGATGGGAAATAGAATAGAAACCACATCTTGCAGCCCAGGACACCTGGGTATTCACATTTCAGGGTCTGTGGGCAGAACCTGCCTTTCATTTGAAGGTGTTTGCAGGGTGCTTTATGTCAGATGAGAGGTGGCTGAGGGAGTGGCAGGGGCTTGTCCAGGCGAAGCAGGGATGGGATGCTGGGGGTGCCATGGCTGCAGCCCCAGGGCGTGCCCAGGGTGGTGCCCACCAGAACCAACAGCGCTGTCACCCTGAATTGCAGTTCTTCAAGATGGGCATTGCCATGTGCTTCATCGAGATGCGCGGCTCCACCATCCGCGAGGCCAAGAGCCGCAGCTTCGAGCTCATCACCCCCTCCAAAACGTTCAGGTATGCTGGGATCTGGGGGGATGAGCAGGGAGGAGCAGCCCAGAACTGGGCTGGGCGCTGGTGGCTGCAGCCCCTGAGCTCTGGCTGTGCTGGTGCTCCCAGCTTCGTGGCCGAGTCGGAGCGGGAGAAGCGGGAGTGGATGGAGGCGCTGCAGGAGGCCATCGCCGAGATGCTCTATGACTACGAGGTGGCAGAGAAGATCTGGTCCAACAAAGCCAACAAATACTGTGCTGACTGCTGGGCTCAGAGTCCTGACTGGGCATCCATCAACCTGTGCGTGGTCATCTGCAAGCAGTGTGCAGGTGGGACGGCTCCTGGGGGGCACAGGGGCATCCTCGGGGGGTGGGCTGGGCTGGCCTGGGCAGGCATGGTGCTGCCTGGGGTGTGGGCATAATTTGGGGCTCAGTTCCCCAGCAGGTGGGAGTGCTGACTCTCCTGCTCCCTGCAGGGCAGCACCGCAGCCTGGGTTCCAACATTTCCAAGGTGCAAAGCCTGAAGCTGGACACCAGCGTCTGGTCCAATGAAATTGTGCAGGTGAGGCACTTGGGGTGCAGTGAAATTGTGCAGGTGAGGCATTTGGGGATGCAATGAAATCGTGCAGGTGAGGCACTCAGGGGTGCAATGAAATTGTGCAGGTGAGGCACTTGGGGTGCAATGAAATTGTGCAGGTGAGACAGGGTGCAATGAAATCGTGCAGGTGAGGCACTTGGGGGCACGGTGAAATTGTGCAGGTGACACACTCGGGGGTGCAGTGAAATTGTGCAGGTGAGGCACTCAGGGGTGCAAGAAATTGTGCAGGTGAGACACTCAGGGTGCAATGAAATCCTGCTGATGAGGCACTCAGGGTTGCAAGGAAATTGTGCAGGTGAGGCATTTGGGGGTGCAATGAAATCGTGCAGGTGAGACACTCAGGCATGCTGCGCTCAGGGCCAGGGGCAGCATCCCCACAGCCTCCCTCAGGATGCGGGAACACTGGGAATCCTGCTCCTCCTGCTGACCCTGGGGCTCCCCATGACCACGGGACTCTCCCACAGCTCTTCATCGTGCTGGGAAATGACCGAGCCAACCGGTTCTGGGCCGCTCGGCTCCCCGCCAGCGAGGCCATCACCCCGGAGAGCGGCGCCGAGCAGAGACGGGAATTCATCGCCCGCAAGTACCGGGAGGGACGGTACCGCCTGCCTCACCCCCAGCACGGCACTCAGGAGGAGGTGCTGCAGGTAGGGGACACCTCCAGGTGCTGGGAGCCACCCCAGAGCTCCTGGTCTGAGGTGCCAGCCACTCCTGCCTGGCTGCGTGTGCTCACTCCCTCATGCCAGGCAGATTTTGGGAGGTTGTGCCCCGGTTTGGCTGCCGTGGAGCAGCCCTGGGAGGGAGCTGGGCTCTCCATGAGCCAGGGCGGGATCCCTAAATGTTCCTGTTTCACCTCAGGCGTTGTGCTCTGCAGTGGCAGGACCAGCCCTGCTCAAGACCATCCTGCACTTCTTCTCATCCTCGGAGGCTGCTCTGGCCTCTGACCCTGCTGCCAGCGAGGTGGCCCCGGGTCCGACCTTTGGTGGGGACCAGAGAGCAAAAGGCCCAGGAACCTTTCAGGTAAAGAGGAGCCTCGAGCTCCATCTGGCTGTGGTGGAGGAAATTCCCCTTTGCTGCTGGCCCTGCCTCTCCTGGCACGGCCCAAGGCCGGGGACACTCAGGGTGTCGTGGCTCCCTGTGGGACCCGCCCTGTTGAAGGATTCCTCTGGGATCTCTGATTATCGAGTTCCTCTGGAGTCGTTTTTCAGAGAACCCTATGCCTGCACATCCCATTGCCTACACCTGCAGGAGGGGGATCTCCCTCTGGACCCACAATTTGGTGGGTTCCTGCTCCTCCCACAGCCTCCATACTGTGTCCCACAGGGAGCCCCCGCACACAGGACCCGGGTCCCGAGGGTGTCTACAACGAGATCACCCAGCCAGTGACACACAGCGGGTACCTGCACCGGGCCACGGCTCCCCCAAAGCTCCCAGGGGCCAGGAAGAGCAAAGAGGGTGAGTGTGGGCAGCGTGGGAGGGCGGGCAGAGGGTGCCCAGCCCAGTGCCACTGAGCCCCTGTTCCTGCAGACTTCCAGCGCACGTGGTGCTCCCTGGAGAGAGCCCTGCTCTTCTTCGAGACTGAGAAATGCACCGAGCCCCTGGGCCACATTGACAGCGGGGATCTCATCTCCCTGGGGGTCAACAGAGCCCACCAGGCACTCACCAGCCCTGGTCCTACTGAAAGGTACCCGCAGCCATGCCCCAGTCCTGCCCAGAGAGCATGGGGCACACAGGCAGCAGGGCTGGGCTCCCTGCTCTGGCTCTGGGGGCAGGGACAGGGTTGCCCTCATGGCTGCTTCATCCTCTGCAGGTTTCGCTTCACCCTTGAGCTCTTCCTCACTGGGGAAAAAGTGCAGCAGCTGGGAGCTGACGGGCCCGAAACGCTGCAAGCCTGGGCCAGTGCCATCGGCAAGGTGAGCCAGCCCCAGCGTGTCCCCAGACTGTCCCTGCTCACCCACTGTGATTCCTCACAGCTCCCCATGGTCTTCATCCGCTGTGGGAAGCACTCTCCTCCCTTTCCAGGGCTCCTGTCCTCCCTGGTGAGCTGCCCCCATCCTCATGGGGGTCAGCCCTTGGGAGGTCTTCACCCCACTCATCTCCTGTTCCATCCCACAGTGGTTCACCCCCGTGAGCTGCCACTGCCTGCTGGGCTACGAGTTCCAGCGCGTGGGCCAGCTGCGCTACAAGTGCATGCTGAACCCCGAGCGCTGGCAGAGGGCCTTCTTCATCCTGCAGAAGAGCCACCTCTTCATCTGCCCTGCCGAGGAGGATGGGGCTGAGGACAGCATCAACCTGCGGCGGCTGCAGGAGCTCAGTGAGTGCCGGGAGCTCGGAGGGCCCGGGACAGGCACCACGGTGGCCCCGCGTGGCTCTGACTGCTCAGCTTTTCACCCAACACAGGTCTGGTTCCCCCCACGGACACCCCGGAGAAGAAGGAGCTGCTGATCCTGGTGGAGATGGGGAGGTGGGTCCTGGCCGTGGGGGTGATGGGGAGTGAGCCAAGCAATCTCAGTTTGCTGCCCTGGACAAAGGCACTTTGGGATGTGTTGGGACTCAGATGTTTGCTGGTTCTTATCTATGCCACAATCTCACAAATGTGAGTTCTACAGCACTTCACTCTAACCAACTAAAAAATGGACACTAACAACACTCTAACTAAAAATTGGAGCCCCATCTCTCTCTCTACCAGGCCTTTTAAGGATAAACTCTCAATTAAAAAATGACACCTAAATTATTTTTACTTTTAACCCAATAACCAACCACCTGTGGCCCGCAGTGCAGACTTCTTTATCCAATTACACAAAACCACCCAAGCCCATGGAGGAGAAGGTGAAGAAGAAGGATCAGCCTCCTCCCTAAAACCTCCATCTTGCTTTATATATATTACTATATTCTAAAACCCCAAACTCTAAGTTTTCCACCCTGTGATATTACACACTTCTATTCAAACTCCACACCCACAATCCCAGTTCTATAATTCCATTTTGGAAGCCTTCTCCACGGCCTCAGGCCAAATGCAATGTTCTCTTGGGGGTCAGTGCCTGTCAGCACAGACAGTCTGAAATTCTCAGTAGCCAGGGTTCCAACAGGGATGGGCCGATACTGATCCCAAATCCCTGGTGGAGAGGTTACAGGGCTGAGACCGAGGGCCTTGCAGGGGGGGTAGGGTGTCCCTTGGCTCAGCCTGGCTCCCTGTCACAGGCAGGAGGGATAACCTGCCCCTGGGACTACCCTCATTCCCTCTTTTCTGCCCTTGTTGTTCTCAGGACATTTTACCTGCAGGGCTTGTCACGGGCAGACTCGGCAGCATGGTACAGTGACATCCAGGCGTCAGCAGGGGGCCGGGGCAACGCTCTGAGGGACCAGCAGCTGAGCAGGGGGGACATCCCCATCATCGTGGACTCCTGCATCGCCTTCATCACCCAGTACGGTGAGCCCAGCACGTCCCAGTGCCCTCCAGCACCTCGGGATGGCCAACAATCCAGGCAGGAGGCACCGCTCTGGGGCCACCAGCTCCATGAGGGATTCTCTGAGCAGGACCCGGCCCCTGTGACCCCGTGTCCCTGTCCCAGGGCTGCGGCACGAGGGGATTTACCGCAAGAACGGAGCCAAGTCCCGGATCAAGGTACTGATGGAGGAGTTCCGGCGGGATGCCCGCAACGTCAAGCTGCGCATCAGCGACAACTTCATCGAGGATGTCACCGACGTGCTGAAGAGGTTCTTCCGGGAGCTGGAAGATCCCATCTTCACCCTGGAGCTGCACCCACAGTGGAAGGAGGCTGCAGGTACCTCCTTCACCCAGCCCTGCTCCACGCTGGGTTCCCTGAGTACCTGACGGGGGCAGGACGGTCGGGATGGATGGAGATGAGAGATCTCTGCAGCCAGGTCAGGAATTTGGGGTTTATTGCAAAGGGCCTGGGTGCAGGGCCCTGCTGGGAGCTGCCAGCCACAGCTCAGAGCAGGCTGAGAGAAGAGAGGGGAGAGAGGATGAGAGGGTAAGAGAGTAAAAGGGGTAAGAGCATAAAGGGGTAAAAGAATAAATGGGGTAAGAGAGCAAAGTTCCCGTTACAATACCATAAATCTTCTTCTGTGCTGAATATTCTGATTCTCACTAACCAATCTAGTCCAAGATGCAAATCCTATAGCATTTACATACAGCCTATAAGAATCATTACATTACCACACTGTGTTACATTTTAAACCCTAAAAACTCCTCTTTAGGCCCCTTCTGCCAAGCTGTAGGGTCTGCTCTGACCCTTGGACCTGTCTGTAAGCAGAGGGTGTTGTTTCATCAAAAGCGGATTACCTTCAGCTGGCCACACCATTGTTTTCCAGTTGTTCAGTAACTGAGGGATCTCAAAACTTGCTTTCATTTCAATCTCGCTTATAGTTTCCATATTCTCAAAATCTTTTGCCAGACAATCATATTTATAAGGCTTTCCTGTTTCATCTTCCCCAACACCCTGGGGCCAGTGTTCCTCTGGATGGCTCCTGGTGCCAGCCTTGGTGCTGTGTCACCTCTGTATCCGCTGGGTTCAGCCAGGATCTGGTTTTCCTCTCTGCAGAGATCTCCTCGAAGCCGCAGCGCTTGGAGCGGTACAAGGAGCTCATCCATCGCCTGCCTCGCCTCAACCACAAGACCCTGGCTGCGCTCATTGGGCATCTCTACCGGTCAGTGGGGCCCCCAGTCAGGGTCCCCTGGTCCAGCCAGCCCTGTGGGGTCTCCCTGCTGCCCAGGGAGTGCTGGCTCCTATCCCTAAGAGACAGGGAGGGTCCATGCCCTGCTCCACCCACACAGCTGGTGCTGGGACACCTTGAACAGTCATCCTGCAGCAAGGGGGAGCAACAGGAGGTTTGGGACTAGGGGACACCACCCTGTAGGATGTAAATGTCATCCAGTGCCCCAAAAAGACAGAAAACACTCAATTCCCATCATGAGTCAGAGTTTGAGGTAGTGCCGTTGTCTGGTTTGATGTCAGAGAGAAGTTCTCAAAGAGGAACTGCCCAGTTTGGAGTTCCCAGTGCTGAGGGGCTGGGGACATCCAGGCTGTTTGTATGAGGCAGAGGAGGGTGGCTGGGGCTGAAACCCCACCCTGAGCAGGACCAGCCCCTCAGCTGTGTGCTCCTTGTGCCAGGGTGCAGAAATGTGCAGACCTCAACCAGATGAGCACCAAGAACCTGTCGCTGCTCTTCGCACCCAGCCTCTTCCAGACCGACGGCAAAGGGGAGCATGAGGTCAAGGTGATGGAAGATCTCATCGACAACTATGTCAGCATCTTCAATGTAAGCAGGGGCCTGCAGCCCCCTCCATACTGGCTCTGACCCCTTGGATCCCCCCATAGCCCCACCTCTGCCTCCCCCTGCATCCCTCCACCCTGGCCCTGTGTCCTCAAGCTGGATCCTGCTCCACACTGACCCTGGGCACCCTTCCTCTGGCAGATTGATGAGGATCAGGTATCCCAGATGGATCTGGAGAACAGCCTGATCACCACCTGGAAGGACACCCAGGTACTGGGAATGTGCTTGTTGGCCCCCGCCTCATTGGGGACCATTGGGCTGGGGGGACTGGCTGGAGGATGGGGACACTCCCAGCTGCCCACCATGGATCCCTGCTGTCCCATATCCTCATTTGGGAAGGGATGTTTGCTTCTGTCTTATCCCCCTCTTATCTCCCCTGTGCCCACCACCCTGAGGCTCCTGCCTGGGGGAGGAGCAGCCCCAGTTTCCCAGGACACCATCTCCAGCCCCAGGAAGGTGGGATGTGCTCAGCACCCACACCAACACCTCACCAATGCCACCATTTTCCCCACAGCTCTCCCAGGCAGGAGACCTCATCATCGAGGTGTACCTGGAGCAGAAGGTGTCCGACTGCTGCATCACGCTGAAGGTGAGTCCCAGAGCAGGGCTGTGTCAGAGCATGTGGGGAGGGAGCTCCTGGCTCCCCTGGGACCCGTCCTGCACCACCCACTGCAGCTCCCCGTGTGTCCGGCCCCAGGTGTCCCCCACGATGACAGCAGAGGAACTGACCAACCAGGTGCTGGAGATGCGCAACGTGCCCGCCAGCCTGGACATCTGGCTGACCTTCGAGGCGCTGGAGAACGGGGAGCTGGGTGAGCACAGGGGGATGGCCCAGGGGGTGCTCCTGGCATGGCCAGGCTGGTGAGGGGCAGGAATGGGGGACAGCGAGCCAAAACCACCTAGAACAAGAACCCACCAACTGCAAACGAGTCTTTGCTACAACAGTAATTCTAGCTCAACTATTCATCCTCTTAGCCTTCTGGGCCTCAGAGCTAAATATGCTTTTACATCGCATTCAAAGCCACCCTAATCCCCACCCTCATCCTCATCACACGATGAGGGAACCAACCAGAATGCCGAAACGCTGACATTTACCTCCTATTTTATACACTCACCAGCTCACTCCCGCTACGAATTGCTATCCTCCACCTGCACAATCAGATTGGTACACTGTACTTCCCAACACTCAAACTTTCACATCCTACATTAAACTCCTCTTGATCAGGCCTGGCCGCAAGCCTAGCTCTCCTATATCCTTCATAGTTAAAGCCCCCTAGAGGGCCTGCATCTGTGACTGCCTAAAGCCCACATAGAAGCTCCCATTGCCAGTTCCATACTACTAGCAGCCCTGCTTCTAAAACTTGGAGGTTATGGAATTATATGAATCACAATCCTAGTAAACCCAACATCAAACCACCTTTCTGATGGTGGCAGAGAGGACAGGAACTGGCACGGTGGTGAGAGTGTCCCTGTGTCCCCAGAGCGGCCCCTGCACCCCAAGGAGAAGGTGCTGGAGCAGGCCTTGCAGTGGTGCAAGCTCCCAGAGCCCAGCGCCGCGTACCTGCTGGTGAGGAAGGTGCCCATTGGCGAGGGCAGCTGTCTCTTCACAGGTAAGGTGGGCACGAAGGGGCCAAGCCCCTCGGGGTGTCCCCAGGTGGGGACAGCTCTGCCTGAGCTTCCCCTCGCAGCCATCAGGGGCACATCACCGATCCCACAGTGGGGTCCCCCTGCAGTGCCACCCTGCCAGCCCCCTGACCCTTGTGTCCCCACACTGCGCAGGTGCCAAGCGTGAGACCCCCAAGTGTGGGCTGCTGAAGTGCCGGGAGGAGCCCCCCAAGCTGCTGGGGAACAAGTTCCAGGAGCGTTACTTCGTCATCCGGGACAGGAGGCTGCTGCTGCTCAAGGAGAAGAGGGTAGGGGGGATGCTGTGGGATGGACCTCAGCCCTGGGGGTGGCAGGAGGAGCCTGGGGACAGCAGCAGCACAGTGGTGGCTGCTCTCCTGGCAGGGAGGCTGGCACCAAACCAGGCTGACCCACTTGATGTCCTTTCCCAGAGTGCCAAGCCAGAGCGTGAGTGGCCCCTGGATGCTGCCAAGGTTTACATGGGCATTAGGAAGAAGCTGAAGCCACCAGCTCAGTAAGTGGGACCTTCCCAGGCATGGCACTGGGGCAGATATCCGTCCCTCAGTGCCTGCTCCTGGCACCCAAACCCAGCTGCTGGAGTACACCTGGACCCAAAGCCTGTGCCTGTGGGGCGAGCTCAGCCCCCGCCCCACTGCCCAGAGACCCCAGGCTGTGTCTGAGCTGGCAGTGCTGCCCTACAGCCTTGTGTTCCTTTCCAGGTGGGGTTTCACGCTGACCCTGGACAAGCAGCAGCTGTGAGTACCTTCCCCTGCCATCCTGGGGCTGGGGGAGGTCGAGATCTGTCCCCAGTTGTAGTGGGGCAGGACAGCCAGGGGCAGTGGTACAAGGCCCTGGGGTCAGGGCAGAGCTGGGGCTATTGAGGGGCAGAGTGGTGGGGACACATTGTCCCTGGCACAGGATGGGAGCCAGGCTCCAGGGGCCACCCACATCCTTGCCACACAGCCTTCCTGCCTCCCCACCCACCCCAGCACCCCTGGGTGGTGCTGGGTGCCCTAAAAGCTCCCACCTTGCCCTAAAGCAGCAATGTGGGCACACAGAGATTTTCAGAGATTTAGCCCTGCAGGGTGTAGATGAACCTGAGAGCTCCAGGCTCACAGACAAGGTGACAAGGTGACAAGGTGACGGACATGGGCCCCACTGCCCCCACTCCCTGGCAGCTTCTCCACTCTTTGCTCTGCAGGTACCTGGTGTGCTCAGGACAGGCCGAGCTGTGGGACTGGACCACCAGCATCCTCAAGGCTCAGGTGGGTGCAGGCTGGTGGTGCCACCCAGCTGGGCAGGGCTGGGAGGGGGCTGGCAGGGCGTGACCCCCGTGCCCACCCTGTCCCTGTGCACAGCACGATGACCTGCGCCCCGTGGTGCTGCGCCGCCGCTCCTCCTCCGACCTGGCCAAGCAGAAATTCGGGACGATGCCGCTGGTGCCCCTGCACGGGGACAGCACCGATGCCACCATGCTCTCTGCCAACCAGACCCTGGTAAAGCCCCTGCAGCTCCCCCTGCCCACAGGTGCTCCTGCACCCATCCTGGTCCTTGTACCCGCCCCAGGACCCCGTGCCCACCGCAGGGCTGGAGAGGCTGGCGCCCCAATGGGTGCTGTGTGTGCTGTGTGCCATGCTCGTGTCCGTGCCCATGTCCGTGGCAGCTCTCCGTGCCTGCAGGCTCCTGCAGCCTCTGCCCTCCCCTGCCTGCCCAGGCAGCCGTGGCCCTGCTCTGTGCTCTCCGTGCTCACCCCTGTCCGTCTCCTCTGTTTCTAGCGCCGCCTGCACACGCGAAGGACTTTGTCCATGTTCTTTGTAAGTACCTGCACACCTGGAGCACCTGCTGCTGGCTTTGCACTGTGCCAGGGCTCACCTGCAGCATGCCACGGGCACTCGGAGACGTGCCCACCTTGTGTGGCAGACGAGGGGGTGCTCACTGCTCTGCACGTTCCCTGCCTGGGGATGTGGGTCCCTGCATGGTCCCGGTGTGGGCAAACAAGGGCACCCCAGTCCAGCCCAGTTCCCAGAGCCTCTCATGCTGGGCACACTGTGCCCATAGGGAATCAGTGGAAGAAATATGAGGAAAGAGGTTTGGGTGTGCCTTGCCATCAGGTTATTTCCAAAAAGGCCACGGAGCTGAACCACATCTCTCCTGGCTTTGTGCTCTCCATGGGATCCACCTGCCTGCCCCAGCCTGAACGCTCTGCCAAGGGGTGCTGGGCTGGTGGCATGGACCGTGCCCAGGCAGGGACCAAAACTCCCCTTCTTCAGCCATGGGGAAGAAAGGGCAGCAGTGCCTGAGCTGAGGGACCTGGTGGAGGGTGGGTCCCCTGCAGGTATCGGCCCCATGGTGAGGGACAAGGATCCCCAGGCAGTGCAGGGAGGGCAGGGTGAGGGGGGACAGAGGGATACAGCTGAGCTGTGTGGGCAGTGCCACTCACCCTGCGCCCTGCCCTCCCCAGCCCATGAAGATCCACCAGGACTCCCTGGAGGAGCAGCAGGAGAAGGAGGCAGACACTGATCCTGTCTACGAGGAAGTGGGGAACTTCCCCGAGCTAGCGGCGCTGGACCTGGGGCAGGGGCTGCTGGCAGAGCTGGCGGCCGTGCCCCCCGTGGACAGGTCCAAGAAGCCATCCCCATTCCCTGAGGAGCCCCCAGGCACCGCCCTGCGCTCCTCACTGCCTGCCAACCCAGCCCAGAGGGTGACAGGACCCTCTGTCACCAAAGCCGTGTCCCTCGAAAGGGGCTTGAACCTGGAGAGCAGCAAAGCCCCAAGCCCGGGGCTCAGACCCACCAAAACGTCCTCTCTGGAGAGGAACATGGAGCCTTCCCTGGTGCTGGGCAGGGACTGGGAGCAGGCAGCCACACCCGGGAGCAGCCCCACAGCAGACACCTCCCTGGAGCTGCCCAGGAAGAGGAGCTTGCAGCCTCCCTCTCCCATCAGTGACAAACTGATGCAGGAGCTCAGCAGTGTCATCCTCAGGAAGAGCGATGGCCAACCCCCGGGGCCTGGCCAGCCGGTGACGTGACCCGCTGTGCCAAAGGGGTGGCCACCGACCTGGGGTCAAGTCGTGCCCATCGGTGGCAGCGATGATGGGTACCCCCGTGGCAGAGGGGATGGTACCCCACACTCCCACATGGTGGGACCCCCACCCTGCTCCTCCTCCTCATCCCGGAGCCAGGCTGGGATCGGGAACCGAAGGGACAAGTGGTGACCAGGATGTTGGGCCGTGGTACCCCCTCGTGGGAGGGCTGGGACTGCTGCCACCCACTGTGCCCTTGCTCGGGGGTGGCACATCTGTCGTGGAGCCCAGCACCGAGGGACACAAGTAAAGGGGAAAACAAAGCAGGAACGTGGTGCCCGCATGTTTGGCAGCATGGCACCGTGCCGGGCAGGGGGCATGGGGTGCCTGCCAGCACGGGGGCACACAGCGTGTCCCCTCCAGCTCTGGGCCTGCGGGCAGGGCCAGGACACCCAAGCCATCCCCCCTTCCCTTCTTGCATCCCCTGGGGCATACTTTGGGGGGAAAGGGGGAGCAGCAGGAGCAGGGCTGGCCGTGTGTGCCTGGCGTTAGTCCTGGCGATGGAGGGCAGCCCCTCCTCTGCGAGGGTGTTTGTACCTTTCCTGCCACCAGCAGGGAGAAATAAAGGTTTATTTGTACTCTGGAGGGTTTGGTCATTGCAGGGGGAGCGGTGAGGGATGCCAGGGTCTGGCAGGTGGGGAGGTCAGGGTGCCAGGCACCCAACTGAGGGTCCCATGGGATTGGGCAGTGCTGGTGTCATCAGGGGGGCAAAACCGAGGCAAAATCCTTGTGAGCCTCGGATCCAGGTGGGATTTTTTGCCCAAGTCTATTGTCAGCCCTTCATGGTGGGCGCGCTTCAGGCTCCCCCATCCCTGGGGCAGGGAGACACAGCCTGGCAGCCCTGGCTCTGCTCACTGGACCTCAGGGGCAGGGCTGTCTTCTCCGTGGACCTCCCCGACGAGGCCTCGAGCCCCCGCAGGCAGCGGCCTCCTGCATCCCGGAGCCAGCCCCGAAAATCCCGGGAGACGTAGAAGTAGATGAGGGGATCAAAGCAGTTGTTGCAGGCGCTGAGCACCAGGGCCAGGGCGTAGGAGATGTAGGTGCCATTGTTGCAGCCCGTGGGCTCCAGCAGGTGGTGGATGAAGAGCAGCACGTTGCTGGGCGTGAAGCAGAGGATGAAGACCAGGAGGACCAGGGCCAGGACACGGATCACCTGCCCGTGGCTCCCTCCCTTGGCCAGCAGCCGCGCCAGGATGCAGCTGTAGGAGATGATCATGAGCACGAAGGGCAGGCCAAAGCCCAGCCCCACCAGGAACAGGAAATAGTAGCCAAAGAACCTTTGGGTTTCCTTTTCTAGCACATCGTGGCACGTCGTGATGTTGAGGCTGGAGATACCGTGTGTGTGGGAGCGCAAAAGCAGAGGGCTCACGCCCAGCCCCACCAGCAGCCAGATGCCCACAGAGATGCCCACTTTGCCTCTTGTCCAGCTGGAGCCCTTCCACAGGAAGGGGTGTGCCACAGAGATGTAGCGCTCCAGGCCAATGCAGGTGAGGAAGAGGATGGAGCTGTACATGTTCCCGTAGAAGAAGGCCACCATGGCACGGCACAGGTAGTCCCCAAAGGGCCAGTGGTTGCCCAGGAGGTGGTAGGAGATCTTGAAGGGCAGCAGGAGGACAAAGAGCAGGTCGGCCCCAGCCAGGTTGAGCAGGAAGACGGCACTGGAGCATCTCCTGAAGTTGGTGGCCAGGACCCAGCAGGCCAGAGCGTTGGCTGGCAGCCCCACCAGCAGCACCACGGAGTAGAGGGCAGGCAGGAGGCGGGTGCTGAGGGTGCTCTTGAGAAAATCTTCCTCGGAGGCCTGGGAGCACACGTTCTTCTCCTGGGGAGTGAGGGGCAGCAGGGCTCGCCCTTTCTTGTTGGGCACTGCGGGGGCACAAGGGGGCACAAGGCATCGGGCTCAGCCGAGGGCAGGAGCTGTCACCACTCCCTGCAGAGCCACCACTGCACACAGGAGGTGACATCTCCCACGGCAGGGGAGCCCCCAACACCCTGCAGATCTGTGCCCCGTTCTGTGCCAGCCAGCACCGCAGCGGTGCCAGCCCAGCGCGGTGCCCTGCTCTGAGCCTGGATGGGCTCTGCTCCCACAGCCCTGGTGCTGCTGGTGTCCCTTGGCCTGCCCAGCCCGGCACAAAGGGATCAGGAGGGCAGCACGGGGCTGGGATAGTCCCAGCCGTGTCCCCAGCTCAGCTCCCCACCACAGACAGAGACAGCTCCTCATCTTCCTGTGGTCAGGGGATTTTCGTTGCGTGCAAAGAACTAAAGTGAAGAACAGGAAGGTCCCAGGACACCAGAGAAACAACCCAGGATCAAATCCCTTTTCTGGCTTGCTCAAAAAAAAAAAAACAGACAGGCTCTGCACGTCACCCCAGCTGCAGAATTTCTATCCTGATGGTCCCCAGAACACCCTGCCCCGGGGGGCTTTGGTAAAATCCAAGGCGTCTCCCACAGCCTCTGCCCCCTCTCCACATCCAGGGGATGGAAAATTCAGGTTATGAGAGAAGTAATCTGAATTTTGCTGCCAAAAGGGGAAATGCTGGCTGAGTTTCAGGTCTTCACTCAGATTCTCAATGTGGACACAGAGGGAAGGCAGCAGAGCAGGCCCCCAAACTCTCCCCATGTCACCCAGCCATCACCTCCAAGTGTCACGGGATGTGATGTTGGGGTGTCCCAGTGAGGTGTCCCTGCCCTACCCCATCAGCCCCAGACCCACCGAGGCACTCACCTGAGGAGGGATGGGCAGCAGAGCCAAGCCAGGCACAGCTGAGCAGGAGGGTGACACAGGCAGCAGCAGAGGCAGGTGACAGTCCCCGCCAGGACATCTCTGCAGAGTGCCCGCTGTGCCAGCCGGGTCTGCACCAATGGCACTGGGCTGGTGACACGGCGGGGCTGTCACCCGTCCCTTTCCCTGCTGACACCTCCCTGTGTCTCCACCACGTCACAGCAGCGTCCTGCCCACATCCCTGCGGTGTGACAGCCAGACCGGGGCGCGGGGTCACCGCCAGCTGTCACCACAGCGAGCACTTGGGGCGCTCCATCGAGGGGGGAAATTTCCAGCTGCGTCACACGACCACGCAGACTGTGTGTGGGGAGGAGGAAACAGCGAGAGGCAGCTGGAGGCAGCCAGGAGAAGCGCAGCGGGGAGATGGAGCTGTTTGTGCTCCGTCTGTGGGACAGGAAGGTGGCAGCGGGTCCCCAGCCTGGTGACATGTGGCCCTGCCCCACTGCAGCACTCCAGGGCTCTGGGCATCCTGCCTGCCAGCCCTGCCAGGGCCACATATGCCCAGGATCCATCACTGGGGCCAGGCTGGCATGCTGGTGTCACAGCTTGGTGTAGATGGTGCCACCCTGCATTGTCCCCTTCCTGTCACCAAAGTGGGCGGTCCATTTTTCCAGGTTAGGAGGGGAGTACCAGAGCCAGTGACACATCCCCAGCCCAGCCTTGTGCATTGCCACACACCAGGGGACCAGGACATGTGCAGCCAACCCCAGAAGTGTCATGGGAGGAGAAAGACGGGGACAAATGGGACAATGGGGAGAGCCACGAGCTGTGGAGGAAACACAGAGAGAAATCCAGACAGAAAGAGAAGTGAGAGATGAACGGGGTGGGAGAGGGTTGGGAGGGGGACAGGGGGACAGACGGGGACTGGTTGGGGTCCCTCATGATTCCAGGTGGCCCCCAGTGAATGCCACTGCTCAGCTCTGTGCCCCTGTCCCACGGCAGGGTCCTGCCAAGCCAGGGGCTCTGTGTCCTCCATGTGATGTGGGACCCCACATGTCCCCTCAGTGTCCCACATGTCCCCACATCCCAGGGCCAGTGCCCCAGTGTCACCACATCCTGGGACCAGTGTCCTGTGCGTCCTCATGCACAGGGACTCAGTCTCCAGTGATCCCAGTGCTGTGATCCCCATGTCCCCATGTCCCCCTGCCCAAGGACTGTGCTCTCCATCCCCCCACGTCCCTGTGATGCTGTGCCCACACATCCCCATCTGTCACAGCCCTGTGTCCCCATGTATGTCCCTGTCCTCCTGTCTCCTTGTGTCCACATGTCCTCACATCCCTGTGTCACATATCCCTGTGTTCCCATGTCCCTGTCTCCCCAATTCCCATGTCCCTGTGTCACATATCACTGTGTCCCCATGTCCCTGTCTTCTCATGTCCTCATGTTTGCACGTCCCTGTCTCTCACACCCCTGTGTTCCCACATCTCTGTCTCCCCACCTACATGTCCCCATGTCCCCGTGTCACATATCCCTGTCACCTGCCCTTGTCTTCCCACATCCCCATGTCCCTGTGTTCCCATATCCCTGTGTTTCCATGTCTCTGTCTCCCCGTGCCCCCATGTCCGCATGTCCTTCTGTCACATATCCCTGTGTTCCCATGTCCCTGTCTCCTCATCCCCATGTCCCTGTGTCACATATCCATAAGTTCCCATGTCTCTGTCTCTCCATCCCCCTGTCCCCATGTCCCTGTGTTCCCATGTCCCTGAGCTCCCATGTCCCTGTCTCCCCGTGTCCCCTGTCCCCCTGTCCGCTGTCCCCGTGTCCATGGCCCAGCCCACACGTGCGGCACCGACCACCAGGCGGCGCTGCAGCCCCCGAGGGGCGGGGCTTTGCTGGGGCGATGGGCGGGGCTCCCGGCAGCGCGGGAAAGGGGCGGGGCTGGTTGGAGGCGGCTCTGGGGGCGTGTCCGTCAGTGAGCTGTGGGCGGAGCCTGATGGGGCAGGGCTCGTCTTGGGGCGTGGTCTGTGAGGGGCGTGGTCCGAGAGGGGCGTGGACAGTGGGCGGGGCGCGGCCGGCCCGGCAGTTCCGGGCTCCGCACACGCGGATCGAGGCGGCGGCGATCGGGACCGGCACCGGGATTGGGATCGGCACCGGCACCGGCACCGGGACAGCGCAGCCATGCAGCCGCCGCCGCGCAAGGTGAGCGCCGGGCCGGGCCGGGCCGGGCTGGGCCGGGCCGGGTCACCGGGGCCGGATCCTCCCTCGCTGCCGCGTCCTGCAGCCGTGACCGAGACTCGCCCCCGGCGGAGCCTCCCGGGGCTGGGGAAGCGAGGCCGCGTTTGGGCAGCGCTCAGGAGCGGGGGCCGCTGGGCACCGGTACCCGGGCAGGGCGGACAGCGCATCCCCGCACCCCGTGCCCGCCGCGGCCGCGGGGCTGAGCGGGACCTTCCCGCAGGTGAAGCTCACCCAGGAGCTGCGGGTCCATCTCCTGGAGCAGCTGTCGGGCCTGCAGAGCAAACAGCAGCGGGACGCCGAGCTGCTGGAGGACATCAGGTAGGGCCCGCACAGGTGACAGCCGGGTCGAGGTGACACCGGGAAGCTCATCCCGTGTCTGTGTCTGTGTGTGTGTGTTGTGTGTGTGTGTGTGTGTGTGTGTGTCTGTCTGTCTGTCTGTGTGTCTGTGTGTCTGTGTGTGTGTATGTGTGTGTGTGTCTGTGTCTGTGTCTGTGTGTGTGTGTGTGTTTGTGTCTGTCTGTGTGTCTGTGTGTGTCTGTGTCTGTGTGTGTGTGTGTGTCTGTGTTTGTGTGTGTGTCTGTGTATGTGTGTGTGTGTGTGTCTGTGTCCCCAGGCTGAGACCAGGCAGCTCATCCTGTGTGTGTGTCCCTAGGCTGAGATGAAACAGCTCATCCCGTGCATGCGTGTCTGTCTGTGTGTGTGTGTGTGTCTGTGTGTGTGTCTGTGTCTGTCTCTGTCTGTGTCTGTGTCCCCAAGCTGAGACCCGGCACGGGCGGGCCAGGCACCGGGCATGGCTCACCTTGAGCCTGTCACCTCGAGGTCATGGGCTCCATCACCCACTGGGGTGGCCTGATTGGGACAGGATGGTGGCAGGGGGATGGTGGCAGCAGGTGATGGGAGGGGTGGCCCATGCCTGCCCCTCTCTATGTGTCCTCTCTGTGTCCCCTCTCCCCCCAGGTCCTACAGCAAGCAGAGGGCCACCATTGACAGGGAGTACGGGCAGGTAAGGAGGTGCCACGTCGGGATTTGGGATCAATGTCCTGGGGGCGCCCAGGCCCCATCCTGCCGGCCTGGATGAGGGCAGGAGCTGGGCACGGCCCCGCGCAGGCAGAGGGCAGCCTCGGGAATCACCCGAGCGTGGCTGCTCCGTGCTGGCCCCGCAGGGTGGTGGCAGATGGCTCATCCTGCCAGGAGGACCCTGACCACGTCCAGCACCCGCTGGGGGCTCTGCTGAGCACGGCATGGCCCGAACCTTGGGTGCTTTGGGAGCCTGGAGGGAAAACCTTGTGGGGGAAGGAAACCGCTGGGCTCTGCTGTCTGCTGGGTCATCGCAGGGCGCTGCTCTGAAATGTCAGTTTGGTTTTGATGTGAGATGTCCCTGCAGCATCCCCTGGGGACGTACTGCAGCAGAACTGTGTCCCTCCTTCCTGCAGCTGGTCACTGTGTCACTGCCCTCCCTCACACCCCCAGGCTGGGGGTGACCATCCATCCCCCCAGGGTTGGGGTCTTGCTGTGCTTGGCTTTGCTGGAGCTCCTCTACTCTGTCTCTGTAGCCAGTGTCCCTCACTGATGTCCCCTTGCAGGTTCTCTGTCCCAAAAGCCATAGCAGGGGGGTCCTTTCATTGTGGTGGCTGCCCCCCCAAAAAGCTTTTCTCATGGGGAGCACAATGGGATTCCTGCTGACACCGAGCCATGGGGATGTGTCTGTGCTCTGAGGGGACACGTGTGTGTCCCCAGGTCCATGGGGTGGGCAGCCAGGCTGGGGGAGCCCAGTTTTGGGCCCAGGGTGGGTTGGTGGGTGCTGGGTGCTCAGCAGGGTCGGGCAGTGCCGGTGATGCTGGGTCTGTCTGCAGGCTCTGCAGAGGCTGGCCAGCCAGTTCGTGAAGAGAGACTGGCAGCGGGGCCGTGGTGAGGCCAGCGACTCCAGGTGGGCTGGGGACAGGGACAGGGCTGGGGACAAGCAGCTGGGGCTTGCCATACCTGCCCATGGCCCTCCCAACTTGGAGATGCTTAATGCCAACCCAGATTTGGGTGTCACTGGGATGCAGCTGTGGGTGGGATGTCCCCAGTTCCAGTCTGCTGGGACTAGAGGTGCTGGCAGTCCTGCTGGGCACCCCCAGAAGGTGTCACAGGGCAGGGAGTGCCTGGCCCTGTGTTAACCCTGTGCCCACAGGAGCGTGGCAGCTGTCTGGAAAGGCGTCATCGAGGGGACAGCACACGCCGGGCAGGTCCGTGTCACCGCCTCCGAGAGCTACCGCGCCCTGGCCGCCGAGGCCGCCCGCAGCGCCCGCCTCTGCAAGGAGAGGACGCTCAAGAAGGTACCGGGGCAAGGCCATGTCCCTGTGCCCGGGCCGGGGGACAGCAGTGCCCCCCAGCTGACGCTCCCTGCAGGGCATCGAGCGGCTGCAGAAGGCGCAGGTGGAGCTGCTGGAGACGGTGAAGGAGCTGGACAAGGCCAAGAAGCAGCTCAGCCACCTGCGGCGCAGCAGTGAGGTGGCCAAGGACAAGGCGGCCGACGTGGAGGCGCGGTGAGTGGGGCACACGGGGCCGGGGGGCTGCTGTGCCCCAGGGTGGTCTCACACCCCCCTCCACCCTCCCCAGCCTCCGCAAGAGCGACCGGCGGATATTTCACACCAAGGCCAGCCTGCAAAAGCTCAGTGCCAAGGTCGGTGGCGTGGTGGTTGGCAGGGTACCCATGCTGGGGACACGGGGCACCATCGCCAAGCCTCGGTGCCCACGTCCCCACAGTTCTCAGCACGACTGGCCGAGCACTCGAGGCAGCTGGCAGGGGTGCAGAACGAGTACAGCTTCGCCCTGGTGTCTGCCTCTGCACACCTGGAGCATTACCAGCGTGTGGAGCTGCCCGCAGCCATGCAGGTAAGAGATGCCCGGACCCCCCGTGCCCCTTCCCCAGGGTCCCACAAGGAGCATCTCCCACTGCCAGCACGGAGGGTCCTGCTGCACAGGGTCAGGGCTGGCTGCCCTGGGGGGTCAGGGATGTCCAGTGGGGGGATGTGGCAGTGCTGGGGGGTCCCTCTGCTTGTCCCCAGGCTCTGGATGGGGACCTCTATGAGCGGCTCCGGGAGCACTTGTCAGCTGCCAGCCGCACGGAGGTGGAGACCTGCCGGGCCACCCGGGACTGGTTCCAGGGCGTTGTGGAGGCATCTGCACGGGTAACAGCACTGTCCCCTGAGCTGGGTGGGACACGAGGGCACAGGTGAGCCCCTGGCCCCACACCACTCCCCTGCTGCAGGTGTGCCGGGAGCAGGACCTGCTCCTCTTCCTGCAGGACCACCCCGCCTTCTCCCTGGCGCCCGAGCAGCGCTTCCAGCTCACCGGGCTGGAGGAGGTAAGTGGAGGGGGTCGTTACAGCAAGGTGGGGCCTGCACAGCCACCCCCTTGTCACCGCCGTGTCCTTGCCCAGGTGTGCCTGCTGCCACCAGCAGACGATGGGGCCAGCCTGGAAAAGGAGGCACGGCGCTGGGCCACGCGGGTGGCCCGGGAGCACAAGAACAGGGCACACAGCGAGGAGGTGGGTGTTGTCCTGCCCCACAGAGCACCGGGGGCTCAGGGAGGGGCTTTTGCAGCCCCTCACCAGCTGCCACCACCCTCTGAGCTGTGGTGCCCTGGGTAGGTGCTGCAGCGGCTGGAGGCCAGGAGGCAGCAGGGGCTGGAGGCGGAGGCGGCGGCTGTGGAGCGGCAGATGGAGGAAGTGAGGGAAAACATCCGCAAGGCAGAGGTGGGACCCTCGTCAGGGAGCTTGGGGTGACATCTGTCACCCCCAGGGTGGGGCATGTAGGGACAGGGAGGGGTGGTGGCTGGGATGCTGCACTTGGTGTGTGGCGCTGGGGATGTCACCACATCTGGGGATGGGGGCGATGGGGTTGGGACACCACCAGAGGTATCCCGGGCACTGTGACAATGTGTGGTGTCCCCAGGTGAGCCGGGTGAAGGCCGAGGCACGGCTGGCACTGCTGCGGGCGGCAGGGCTGGACGTGGACGCCTGGCTGGCTGGGGCCATGGTGGGGACAGGCGAGGAGACCCCCACGGGCCTGGACCCAGCCGAGTTCGATGACTACGAGGACAGTGATGATGACGATGAGGACGATGAGCCTGGGCCTGCTGCCCGCACCTACCCCTACACCTGCCGGGTGATCTTTGGCTACCAGGTATGGCCCTGCCTGCCTGGCCCTCACCCTGCCTGCCCAGGGCTGGCACCTCAGCCTCTCTGCCACTTTGTCCCCATCTCCTGCAGGGCTGCCAGGCAGACGAGCTGTCCATCAGCCAGGGCGAGGAGCTGGAGATCATTGAGGATGGGGATGCAGAGGAGTGGGTGAAGGTGGGAGCAGGCTGAGCCTCCATACTGGGGGACACTTTTTGGAGGTCCCCAGGCTGGCCCCACTCTGGAGCCTGGGATGTTCACGTGGTTTCTGCCTCCTCAGGCTCGGAACAAGGCTGGGCAGGTCGGCTACGTCCCTGAAAAGTACCTGCTGTCCCTGGGGTGTGACTCGGGGGCTGGGCTGGGGCCCCCAGGCCCCTCTGCCTTGCACCGCCAGCTCTCCAGCATCATGGCTGCAGAACTGGTGCTGGAGCCTGGAGGTGGGTGCTGGGCATCACCCCCACCCCAGAGAGGGGAGCGGGATCCAGAGGGTGCTGAGCCCCCTCCCCGCCCTCCCCTCAGCCTGGCTGGTGCGAGCCCTGTACGACTACGAGGGGCAGAGCCCCGAGGAGCTGAGTTTCCCTGAGGGGGCCATCATCCGGGTGCTGCCCCGTGCTGCTGGCGAGGTGGACGATGGCTTCTGGACCGGCGACTTCGACGGCCGCGTCGGCGTCTTCCCCTCCCTGGTGGTGGAGGAGCTCACCGGGGCCCGGGAGGCAGCCGGGCAGGTTGGTGCCAGGAGGGTCATTGAGTCACCCTGGCATTTCCATGAGTGCTGAGGTGAAGCCCCCTTCTCACCATGCCCATCCCTCTTGGCTGTGTTTTCCCAGGACCTGCCATCACCGTCCCCTCCGCCCTTCTCCCCTCCTGGCCTCGCACCTGGGGCCAGCCTAGTCCCCAGCTCTGCTCCTGAGACAGCGCTGGGAGGTGAGTGCTGGGGAAACTGGGGAAACTGGGAAGGGGCTGGAGGAGCCTGGAAAGCCAGGCTGAGCTGCTGGGCCCTCCCAGGTTGCCGGCAGGATGGCACGGGCAGCGGGCAGAGCTCTCCAGACCTGGCAGCCACGCGCCTGCGGCCAGTAAGTCCCTTCACAGGGATGCTGTGACCCCAAAACCTGCCCCAGCCCTCCTGTAATGGAGCCACCCGTGTGTTTTGGGGGGGTCTGAAGGGGGATGAGTGGCCTCAGCATGTTGGCACCACTTCTCTCCCTCTCCCTTTCCCCTTCCTCTCCCTCTCTGCAGCTCCGTGCGCCGCCCCCGCCGCCCGGCAGAGCCCCCGAGCCCGACCCCGAGCTTCACTTCAGCTGACCCTGTGGGTGCCCCCAGCCCTCCTCCCCCAAAAAGCTTTGCCCGAGCAAACCACCACAGGCTGCTGTCCCGGCAGCAGGAGCTGCTGCTGCCCCATGCCCCGAGCTGGTCTCTCCAGGGGCTGCACCCTGCTTGCAGAGTGGTCCTGCACCCCAGTACAGCACCCAGAACCCCTTTTTTGGGGTGCCCTGTGCCACAGCCAGGCCCCATCTCACCCCCCTTTTGCCTCCACCCTTCCTGCCTGGCATCACCCGTGCACGCCCAGCCCAGCCCTGGTTCCTGGGGGTTCCTCTCTGACCCCTGCCAGCCCCCCCAGGCAGGAGCGGGTGTGGGGGGGCTGTTCCCAATAAATCAATCAATCCCGCTGGCCCTGCCGAGGGGTTCAGCAGCTTTAATGGTTGTAGCTCGTCTATGTACAGGGCGTTACACACCGAAGCTGGCGCGGCCCCGGGGCTGCCCGCTGGCCTGGCCCGGGGCCATCCCGCCCCCAGGGCCTGTGCCGGGATGGGGCCGGGAGCTCCTCTCTCCGCCAGCATCTCCCAGGACCTGCCGGTGCAGGGTTTGTGCCAGTGCCCGCTCTGCGTGGCAGGGGTGCCCGGGGGGGGCTGTGCTCTGTGGTGAACGTGCCCGGTGGGCGGGGGGCGCTCCCCACCGCCCCGGGGGGGGCTCAAGCCGCTGCCTCCATCCCTGCCCCTCGCCGCGGCCCCCTGTGATCCTTCCCCCGAGCTGGGGGGCCGCGGGGGCAGCGGGCTCCGGGTGCCGTCCTGCCCCTGGCAGGCCCGAGGGTCCCTCGGGGGGGTCTCCGGGGAGGGTGCGGTGGGTGGGACTCGGGTACCTATTGCCAATGGGATGAAGGCTGGCGCCGAGCGCGGTTGTCGGTGTCGCGGGCGCGTCGCTCCGGCCATGCCAAGCGCGTAGCTGCCCACCCGGGGCCGGGCACGGCTGCCCCGCGGCTGCCCCACGGCAGAGCCCCAGCCCCGAGGGGCCCGAGGGCTGCGCGCCTCCCGTGCACGCTCCAGCCGGGAGCGGAGAGGAGCTGTGGGAGGGAGAGAGGCAGGATGGGGCTGGTCCCCGCAGCCATGGCACCTCCCCACCACCCAAATGGGATTGCCCGGGGTCGCTGCCTGTGGCTGGGCACGTCCCGACCCCTGGAGAAAGGGTTCAGTCTCTCTCCATCTCCAGCAGCTAGCTGAGAACCAGCAGGGCAGGGACACTGAGAGTGCCCTCCCACCCCCCCCAGACATTGTCCCAGGGGCAGGGGACAGGGGCAGGAGACAGGCACTCACCTCACACACGGTCCTGCTCCGCGGCGCTGGGCTCCTGTGGGATGGAGGAGGGGGGTCAGCGCTCCCACGGTGCTGGGGCTGGGCTGGGCTCTGCCTTGGCCACAGCAGTGACCCGAGGGGCAGGGCCCCACTGAGCCTCCAGGAGCGAGTACAGCCCAGGCACCTTCTCTGCCCTTCCCCACCACCTGCAGGACGTGACAGCAGCAGCCACCAACGCTGGTGCTGGCTCTGACTGCGACTGAGGGCATGGGGGATGGGGGAGAGTCCAAGCGGCACCAGGGCTTGGTGACAAACATCCCAGGGCAGTCCTGTCACCGTTCTCCTGGGACCCCATGTCCTGGAGCACCCCAGCACCACAGGCAGCATCCAAGGCAGGAGCCTGGCACTGGGCTTGCCCTGCACCTGCTTCCCCAGGGATCAGAGGGATTCCCAAGGCTCAGTGGGACACAGGAGGACCTGTCACCACCTCCCCAGGATTCTGAGGAAGGGCTGCAGCCCATCAGCTCTACCCTGCCTTGCCCTTCTCCATGAAACAGCTCAAACCTTCCACCAGCTCACCAGAAAGCAAAGGGGGAAACAGTGGGATCCTGCTTTGTCCTTATCCAGCATCCAGCCAGGCACCTTCCCCAGGCCTCTCCCGTGCTGACCCAGTCCTGCCCCATCCCACTCCCTGCCAAGGGCTGCTGGCATGTGCCCAGCCCCGTGCACAACCAGCCCCAGGGGATCTCCATGGCTTTGAAGCATGCCAGGAATTTTACCCAGGCATTTGGCTTCCTTTTTCTTCCAAGAGCTTTGCCACATCGTGCTGGTTTTGTGAGGCAAGTCAAGGCCCAGCTCTTGGAGCTGCTGACACTACACAGGGGGTGTTTCCCAGCCCCCTTCCATGAAAATCACCTTCTCCCAGCTGCAGAACCACAAATGAGTCTGGTTCACAGGCATGAGCCTGTGAGTGAAATTCTGGGTGTCTGAACCACCACCACCAGCCTCATTTGCTCACTGGTACCAGCACAGAGGCAATTCCAGGGAGAAAACCCCTGGAGCTTCTAACCCCTCCAGCAAGGTGGTTGGGTGGGACACTGGGAGGTAGCAGGGTACTGGGAGCTCCAGGAAGGGTGGGCTTCCCTCCTCTCTGAGCACAGCTCCTCAGGAGCAGGGGAAACAGCCAAGACACGACCCCTTGGCTTTGCCATTTCCTGACCTTCGAGGTAAGGAAGGCTCCTGGAGAAACCTGCCCCTGCCTGTTGCTGTGGGGCCACACTGGACCCCATTGAGGCTACGGCTCTGGGGACACCACGTGCAGCAGGGCAGCTCTGCCACGTCAAAATCCCAATGGATGTCCCCAAAGGAAAAGGAGTCCCTTGCCAAGGGGAATGGGCAGCAGGTCTGCAGCACCTCCCACTGCCCCTGAAGCAGGGTGGGACCAGACACAGTCACTCCACTGCCTCAGACATCGGAAAATAGGTGAGAAAAAGCAATCCCCCTCCAACCCACATGGGGACCGGGAGGAGGAGGAACGTACCTGCTGCTTCCCATCCTCCCCTCCGGACTGTTTCCTGCTGCTCTCGTCTCTCCCCAGCTCGTCGGCCTGTTCCTGCAGACTCAGGCTCCCGTGAATATCCGACACTTCATCTGCTGACGCCAGTCCGATCTCCTCCAGGCAGATGCCGGCTCCTTCCCTCGCCAGCTCTCCCGGGATGTTGGGACTCGACGCTCCCAGCATGGGCAGGCTCAGCAGCCTGCGCTGCCGGCTTGAGCTCCCGGGAGCGGATCCAGCACCCGGCAGGGACCCTGCCCGGCCGGACCCTGCTGTGCCGGACCCAACCGTGCTGGACCCAACCGGGCCGGGCCCAACCGTGCCGGACCCCACCGTGCCGGACCCCATCGGGCCGGACCCAACCGTGCCGGACCCAACCGTGCCGAGCCCCGCCGTGCCCGCCCGCCGGCTGTCACGGGTGCCGGAGCTGGCGGGTGTGTTGGCGGCCGGGCTGGCGGACAGGCTTTGCTCGGCGCTCCTGGCACTCTGCGTGCCCGTGTGGACGGCTCCGTTCTGCAGGCCGGCCGTGGGGACAGTCCCGTTGAGCAGCTCGCTGCTGCGCTCCAGCTCCTCCGTGCTCGGCGGGCGGCTGCCCACAGGCAGAGCCCCGTCCTGGTGCTCCGGCAGGGACGGCTTCTTCCCGATGTGTGTGACACGGAACCTGCAGTGGTGGCAGGACAGAGCAGATGTTGGGGAAGATGAGACAGGAAAGCCTTATAAATATGATTGTCTGGCAAAAGATTTTGAGAATATAGAAACTATAAGCGAGATTGAAATGAAAGCAAGCTCTGAGATACCTCAGTTACTGAACAACTGGAAAACAATGGTGTGGCCAGCTGAAGGTAATCCCCTTTTGATGGAACAACACCCTCTGCTTGCAGACAGGTCCAATGCTCAGAGCAGACCCTGCCAGCTTGGCAGAAGGGGCCCAAAGAGGAGTTTTTAGGGTTTAAAATGTAACACAGTATGGTAATGTAATGATTCTTATAGGCTGTATGTAAATGCTATAGGATTTGTATCTTGGACTAGATTGGTTAGTGAGAATCAGAATATTCAACACAGAAGAAGATTTATTGTATTGGAATGGGAACCTCACTCTCTTAGCTCTTACCTCTCTTATGCTTTTACTCTCTTACCTTTTTTAGTCTCTCACCCTCTCATCCTCTCTGCCCCTCTCTTCTCTCAGCCTGCTCTGAGCTGTGGCTGGCAGCTCCCAGCAGGGCCCTGCACTCAGGCCCTTTGCAATAAACCCCAAGTTCCATGACCTGGCTGCAGAGATCTCTCGTGTCCGTCCATCCCGGCCATCCTAGCCCCCACCACTCCTACAAGCAGTTCTTTTCCATGCTGTCCCACCGCTGGATTCCCAGCTTTTCCCTACCTCCAGCCCGGTTCTCCTCTCTTTGCCGTGATCTCCAATCTTTCTGAGCCATTCACACCTACACAAGCCATGTCCCCAAACTGATTTTCCCCTTCATTTTGAGCAAAACAAACAGAAAGGGAAGGATGGGAAGCGCAATCCATGTCTTGGCTGGGGCAGAGCTTGTCCTCCCAGCAGCAAGATGGATCACAGCTCTTGGGAATGCTCTGAGGCAGCCTGGATGACATTGTGCCCTCAGTGAGGGCAGGGACAGGGGTTTGGCAGTCATTTGGATACAGGGATCAAAGGCTGGAGGAGTTGTTTGGCTAAAATCTGCCAGAGCACATTTTACACCATCCCCTGGAGGGGTGGATGTACCTGAGTGTTCACCAAGGTTCTACCATGAGCAGGTGACAGCTCAGAGCTCTGGGTGGGCAGGAGAAAAGCTGCAGGAATGGGTCTGACACCCTCAAAGGGTGGGCTCATAATCAGAGGTGATGCAACACTGCACGTGGGGAGAAGAGAGGGGTTAGGGATCATAGACTCATGGAATGGCTTGAGTTGGAAGGAAGTCCTAAAAGATCATCCAGTCTCATCCCCCACCATGGGTAGGGACAACTTCCCTTCAATCTGGTTGCTCCAAGCCCCTTCCAGCCTGGCCTTGGGCACTGCCAGGGATCCAAGGGCAGCCACAGCTGCTCTGGGCACCCTGTGCCAGGGCCTCCCCACCAATTCCTTCCCAATATCCCTTCTAACCCTGCCCACTGGCAGCAGGGAGCCATTCCCCCTTGTCCTGTCACTCTGTGCCCTCGTCCCAGGTCCCTCTCCCGCTCTCTTGGAACCCCTCTAGGCACTGGAAGGGGCTCTAAAGTCTCCTTGGAGCTTTCTCCTCTTCCAGTTCCCTCAGCCTGGGAGGGGCAAGGTGTCAGCAAAGCCTGAAAGTCTGAATTGTGATTGTGCTGATTGTGACTCCTCCTCACCAGCACTGCCAGCTGCTGCTGGACCAGCAGAGAGGAAATCTCCTCCACGGTGAGCTGGTGTCCACCAGGCAGAGCACTCCAGTGGCAGCACTGAGAGCTCGTGCAGCCCATGGCTCACCCACAGCTGCTCTCACTGCGCTTGGATCACACAAGGAAAACCAACAGACCTGAGCTGAGGTTCAGCTGTGAGGCAGTGTCAGGGCAAAGCACAATTTCAGAGAGTTCAAGTACTGCTGGTGTGGAAAGAACAGCAAGACACAAAGGTCAAGCACATGGCAGCACTGCTGTTCCAAAGGAAAAAGCAGAGAGGTCCAAAAGATAAGAACAGATGCCAGGAGAGTTGGCAGAGATGAAGGAGAGCACTTCCAGGCTGGAGCCCAGCCTGTGGGCAGCACCAACCCCTCAGCAGGGCCAGAAAGCTGCTCAGGGTTGGGAGGGTGGAGAAGAGAAATGCTCCAGCTCCAGAGAAGGTTCCCAGGCCAAGCAGCAGCAAATGTGACCTTTCAGGTCTGTCCAGATATTCAGAGATAAGACACCAGATTTGAGGAGACCAAAGAATGTTCTGGCCCTGAAGAGGAACAGGAAGGAGACACAAGTGACAGGATCACTTCTTGGTAATGCCATTGAGCAATGTCAGCCTGGAAGAGTCAGCAGTGGATTCAGAGAGGTTTGGACCAGAGAGGGCACAGGAGGTAATATAGCCAACCTCTGTCTGGTGAGGGAAAGCAGAGGAGCCCTGGCTGGCTGCCTCATCAGCATCCCTGGGATTCAGTGGGATGTGACACACCATGGCTGATGGGGCTGAGGACAGAGGGTCAGGCACAGATGTTTTATGGACAAGCTCTGCCACTGACCACACCTGGTTGAGGGAAAGCGCTGAGCTAAGTGGTAAATCATCCTATACCATACATAACCCTAAGTGCCACACGAGTTTAGAACAATTTAGGTGCAAAAAGCCCTCAGGAGGTCTCCAGTCCAGACCCCTGCTCATATCTGGGCCCCCTCCTACCCTCAAGCACTTTGCCCAGAGCCCTGTCCAGTCAGGTTTTGGAAATCTTCAGGGATGGAGATTCCTCCACTCCTCAGGGTCCTGTTGAGGGCTGCACTATCCTCATGGCAGAACAGTTTTTCCTTGCATATTTTCTGGATTTCCCTTGTTGTAACTCATGGCCGTTGCCTCTTGCCCTTCCCAGTGCAGATCTCTGAAGAGAGTCTTGTTCCATCTTCATTTAAATTCCACCCACCCTTTGGGAAGTGTTAGAGGACAATTAGATCATCCCTTTCTAATGCTCCAGGCCAAACAAGCCTCCTCAGGTGCCCCATACTCCAGCCCTGATGATCTTGGTGGACCTCCACAGCTTTCCACTCCTCAGGAATGAGCCTGTGCCTACCAGGGCTCATTCCATGTAGGAGCACCCTGGACTCTCAACCACTGCATCCAAGGCAAGAGCAATACCAAAACCAAATGAGAACAAGACCTGAGGGTGTTTTTAACTCTGGGAGTGGGTTAAAGAAGCCCTGTTTTGTAGGGTCAGTGCTGGGTCAAAGTAGTTCAAGATAATTGTCATAAATAAGACACAGGAAGGGCAATCCTGGAAAAGTCATCCAGGATCTGGAAGGGAAAAGGGGCCAGCCTGGAAATAAGAAGCAGAATTTGGGGGTGGGATTGTACCTTGTGGGCACATAGGTCCCTTGGCAGCTGGACCTTGTACCAAAGAGATTCAGGATTGAAAGGAAAGCCTTGGAGAATTGGGATGACTGCCCTGTGGAGAAGGCTGGTGTGGGGTGGGACACTAACAGGGTTAGAGAGGAAAATCAGGAATTGAGGGAAGGTGCCTTTGGGAAAGGAGAGCATCCTGTCCAGCACTCCGAGTGCTGAGAGGAGGCTGGAAGAGCACGGACAGAGGACATGGAGGAGGGGATGGAGCTGGGCACCAGCCAGGGAATGAATTAGTGGTGAGCAGGAGCTGTGCAGAGCCCCGGCCTGCCGGGCACCACCTCCAAGGACAGCCACGGGCACGGAGGAGCCGGGAGCTGGCAGTGCCCATGAGATGTGATCTGAGCTGCAGTTGGGCCTGGCGAGGTCCAGCAGGTCTCCCTGCTTCTCCAGCTGCCCAGAAAGCCCCAGCTCACCTCCCTGCTGAGGCTCCTGCCTATGGGGGTGGAAAAATTCACATGATAAGACACAGGGAATGGCTCCCACTGCCAGAGGGCAGGGCTGGATGGGATATTGGGAATTAGGAATTGTTCCCTGGCAGGGTGGGCAGGCCCTGGCACAGGTGCCCAGAGCAGCTGTGGCTGCCCCTGGATCCCTGGCAGTGCCCAAGGCCAGGCTGGATGGGCTTGGAGCAGCCTGGGACAGTGGGAGGTGTCCCTGCCATGGCAGGGGGTGGCATGAGATGAACTTTGAGGTCCCTTCCAAACCAAACCATTCCATGATTCCATGATTCCATGATTCCATGCCCACTTTGGCTCAGCATTCCCATGAAAGGACTGTCTCTTTGGACCACAACATGAAGTTTCATCAAGGCTTAGCCCTGAATGAGGACCTTGTGCACAATCTGAGCATGGCAGAGCTCTGTGTCTCACCATGGTGGCCATCCAGGGACCAGCAGTTGCTTGTCACCCTGCCCCAGCCACCACAGCCGGAGGGAGCCAAGCCCAGGAACTTTCCTAACCCTTTCTGCTGGGGAATGGGGCAGCCTGGGCGAGCCTACAGACTGCTCTACAGGTTAGTGACGACACAGTGAGACCACAGGAAGCTCAGGAAGTCCCTTGAGGTGAAACCAGGTGGGGATGGAAAGCATTTGTGGGAAGTATCAGGAACACTCCCCTATTCTTACATTGCTGCTGTGTCATCTAATTACAGACATCGTTGGAGGCAGCGACCTGGAGCAGCACAGGCACTCTTTCATCCTGAGCAGGTGGTGGCTTGCACCTGGGACATGCTGTCCCCTCTGTCCCCCCCAGTAAGGTCCCTGAAGCCCCCAGTTGGGCAGCAAGGCCCTGCTTGCACCGAGCTGGGACAGCGGGCTCTGGAAGGACACGGAGCTGGGGCTGTGCCCAGCTCTGACTCAGCAGGAAAACCCAGCTTGAGTCACCTTCCCGGGGAAGGAGGGAAGCCACCGGTGCATCACAGCCTGCCACACACCACAGGCATTTCCAGGTGCAGCAGCCACCTGGCTGCTCAGGAGCTCCAGCTGCAGAGCTGCTGCTGGGGCATCTCGGTGTGGAACAGCAAGAGGGAACCGTGGGGACAGGGGAAAGGGGAAGGAACAGAACTGAGGAGAGCCCGTGGTGCTCATTCCAGCAGGGAAATGTCCGGCAAAGCCCATTTGGGTACCTGCCCACTGAGAAGACGGTGGTCTCTCCTGGATGCATCCTGCTTTTGCCCTCCTTGGAGCGCCCCTGGCGCTGCAGGGGGTGCCTCTTCTTCCTGCTGCAGTGGATGCAGGGGGCATGTGTAGAGCCCAGGTGCACCGTGTGGTGATGGGGTGGGCCCCCGTCCTGGCTGCTGCTGTGGTGACAAAGGCTGCAACAGAAGATGACAGGTTGTGTCACCTCGGGGAGATGTCCCAACCCTGGTGCAGCCCCAGTGCAGCACGGCCTGGGAGCAGCAGCTCTGGGGGGGGACAGGAATGAGGAAGAGCTGTTCCACTTGACAGTGGGATGAAGCACTCCTCAAAACCCTCAGGAGAGCAGGACTGCCCGTTGGGAAGATGATTTGTAGCAGCTGGAAAGAGGCTGCTTGTCCCTCACCGTGGAGCAGCCACAAGCTGCTGTGAGCTTTCCTCACCTGGGCACTGGCACTGGCACATCCGGTTCATTTTCTCCCAACATCTCCTTGAGGGCCTCCACGTTTGCTGAAGAGAGAGGGAAAAATGGGAATGCTGAAGAGAGAGGGAAAAACGAGTCAAAGTGGTCAGCACGGCTCCAGGCCAGCCAAGGAAGTGCTCACCTTCATTTTGGATGATGCATCTCACAATCTTCTCCACGGTGTCATCGTTCTTCTCAGCCTCATCTGAAAAGAGACAACGTGGCACTGAGGGCTGGGATTCCAGGGCTCTGCTCACTCATCCCTTCCCAGGAGCAGCTGCATCAGCAGAGTTGTTGGAGAAGCCTCGAGTCCCCTGTCACACTGGGAAGGCACTGGGGAACACCAGATCCCTCATCCTGGAAAAGAAATGGCTGAGCCAGCAGCTGCGTGTGCAGGGAGAGGGGGGTGTGTTGCTACTTCAGAGCATCTGGAGAAATGAGAGGGAAGCAGGTTCTAAAAAGTTGAAGGAGGAGGGTCCTTTTCCAGCCCTGAAGCCCCTGGCTGCAAGATGCTTAACGTGCTCAAGGCTCCAAGGGTAGACAGGACACGTCCACAGAAAATAAACCCACTGAGACCCACTAAACACAGAAATGGGGAGCACACAGTGACAGAGAGAGCCCTAGAGCTGCACACTATTGAAGGCTTAAAAGACTGTTCTGAGGAATCTTGGCTGCTGCCTGCTCTGCTGTGGAGTTCACCCACTGTTGGAGGCAGGAAGCCTGGATGGATGGATGGATGGATGGATGGATGGATGGATGGATGGATGGATGGATGGATGGATGGATGGATGGATGGATGGATGGACTGACCTCCAGCCTGGTCAGCAGTGTGAGATGTTCCTGTAAGCAGGCTGGAGCCGTGGACTGGCAGGCAGCTGCCTCAAAGGCTCAAGAGCTGCTACCATGATCTCAGAAGATCTCCATCATCCCATGGAGATGTTTCCCTGGGCTGTCATGTGTCCAGAGGGCAAAGCCCATGCTGGATGGTTCAGAGGCTGTCTCCATGTCATGTACAGCCAAGACATTAAAGCCAGAGGAGCACATCCATGGGCACCTGAGGCTGTGGCTGCACCGAGGATGAGCCCGAGGAGCTGTTTCCCTCCTGAGCGCAGGCAGCAGCAGCAGGATGTGCTGATCCTCCCCAGCACTGCCACAGCACACAGAGCTGGAGGAGTTCTGTGGCACCATGTGGCTGTTCCCAGCCTGGGAAGCAGCCGGAGGAATGTGTGTTCCCCACTTCAGCAGAGACTCGGGAAAGCACCGGATGACAGAGCTCGCTTGGGCCGGGCACCCACGCTCAGTGCGGCAGTGACTTCCCAATCCAACCAGCCCAGAGCAACTTGCAGTGCCCTGAAGCCGTGGAAAAATTCCCTACAGGTCCCTTCCCCTACCAGCACCAGCCTTACTTCTGTGGTCTGCATGAACACAGCAGGGACCAGAAGAAGACACGGCCAATAACAAACACCAGCTGGCTCCCTGCCAGACATTCTAATGCCAGAGGGGCAGAGGCACTTGTGCTCCAGCTGGGAGAGGTTTTCCTTGAGGGAACAGGGGTTATGATTGAGATGCTGGGGATTCAGCAAGTCCTGGATGTTCATCAGAATTACCTTTTGGTGATAATGCTCCTTTGGGAAGGGCCAGGCACTGGCTCCCACCTCCCTGTCACCTCCAGCCATTGCCAGCTCGTGGATCAGAGGGATCCCTGGCCCTCACACCCCTGATCCCCAGGGAACATCACGCTGCTCTCACCACCCCAGCCCTTCATCCCAACCCAGCCACACGTGACAGGTAACCCTCCCAGCCCCATCCCACATCCCAGAAGGGTGCATGAGGAGCACCAGCCCAGAGCAGGCACAAGGCTGAGCCCCCAGCGAGCCCCCCTGCCCCAGCACTCACCATCCTCGAGCTCCTCCACCTCGTCTTTGTCATCTGGGTCAAGCTCGTCCCGGAAGGTGCGGCACCGGTAACCCTTCTTCTTCAGGACATGGCAGATCAGGAACCCCACCAGCCCCATGATGAAGAAGACAAGGACAAGGAGGAAGACCACAGTAATGCCGTGCTGGGGTTCTGACTCCCCATATTGGGGGTTGTGATAGTCTGACATGCGGATCTAGGAGGAGGGGGAAGGCAGGTCAGAGCCGCGGCGCTCACCCCCACCCTGTGCCATCCTCCCGTTCCTCCTGCAGGGCAAGGGGCAGCTCCCAGCCCGGGGCAGCTCCCAGCCCGGGGCAGCTCCCGGCCCGGGGCAGCTCCCAGCCCGGGGCAGCTCCCAGCCCGGGGCAGCTCCAGCCCGGGGCAGCTCCAGACCGGGGCAGCTCCAGCCGGGGACAGCTCCCAGCCCGGGGGCTCAGCCCGAGCCCCGCAGGGTCCGGCGCGGTGCGGAGGGCAGCACCGGCCGGAGGTGGCTCCTCGCGGTCTCCCAAGGACACTGCTGCCCCGCACGGCCCCGGTAAGAGGCATCCCAAGGGCAGCGGCGGCGGCAGCGTCCCCGCAGGCCCCGCCGGCCCCGGGCTGCGGCGCTCCCCCGTCCCTTGCAGGCGGCTTCCCAAGGGCACGGGTGCCCCGGCCTGCCCGGGGCTCTGCGGCGGGCGGCATCCCCGGCTCGCCCTTGCCGGAGGATGGCTGAGCATCCTCCCGCGCCGCGCCGCTCCTCTGCAGCCCTCGGTACTCACGGCCGAGGCCCTCCACCGGCACCGGCACCGGTACCGGCAGCGGCGGGCAGGGAGCCGCGGCAGCCGGGCTGGCGGAGGGCCGAGCCGCCGGCCGCTCCCGCATCGTCCTCCCGCAGCACCGAGCCGGCTCCCTCCGCCCCGGCTCCCTCCGCAAGGGCTCGGCTCCCGCGTTCCCGCTCGCCGGCTCCGCTCCCCGGCACGGAGAAGGTCCCCCCCGCCTGTCCCCCGGCCCCGCTGCGGCGCTACCTGGGCCTGCGGTCCTCCGCAGCGCTCTCCTCTTCACCTTCACCTTCACCTTCACCTGCCTCCTAGCAACCCCGCATCCCCGCGGCTGGGCGCCGCGGCGAGCATCCTCCGGCCCCCGGGCCCCGGCTCCGTGCCTGCCTTCCCCGCGAAGGAGCCAGCTGCCTCTGCCTGCCGCTCTCTGCCGCTCTCTGCCACAAGAGCACCCGCCTGTCCCGATCCCAGAAAAAAAAATCTCTCCGGAGCTGTTTCGGCGGAGGAAGGCGCGGAGAGGAGCTCGGGGAGATGCCGGAGGCTGCAGCAGGACACGCAGGAGCGCTGCTCAGGGAAGCTGCCAGGCTGCCGCCCGCCCCGGGGTGAATAACCTCACCCGCACGCGTGCCAGCCCCGAGCTCCCCTGGCACCTTCCTTTACTTGAATTTTAGGGCACTGAGCCCTGGCGATGGGAGGGAGAAGGGTGGAAGTGGGGCTCAGTGAGAGCAGGACTGATCACACAGCAGCGGGGGGGGGGGAGAGGGGTGCAGCCCCCACACGGGGATCCCAGCACCGAGGAGAGGGTGGAGAAAGAGCCCCGGGAGACTCCTGTGTCTCCCTCTCTCCTTCCAAAAAAAGGAGTGGCTAAGCCATTGGCTAAGCCACCACCACTCACGCTGTGGTGGTCCCATGACCTCCTTCTCCATCTCCACCACATTATCCTCTCTCTGGGAGGCTTCACCCACCACTCCTTTGCTACTGGAAATCAGACCTGCTCCTCTCCATCCTTCAGCCAGTTCTCCACCCAAACCCTGAGGAATGCAACCCTTGAAACCCCTCCCAGCCCATCTCCATTGAACTGAGCTCCAATCCATGCACACATTCCTCCATGGGAGTTATCCCATGGGAATCATCCCACTACAGTGTAACACAGCCTGTGCCTCCTCCAGGCTCTCAGCTGAGCCTCACTGAGGGCTCCTGTCCCTTTGCACAGGTGACCAGGTCAGCCCTCAGGAGCCTCCTCCATCAGCATGACTTCAGGGTGTCATCACATCACAGGTGACACCCACCTGCCCGCTGTCCTGACAGGCAGACAGGAATGGAACATCTGTGCAAGAACAAGACTTCTCCTGCCACGGATTGCTGAGCCACAAGAGAGGAGCGCTCTCCAAACCCTGGACCAACAAGCTGCTGCATCATGCAAGTCTCAGCTGAGGAAGAGCTCACGAAGCAAAGCTCAGAGGCAGTTTGCTCCTTGCCCCTGTTTTTGAGCACAGGGGGAGCTGGCAGCTCTGGGTTTCTGCAGGGCCCTGAGGGGATGCAGTCATGGCCAGTGTATTCCCGTTCTCCCCGTGCCCACGCACGCTGCCCTGCACAATAAATCTCTCTTTCTCCTCCTGGGCGTCCCCGCCCACCCAGAGCATTGCTGCACCCTGCCCCATTCCAGCTCCCCACCCCCTTCCAGCGTCCCACCCTCTTTCCTGACTCCAGCCATGCCGGGCTGATCAGGACTCCCCATCCGAGGGGACATTCCCATTTTCACACAGCCTCTGGTGTGTGGTGGCATTTCCACAAGCCCGGCCCTGCCTGAGGACAAATCCTGGCCTTGGTGGGGTGAACCAGGATGAGGAGGGGGTTCTGGGGCTGTCAAGCTGCTCCCTCCTGGCTCTGCAGCTGGATTACCCCCGCTGATTGTTTCTCTTCCTGATTCTCCCAGCCAGGGATCGCCTGCTCCTGGTCTCCATCCTGCTTCCACCACCTCAGCTTCAGAGTCCCTCCAGGGCCTCAGTCCTTGTCCCACTGTGGGACCTCGTTAGCATTTTAATGGTCCCACAGAGCACCTCGCAGGTGAGCCAGAAACAACACCCTGGCACCTCTGCCCCAAAAGCAGCCAGCATTTGAGGCATGAACCCACACAACAGAGCTCTCCCTTCCGAGCAGGCTGGCCATGTTCATCCTGGCCGTGTGGGGACAGAACCCACATGGGGTAAAACCCCACACCAAGCTGGGGAGGTGCAGCCATGGCTGTGGGCTGCCTGCTCATGGCACATCCACAGTCTGGGCTTCCTCTGTCCCTCCTGACCCCATCCCAGCTCCTCTCCCATCCTGTGTGACCCCACCAGCCCAGGCAGTGGCATCTGAGACAGGACAATCCAGTTGGAGCTCTGAGATAGGCAGCTGCCTTCTTTGTGCCTGCCCACCTCATCCAGCACCACCAGCAGGAGGAGGAGGAGGAGGTTACACAGTCCAGACAGTGCTGGTCCAGAGAGTCCTCTCTGCCTGGTGAGGGGCACTTCTGTGGGATTTGTCCCTGCATTTCCCTTTCAATGAACTGAGCTCCTCTTTTCCCATCTTTTCAGGACTTATGAAACCTCCTTGCTCGTGGATGAACCAATTAGTGATGAGCTCCCCTACAGTGGTAAGTTGGAGTTGCCTTTCTCCTCATGATCTCAGCTGGAATTCTTGGGATGTTCTATTCTGCATTGACCAGGACCAAAGTGTCAGCACTGCCTGTCCTTGGAGATGGCCTTAGCCATGCCTGGAAGTGTCCAAGGCCAGGTTGGATGGGGTTTGCTCTAGTGGAAAGGGGTTGGAATGAGATGAGATTTAAGGTCCCTTCCAACCCAAACCATCCCCTGCCCTTCCTTCCCAGGCCCCCCTCGGGGCTTCCCTGAATCCTGGAGGTCCTTGGAGGCTTCATTCCCTCTCTAGACATTGCCTGGGAACACTGAAATTTCAACCTTTGAAGGCTTGAGAGGGAGGGGACAGAGTGACCAAGGAGAGGCTGGTGGGACAGTGCTGTCCCCTGTCATCCTGTCCCTCTGCTGGCTCTGGTCCCTGTGAAATTCCCCATTACCTCTTGTCCGCTCTTTTCCTGCTTCTCTTCCACAGCCATTGGAGCAAATGTCACCCCACAAACAATGGGACCACGTCCTTTTGTGGGATCAGCTGCCCTGGCCCCACTGCCTGTCCACGTGGCAGCTAAACAGGCTGGAGTGCCCAGATCCAGGCTCCTCCTGGGGTCTTCACTTCGATGCTCAGCCCAAAAATTCTCCTCACATCTGCAAAGCTGCTCCATCCCATGGTGTCAAACGTGTCCCTGGATCCTCAGCCCTGCTCCATCCAGCTTTCCAAACATGCCCAGCAGCTAATGGCCATTAAACCACAGCCTGCTTTTGCTCTCTGAGCACAAAGAGCATCTAAAAATATCCCTCTGTGACACTTCGCTGCTCTGCTCCAACACCCGTGAAGATGCCCGGAGCATCACCCGGCTTCCAGAAGGACAGTTCAGGCAGCAGAGAGATCCCAGCTGGAAACAGGGATGTGTCTCCTCTCCTCAAGCAGGGCCGTGTCTCTCTTCTCCTCTCCTCAAGCAGGGCCGTGTCTGTGCTCTCCTCTCTTCAAGCAGGGATGTGTCTCTCCTCAAGCAGGGATGTGTCTCTCCTCAAGCAGGGATGTGTCTCTCCTCAGCCAGGGCCATGTCTCTCCTCTCCCCAAGAAGGGCTGTGTCTCCTCAAGCAGGGCCGTGTCTCTGCTCTCCTCTCCTCAAGCAGGGATGTGTCTGTGCTCTCCCCAAGCAGGCCTGTCTCCTCTCCTCAAGCAGGGATGTGTCTCTCCTCAAGCAGGGATGTGTCTCTCCTCAGCCAGGGCCGTGTCTCTCCTCTCCCCAAGAAGGGCTGTGTCTCCTCTCCTCAAGCAGGGATGTGTCTGTGCTCTCCCCAAGCAGGCCTGTGTCTCTCCTCTAGCAGGGATGTGTCTCGTCTCCTCAAGCAGGCCTGTGTCTCTCCTCAAGCAGGCCTGTGTCTCTCCTCTCCTCAGCAGGGCTGTGTCTCTGCTCTGCTCTCCTCAAGCAGGGATGTGTCTCCTCTCCTCAAGCAGGGATGTGTCTCCTCTCCTCAAGCAGGCCTGTGTCTCTCCGCAGCCAGGGCCGTGTCTCTCCTCTCCCCAAGAAGGGCTGTGTCTCCTCAAGCAGGGCTGTGTCTGTGCTCTCCTCTCCTCAAGCAGGGATGTGTCTCTGCTCTTCTCCCCCCGTCCCCAGGCAGGCACTGGGACGTGTCCCGGGTGGCTCCGTGTCCCAGGTGGCTCCGTGTCCCCAGGCTGGCGTTATCTGGTGGCAGCAGCTGGTGGAGCAGGGACAGGACACTCGTCATGAGGGAGCACCAGAGCAGGGATGGGACAGGACAGGCGTCATGAGGGAGCACCGTCACAGCTCCGGGGGCTCCCAGCACAGCCGTGCTGCTCAGCACGTTCGAACCCCAGAGATTTCCTGCAGCAATGGACCTGAACTCAGTGAGCACCAGCCATGCCACTTGTAACTGCTCTTATCAGAGTTTGCTCAGAACCCTCTGGAATCCATCCAGGTTTCTAAGATATGAAAGTGTGCTAAAGAACAAAGAAGAAGCTGAGAAACAGAATTCCAAGACCACAAGAAGTAAATAACAGCAGCAAAGCACCTGGACTGTGACCAGTCCCATATTCTGAGAGGTGCACTCAGAACACGTGGACAAGACAAAGGCACCAATAAGCAATGTGTGCAAAGAGTTAGAATGTATAAATAACTATGTAATGTAAACAATAAATGGTTTCTGCTTAATCATATTGGTCAGTGGCCCAGGAGTCCTGAATTTCCCCCAGTTTCCCCCGCTGGGTGCTGGGCTTGGTGCCAGGTGCCCTCTCTGAGTGTCCCCAGCCCCAGCTGTGCCCTGCAGGGTCACAGTGAGAGGGTCCTGGCTCTCCTCTGGAAGTGTCTCTGCCCCTGGTAGGGACTGGAATAAAATTATCTTTAAGGTCCCTTCCAATCCTATCCCCTAAACCCTCCTGTGATCCTTGCTCCATGCTGGAGCTGGGATCCTAAAAGGAAACCCGCACAAGGAGCGGTGTGGAGGGTGCACTGTCCCCACAGGGGGGGACAGAGACAGCCAGAAATATCCTATAATAACCCCACAATTTCATCCCACCTTGACACCTGCAGCCAGCACAGCACCCAGAACTCCCAGCCATCCCACCCTGCCCCACCCCATACAGGCAGGAAACTCCTCTTGATGCTTCCAAGGGATTTCCATCCCCTTGCTGCTTGCAGGGGGGTTCCATGCCCTGGGAATGCCAGCCTGGCATCCCTGAGCTGCCAGGGAACATCCCAGTGCTTGCCTGCCCTGGTGCCCATCCTCAGGTAGCTCTGGGGGTGCTGCCCTCTCTGAGGAGCCTGGCTCCAGCACAGCTCCCTTCATCCCAAACTGCAGGAAGCATCAAGCAGGAGGCTGGCAGGACCAAGCCTTGATTTTGGCTTGGTTTTCCAAGCCTTTGGACCAGGCTTCCTGCTCTGTCCATCTGTCCTTCCCTCCAGCCCCAGGGAGCAGGTTCATGCTGCCATTCCCACACCATGGGAATGTTTCCATCTCCTGTCAGCTCCTGCTGCCTCCTCACCCCCAGCGATTTCCCACCCTGCCTTTGTCCTCCTCCTGCCTGGCAGCACCTCCAGGGGGGTCTCCCCAAAGCTCTGGAGAGCCTGCAGCCCCCATGGCGGCACTGGTGACAGCTGGAGGTGACAGCTGGCAGGTCCCCATCCCTCAGGGACTGGGATGGAATGAGCCCCATCAGGGTGTGGGTGTCCCATGGGAACACCACTGCCCACCCCCTGTCCCCTGGGCTGGGGGCTGTGGAGGTGACAGGGGGAGCTGGGAGTGACTGGGAGACAACTGTGGGGAACTGTGGGCCTGGAGAAGAGGCCAGCTGGGCTCACTGGGAGTAACTGGAGCAGCTGGGAGTGACTGGGAGCAGGTGAGGGGGAAGGAGGAGTGATGGTGGCACCTGAGGGAGCAGGTGGAGAGTTATGGGAGAGAACCAGCAGGCAGCTGGAAGTAGCTGGGAATGACTGGGAGGCAGCTGCAGGCCTGCAGAAGGGAAACCAGTGGGCAGCTGGGGTCTGCTGGGGGTAACTGGGAGCAGCTGGGAGTAACTGGGATCTGCTGGGTGTAACTGGGAGCAGCTGGGTGTAACTGGGATCTGCTGGGTGTAACTGGGAGCAGCTGGGGGTAACTGGCAGTAGGAGAGGGGCAGTGAGGGGTAACTGGGGGAGCTGAGGATGACCGGGGAGCTGATGGCAGCTGGGACCCGTCCAGAGCAGCCGGGGGTGACACTGGGAGTAACTGGGATTAGCCGAGCGTGACAGTGGGAGTAACTGGGATCTGCTGAGGGTGACACTGGGAGTAACTGGGAGCGACACCGGTAGTAACTGGGATCTGCCGGGGGGGGCGCTGGGACCGCGCGGTGGCCACGCCTCCGTTTTAAAACGCGCCCATTGTGGGCGTGGTTTCCCGTGGTCCCGCCCTTAGCCTGTCCCGGCCCGGGCGGGTGTCGCGGGTTGATGACGTAAGCGGGAGCGCGGCGCGCGGCGCGGCCTGTCCGCCATGGCGAAGACCGTGGCCTATTTCTACGACCCGGACGTGGGGAACTTCCACTACGGTGCGAGCGGGGCCGCGCGGGGCCGGGGCAGCACCAGGGCGGGCCGGCGGAGGCGCTGCTGTGGGGCCGGGGCCGGGCGGGGCCGGCTGGAGGCGGGGGCGCGGCCCTGCCCGCCCTCCCTGTCCCCGCTCCCCCGTTCCCCCGCTCCCCTCTCCCCCGGTTCTCCCTGTCCCCTCAGGCCGGACCTGCTGCGGAGCGCGGCGGGCGGCGGCAGCGGCCGTTGTGCCCCCGCTGGCGGCCCCGTTAATCCCCGCGCGGTTCCGTTCCAGGCGCGGGGCACCCCATGAAGCCGCACCGCCTGGCGCTCACGCACAGCCTGGTGCTGCACTACGGCCTCTACAAGAAAATGATCGTAAGCCACGCGTGTTCCCGGCCGGGCGGGGAGGGACAGCGGGACAGGATCCAGCCTGAGCCCCCAGGGCTGCTTTGGGGACCTCAGGAGTGGGGGACAGTGATTGGTGATGGTTTTGGAGATTTGGGGGCTCCAGGGGTGGGTGACAGTGAATGGTGATGACTGAAGAGCTTTGGGGACCGCAAGGACGGGTGACAGTGAATGGTGATGGTTTTGGAGCTTTTTGGACCCCAGGGGTGGGTGACATTGATGGGTGATGGCTGAAGAGCTTTGGGGAACCCACAGATGGGGGACAGTGCTCAGTGATGGCTGTAGAGCCTTGGGGACCCCAGGGGTGGGTGACAGTGATTGGTGATGGCTGTAGAGCTTTGGGGACCCCACAGATGGGGGACAGTGCTCAGTGATGGCTGTAGAGCCTTGGGGATCCCACAGGTGGATGTCTGACAGGTTCAGTGATGATTTTAGAGCTCAGTCTTGCACTGTTGGTGCAGCTGTGGATTCCAAGGAGCTGCTGAGGTCAGGCAACTGTAGAGATCCAATTTATGAAAATAATTTTAGGTGTTTAGATATGAGAAAAGTTTCCTTAATTAATAAAACTACATCCAGGGCAGCGACTGTGTGGAAATGCAGCACCTGGGGGAACTCTGGGGAGCCTTTGCAAAGTTTCTTTTCCAGATTTTTACTGTCACTGTGTGGATTTCCACAAGTAACTTCCCCAGAATTTGTTTTTGGTTTTATTTATTTCCAGAAAAAAACTTCCCCAGAGGGTTTTTTTTTAATTATTTCCGCAAGAAATTTCCCCAGAGTTGTTTTGGCTTTTTTTTTTTTTTTTTATTTCCACAAGTAACTTCCCCAGAGTTAGGTTTTTTAATTATTATTTTATTATTTCCACAAGTAACTTCCCCAGAGATTTGTTGTTTTGGTTTTGGTTTTTTTTTTTTATTTCCACAAGTAACTTCCCTGGATTTTTATTTTTTTTTTATATTATTATTATTTCCACAAGTAACTTCCCCAGAGTTGGGCTTTTCCTTGCAGGAGCAACCAAAATCCTGTTCTGACCTAACACTTGTAAATGGCAAATCCCTGCCTGAAGGAGGCAGTGGGCAGAGCTCTACATTTTCAGTCTTGAAATTCTTTTTTCGGGGGTTATTTTTCTACAAGCTGCCACTGGGAAGCTGAAAATCTTCATCCCCAAGCAATCAGGGACTGGCAAAGTCAGGAGAAATGAAACCAGGGGTTTGGAGCAGCTGGGACTGTGAAATCCCTGCAGATTTGGTGTTGTGGTTGCTTTGTTTCTGCCTCCTTACAGCCCAAGGCTGTGATGCTGCTGGGCTGGCTCTGCCTCTTGCCCCCTTGCCCAGCTCAGGAGGGTGGGTGGCATTGCTGGGAAGGCTGCAAGGGGCCAGCTTTGCCCTGCTAGCAGCTGAGTGAACATTTCAGCCTGCTTTTCTCTCCATTTCTGCTTGATCCCCACATCCCTGCTCTGAGAGCCTCTGGCTGTCCAGTGGGAGCCATTTCTCCTCTCTTTGCCAGAGGTTTTGGGCTGGTTTGGTTTAATGAACCATTCCTGGGGGATCTCTGGGAATAAGGAGTTGCCTCATCCCCTGTTTGAGCTGTCAGAGGCAGCAGCCTCTGAGAAACACCAAATTCCACATGGAAAGCACCAGGAGAGGAGGAGATGGTCTTGTTCTGCTTTATGGTGGCTCTGAAAATGCCCAGGTTTCCTGCTCAGCACAGAAAACAGGAACATGCTGTGCTGGGGAAGATGAAACAGGAAAGCTTTATAAATATGACACTCCTACAATGCTGCAGTTGTCCTGAGGGATTTCCCTTTGGGGACCAGCTTGTGCATCTTCCCGTTGTGTTCATGTTCCACGTTTTCTATGAAGTGGTTGCTTTAAATAAGAGAAATTTAAATAAGAGAAATCGCAGAAAAGATCTTTTATCAGTTGAATTCCCTCTCCCACTGGGGTTAATTTTTAACTTCCTCTACTGAGGGATGTGTCCCAAGTGCCAAACCTGTGTTGTCACAAGGTCCTGGATTTGAGTCCATCCACCTCCCTGGCCATTCCCCCCATTTTCCTTTCCAAAGGAAACAAAACTTCTGCAACTCTTCCATCTTTCTGGGAGGTTTCCCCAAATAATTTGGAACCTGTCAGTAAATCTTACAGAGGGATCAGAACCACCCCTAGATCAAACTGGCGAGTGAGGAAGGAAGGAACCCCCCCAGGGAAGGAAAAGCTCTGGTTTATTTTGCTGCCCAAGCAGGAGAATGTGCCATGGGGTAGGAAGAAATTTTATGGCAAGAGCTGCGGTCAGGAGAGGCAGGGTTTGGATTTATGAAAGGGAGAAATGAGAGGAGAGCAGGTTCCATGGAGCAGCTGTTGAATTTAAATGGACACATTTACCAGTGTTTGCACATTTTTTATGTACCTGGTGCAGGCCACTTGTCAATTAGCTGGAGATTCCTTCCAGCCCGGGGAACCAGAGTTTGGATGGGAAATAACTGCTGCTTTTGTCTCTGGAAGGTGTTCAAGCCCTACCAGGCCTCCCAGCACGACATGTGCCGCTTCCACTCCGAGGATTACATCGACTTCCTGCAGAGGGTGAGCCCCAACAACATGCAGGGCTTCACCAAGAGCCTCAACGCCTTCAACGTGGGTGACGACTGGTGAGTGCCCAGGGGCTGCCCAGGGCCCTGCTGCAATGTGCCTTTGCTGCCCTGCTTTGTGTCCCTCCTGTGCTGGCTGCGTTTGAACAGCCAGGTTCTGCTGAGGAAGGCGGGAGCCTCCCCTGAAATGGGAAATGCAAACCCCCTCCTGTGGTATTTTCAGGGTCCCCTTGTGGCAGGAAGGAAATTGTAAGAGCCTGAATGAGAGCTCTTCCAAATGCAGTTTATTCCATCCAAGGTGTTACAGCAGTCCAGGGTGGTGGGTGACAGAGCTGTGCCTACAGCTGTCAGCTCCAGCTGCAGGCAGGCCTGGAGACCCTTTGGTTTTGGTTACAATGCATTCTGTACTTTGGTTTTGGTTACAATGCATTCTGTACTTTGGTTTTGGTTACATTGCATTCTATACTTTGGTTTTGGTTACAATGCATTATATTATTTTCTTTGCTGAGCATCTTAATACAGCAGAACCAATCTATACCTTAACTTTTACCTATAGCCTGTCATAACTACTGTAATTACCATAATCATGTTACTATTTTCAGTCACTAACAGTTAGTACATTACAGTTTAAGCTAGAAGTTGTTTTTCAGTTTTCTTGCAGTGGAAAATTCTGAGACCTTTTTTCTACTTGCAACTTTGCTGACTTGTTTGCCTGTGCTATTTTTCTGCTTGGTAAAAACATCCTTTATCCTTTGCTCTAAGCCATAAAAACCCCTTCTAACTCACACACCCTTTGCCTCCTTGGTTATCCAGTAAGACTGGCTCAGCAGTTCTTTTCTTCTATATCAAAACTTGCTTCCATCTCTATTCCTTCTTCAGATTCTACATTTAAAAATCTTTCTGCCAAGCACACACATATCTGTGAGACTTTCTTGTCAAACTTTCATCCTTCCCAACAGGAAATTATGAATCTGACTCCGTGTTCTTAGAAGGCTAATTTATTATTTTATGATATTATATTATATAAAAGAATGGCATACTAAAACTATATTCTAATATGTATAAATAAATAAAATAATATAAAAATAAATAAATATACCAAAGAATAGAGAAAGGATACTTAGAGAACGCTTAAAAAGATACTAATGAAAAACTTACGACTCCAGAATCCTGACACAGCCTGACCCTGATTGGTCATTAAGTTAAAACAATTCACATGAAACCAATGAAACAATGGCCAGTTGGTAAACAATGTCCAAACCACATTCCAAAGCAGCAAAACACAAGAGAAACAGATCAGATAATTATTGTTTTCATTTTTCTCTGAGGCTTCTCAGCTTCCCTGGAGAAGAAATCCTGGCAAAGAGATTTTTCAGAAAATATGACAGTGACACCCTCCCTCCAAATTATTGTAATTTTGAAATTAAGGGGCTCTCAGGCAAAGATAGGGGTGTAGGAATAACAGTTCTTTGCTAGGAACATAAAAATACAATAAATGCAATAGTACAAACAAAAAACAAACCACTGCCAGAGTGAGAGCAGTCCCTGCCCCCTGTGTGCCAGGGGGTGGCACAGCCCCATCCCATGGGGGCTCAGCCCTCCTGCAGTGCCAGCTGTGGTTCTGCTGGAGCAGGGATCCTGCACAAGGGGGGAGTTTTCCTCTGCAGCTCCAGGGCTGCTGCAGATGGGCCTGGGCTCCCTCTGGGAATGCAGGGCAGCAGAAAGCTGCTCCTCTGGGAATGCAGTGGGCAAAGGCTGCTGTGCTGGGCCAGGCTCAGATTGGATCCAGGTAGGGATGCTTGGCTCCTCCCCTGGGCGCAGCATCTCCCCATGGGATGCTGGAATTGGATCAGCCCTGCAGGGACACTCAGTGGCCATGGACAGCAGAGATCTCCTGGAGGGAGGGTTGGCTGTGGCAGAGATAAAGAAAAAACTGCCCCATGAACAGCAGAGAACTGCCCCACCCCTAAAAGATAGGAAGAGAATGCACACCCCCATTTCCAGCCTAAGACATGTGTGAATAAGGGTGTGGAACCTCCTTGGTTCCTTTCCCTTCACTGGGGATGTTGCAGTGTGCCTTTTTGGCTCTAGATTTGGGCTCCTTGGGTTGCAGACTCTGCTTGTTCTGGAAGAGCTTCCAGTTCATCTGGAATGTGGCAACTGTCTTTGGTAAGAATTTGAGTCTGCATCCAGCTTCAGGGGACAAAGAACATCAGCCTGGTGGAGCAAATCCAGAGGAGGCACCAGGATGAGCAGAGGGATGGAGCAGCTCTGCTGGGACAGCTGGGATTGTTCAGCCTGGAGAAGGGAAAGGGTGACCTAATTGTGGCCTTCCAGTACTTGAAGGAGCTGACAAGAGAGCTGGAGAGGGACTGGGGACAAGGGATGGAGGGACAGGACACAGGGAATGGCTCCCACTGCCAGAGGGCAGGGATGGGTGGGATATTGGGAATTAGGAATTGTTCCCTGGCAGGGTGGGCAGGCCCTGGCACAGGGTGCCCAGAGCAGCTGTGGCTGCCCCTGGATCCCTGGCAGTGCCCAAGGCCAGGCTGGACACTGGGGCTTGGGACAGTGGGAGGCGTACCTGCTGTGGCAGGGGTGGAACAGGATGAACATTTAAGTTCCCTTCCAACCCAAATCATTCTGGGATTGGGAGTTATCACAGTCTCCCCCTCTCCTGAGGCAGTGTCTCATCATATCCCAGCTGTGGGCAGGAGATTCTGACAGGTTTGGGGAGCAGTGAAGCCTTTTCAAGGCAGGTTTGGAAGCTTTGGGAATCATTCTCAAATTCCCTGTGTTCCCCACGGTGTTTGCAGGCAGCTCACTCCCCTGCTGGGGCTCAGTGAGTTACAGGCAGGTTCAGAGTGATCCTGATCCCAAATTAACACTTCCACAGAGAACTGAGCTTTATTCTTGCTCAGGTGTTACCCCATGGCCAGTTTGATTCCTTTTTCTCTGCAGAAAAGGGGAGGAATGAGAATTCTGAGTTGGAATGTGCTTTCTTTTTCAGCCCAGTGTTTCCAGGCCTCTTTGAATTTTGCTCTCGTTACACTGGGGCCTCCCTGCAGGGAGCAACACAGCTGAACAACAAGGTAAGGGGCTGAGGTGCTGATCTTGTGGAACCCAGCTGGAGCTTTGGAGAAGGAGGAGGAAAAGCCAGGAGGGTGCTGTGGACCCCTGGGATGGGCAGGTGGCAGTGGGAAGGAGGGTACAGGGCTGTTGTCACCATGTTGTCACTTTAGACTCACTTCTCTTTCCTCTCTTAGATCTGTGACATTGCCATAAACTGGGCAGGGGGCCTCCATCATGCCAAAAAGTTTGAGGTAATGAGATCTGTGAATTCCTCTTGTCTTTGGGGCCTGGGCTCTGTTGATCTCATCCTAAAGCTCTTGGGGTTTCTCTCTCTTCCAGGCTTCAGGCTTCTGTTATGTCAATGACATCGTGATCGGCATCCTGGAGCTGCTCAAGTAAGGACAGGGCCCAGGGCTGAGCTCTGCTGGCTGCTTTGTGCTTTCCCTCTGCTTTCTCTCTTTCCCTGCCCCATTTGCCTTTCTGGAATCCAGGGAGCCCAAAAACTTCATTTTTGATCTGGCCTTACCTGTAAGACACACAAAAGGGTTTGAGCACTGGAACATCTGACTCCAGTTTTGTTGGAGTCAGATGTTTTGTTATCTCTCAGGGAGCTTGAGGGATACAAAAGAGTTCTTCAATCCCATTTCAGGGACTCCTGAGTCTCAGCCTTTTTGCCACAGTGAGGTTTTGGTTCACTGGAGACAAAAAATGACTCAAATCTTTCTGGAGTTGTTTGAGCACCTTAAGAACAGGATTTGGGCTGCACATGGATGATCAAAGGACACTTGGTCTCCATAGAAAAGAGTCAGGTTATTTTTCACTTTAGGACATGAAAAATCAATTCAGAGTGAGAGGAAAAGTTACAGAAATACCTTTAGTTTCCTGAATTGATCTGAGATTTTTTTTTTTTTTTTGGTACTTCAAAGTGCCCTCCTTGTCACTGAACTTCAGACAAGTTGTCATGGAATTAAAAAGGATTTGGAGTTGATCAAACAATAGTTACATGACTGCTGGCAAGTTTACTTGCTCTCAGTCAGATTTATGGGATGTACTGGGCTTTCTTGTTCTCCCTTCCCTGCTGTTTGGAGCCCCAGGATTTCCCTGGCAATCCCTGCACTCCCATTTCCTAATCCCATCCACAAGAGGCCTCAAGTACAGCCCAGTTACCCCTCATGGGATGTTGTTTATGTCCCTGTTCTTCTGTTGCCTGTTTCCAGGAGCCATTTCTGCAGAGGTGACTGCATTTTGAGTTTGCTTCTGTCTCTGTGTCTCTGGCTGCTTCTCCAGTAAATTTAGCCTGGAAATTTTGGTGCTCACCAGCTGGAACAAAGTGCTCCATTTCCCACCTCCTCCATGCCAGCTTGCCTTTCATTTCCTGATATGATTAAAATCACTGGAGCTCTTAAAGATTAACTATGAGCACATTGGAAACAAGAATCTGCAACTTGTGAACACCCAGCTGCTTAAACAAGTTATTTTCCAAGACATTTCTGGCCCTATTTAAAACCTTTTTGTTCTAATATCTATTTCCAACCACCTCAGAAGAAAATGTTTTAAATACCAATTTCCAAGCACATGAAAGGAAGATGTTTGAGTGTGTACAGATGCCTGGAATCCCAGTTTTGATGTGTTCCACAGGTATCACCCCCGGGTGCTGTACATCGACATCGATATCCATCATGGGGATGGGGTGCAGGAGGCTTTCTACCTGACAGATCGTGTCATGACAGTGTCATTTCACAAATATGGCAACTATTTCTTTCCTGGCACAGGTAAATTTTGAATTTCTAGTGGGAACCTGCTTCAGAATCCCTTGGAAGCTCTGTTGAAGTAGAAAAGAGTAAATCACAAAATTCAAGCTGTGGGGGGGATATGGTGGGAGAAAGTGATTAGAGAGGAATAGAGCTGTAGGTAGTTGTAAGAAAGGGGTCCTGATTAGCTGGAAAGACTCAGCCCAGCTGAGACCTAGCTTTGCACAGCTCTGAAGCCTCAGGGCAGTTGTGCCTGTCGTGTTTTGCAGGTGACATGTATGAGGTTGGTGCAGAGAGTGGCCGTTACTATTGCCTCAACGTGCCCCTCCGAGATGGCATCGATGACCAAAGTAGGTGTTCCCTCCCCTTGGCCCCAGGGGTTTCCTGGTCCTTTGTGCTCCAGAGCCATGACAAATCCACCTCTCTCTCCAAAGGTTACAAGCACCTCTTCCAGCCAGTCATTAACCAGGTGGTAGATTACTATCAGCCTACCTGCATAGTCCTGCAGGTAAGGAAGCAAATCTCTGTGCACACATCCACACCTGCAGAGGGCTCAGAGGGCTGTGTCTGTGTTACCTTCTGTCCCCTGGTGTGGATCTGGAGAGCAATGCCAAATTGGTTTTCTGTTTTTCTTGCTTTTCTTTTCCCAGTGTGGTGCTGATTCTCTGGGTTGTGACCGGCTGGGATGCTTTAACCTCAGTATAAGAGGCCATGGGTAAGTACAGCAGGGCTGGGCACAGAAAAACCACCTGAAGGGCTCTGAGGAGTCTCTGCTGTGAGGTTGGAGCTTTGGCTTTGGCCTGCCAGCAGCATTTAGGGTTTTTTTTAACATTTGTGTGACTAGAGGGGGTCTGAGAATGAGGCTTTGTATGAGGTGCTGCAGAGGGGTGGTGAAAGAGGCCATGGAGATGGTCCTGAGGACTGGAGGCAGCCTGGGAGAGCTGGGGAAGAAGAGAGGGCTCCATGGAGACCTCAGAGCCCCTTCCAGGGCCTAAAGGGGCTCCAGGAGAGCTGGAGAGGGACTGGGGACAAGGGATGGAGGGACAGGACACAGGGAATGGCTCCCACTGCCAGAGGGCAGGGATGGGTGGGATATTGGGAATTAGGAATTGTTCCCTGGCAGGGTGGGCAGGCCCTGGCACAGGGTGCCCAGAGCAGCTGTGGCTGCCCCTGGATCCCTGGCAGTGCCCAAGGCCAGGCTGGACATTGGGGCTTGGAGCAGCCTGGGATGATGGAAGGTGTCCCTGCCATGGCAAGGGGTGGATGAGATGAACTTTAAGGTCCTTCCCAACCCAACCCCATGCTGGACATTCCTGGGTGGAAGCTCCAGGTGTATCACAGCAGCCATGGTGCTGTTGGGAGTTCAGTGGGGCATTTCTGACATGTGAACCTGTGCTACAGTTTCCACCTCTGGCATTTTCCTGTTTGGGTTTGCAGGGAGTGTGTGGAGTACGTGAAGAGCTTCAACATCCCCTTGCTGGTGCTGGGAGGAGGAGGTTACACGGTCCGGAACGTGGCTCGCTGCTGGTGAGTCCCCTCTGCCTGGCGAGGGGCACTGCTGGGGCACTTCTGTGGGATTTGTCCCTGCATTTCCCATGTCCCTTTCAATGAACTGAGCTCCTCTTTTCCCATCTTTTCAGGACTTATGAAACCTCCTTGCTCGTGGATGAACCAATTAGTGATGAACTCCCCTACAGTGGTAAGTTGGAGTTGCCTTTCTCCTCATGATCTCAGCTGGAATTCTTGGGATGTTCTATTCTGCATTGACCAGGGCCAAAGTGTCAGCTCTGCCTGACCTTGGAGATGGCCTTAGCCATGCCTGGAAGTGTCCAAGGCCAGGTTGGATGGGGTTTGCTCTAGTGGAAGGTGTCCCTGCCCATGACAGGAGTCTTGAATGAGATGAGATTTAAGGTCCCTTCCAACCCAAACCATTCTGTCATCTCCCACCACCCACTTTGCTGGGCAGACACAGCTGTGTGTGTCCAATGTGATTCAGTTTGCACCATTTCCTGTTGTTTTGTCGAATCCCTTCCACTCAGGGTTGAATCCCACTGTGCTTTTTAAGCTCTGCTCTCCCCCAGGCAGGTGGGAGGGTGAGCTCTGCTCTCTGCACAGCTTCTGGCCCTCTGTGCTCTAACTCTGCCTCCTTCCATCCCAGAGTACTTTGAGTACTTCGCTCCAGACTTCACCCTTCACCCTGATGTCAGCACGAGGATTGAGAATCAGAACTCCAGGCAGGTGAGTGCTTGCAGCCATGCTGCAATATCACCTTGGAATTTCCAAAACCCTGTGGTTGATGCTCTGTCATGTGAAACCAGCTAGAGCCCAGGGCAAAAAAAACAATGAGAAACAACAACTGGGTTGTGTCAGTGTTTCCTGCTTGGGTGGCAATAATTGAATTCACTCTGCTCTGATAAGTGACTTTTTGCACAAATGTGTTGCTCTTGGCCAGCACAGAGGTGATGCAGGCAGGTGACAGAGCTGTGACACGTCCCACTGTGGTGATCCCTGTGTGTTGTGTCCCTGCAGTACCTGGATCAGATCAGGCAGACCATATTTGAGAACCTGAAGATGCTGAACCACGCTCCCAGCGTGCAGATCCACGATGTGCCCTCGGACCTGCTCAGCTACGACCGCACGGATGAGCCTGATCCCGAGGAGAGGGGCTCTGAGGAAAACTACAGCAGGTACCAGAGCCTCTTCTGGAGCAATGGGCTTCCCTTTCTGCCCCTGCAGGGGGTTCAGAGGAATCCATCTGAGTCCTAGAACAAGTCATAGAACGCCAGAATTTGGGGTTGGCAGGGACCTTAAAGCCCATGGGCAGGGAAGTCACTTCTGAGTCTTTTGTTTTTACCCAATGAGCTTCTGTGGTCTCCTGCTATGACATTCCCTCAGGCCCCAGGGGTTCCAGGTCTCTGTCCCCTCCCTGACAGGGATTTCTCTTCCCCCAGGCCTGAAGCTCCCAACGAGTTTTATGACGGTGACCACGACAATGACAAGGAGAGCGACGTGGAGATCTGAGGGCTCTGGGCTGCGGGGCCTCCCGCCTTGGACATGGATGCTTGGAGCACACAACTGGGCCCTGCAGGAGCCACTTTAGCCCTCTCTTCATCTTAGACTGCGTGTGGTGGCAGCAGAGCCAGCCCCACTGCAGGCTCCTGCCACCTGGAGAGGCACAGAGGTGACGTGTGCTCCTTACTTGTCACCACGTCTTGGTTCCGGCTGTCACCGCTGTGGGCATGGAGCCCTGCTGAGTCCTGGCTGGCAGCTGTGGGACTGCCACAGAGCCTGAGACACCTCCATGGTTCCCATGCAGGCTCCTGCCAGCCAGCTGGGAGCTGGAGCAGCTGTGCCTATGATCTCTGCCTCCCTGCAGCACTTGGGATCCATCCTGCTGTCCCTGACCTGCACTCAGGTACCACCCTGCTGTCCTCTGCAGCCTGCACTGGGAGCTGCTCCTGGTGTCCCTTCGAAGCAGCTGATGCTCCACAGCTCCAGGAATTGTTGGATAAGACCACTTGTGGGGTAGGGATGTCCTTGGAACAGCTCAGTGGAGTGGGATGGAAGGATGTGTGCAGAGGATAAGGTCATTCCTTCCCCCCACACCCAGATCTGCATTCACAAACGAGTTCTGCAGCACTTTGCTGAGTTGGACACAACCTCCTTGTTGTGTTTATTCCTTGGGAGGCTTAAATCCCTGTGGAACAGAGGTTTGGCTGCCCAGGTCAGTACTTAGTGTGTCCTGCACCTCTAATGTAGCTTCCAGCTGTGTTCCCCAAGTTCACACATGGTCCTGCTGTGTGTCAGCAAGAGATCTGGGCTGTTTGCTCTGAGAGGAAGCAGTTCTGGGCTGTACCCAGCAGATGTTGCTCTGCTGCTGGGTGAGGGAAGCTGCTTCCTGCAAGTGCTCTGTTCCTGCCCTCACCCAGCAGAGATTTCCCTTGGCCATCCCTCCAGTCCCAGATTTTGCTGCTCCTTCTCCTGAGTGCTCAGCTGGTACCTGTGGTGGTTTGGAACGTGCTGTTAGGGGAGGTGGGGGGTTCAGCCTCTGTACGGTTCTGTTTGTTTACTGATGTCTTTGAACATTAAAGAAGAGGCAGTATTTTTCTTACCTGTCCTGTTGTTTGTCTGTTTCATCCCCACACCTTTTTGGCTCCTGTTCTCTCAAGGGTCGAGCATGGCCCTGGCAGGGCAGTGTCATCCACTGTCTGAAGGAATGGAGGGAATGCTGCTCCTCAGAGTAAATGCTGGTGAGTGTTTGGCATCACTGCACATGAGGGGAGCACCCTGAACTCCCTTTCAAGCAGCCAGATGGGGTGGACACTCCTGTTACGCCTCTCAGTCCAGTAAAAGCTTTGCAGGAAGCTGCAGAGCCAATTCAGGAGATTTTTCCTGCAGTTATTTAAAATGCCATCATTTCTGAGAGTTGCAGTGTCCATAACAGCCTGTGCACTTTGCACTTCCACTGTCCCAAAGGCCTTTTGGGGACTGTTCTGTAGTTCTGGTCACTAAAACATGAAGCAGGCAGTAAGTCAGGGTGTCAGTGGGTGTCCAGAGAAATCCCTCAGAAATAAATGGTGATAGAATTAGACCGGGGTGGAGAGGGGTGATCAAAGGTCTGACACAGCTCCTGTGTGAGGAGGGATCTGGTGGGTCAGGATCCTTCAGCTGAGGAGGGAGAACTGAGCAGGGAAAGGAAATGTCATGTGGGAAGGTAATGTCATAACCATGAGTGCCAGAGAGGGTTTCTCCAAGTGCCAGACTGCAGCAGCAGGGCCTGGAGTGCCCGGACCCAGGGAATGGCTCCCACTGCCAGAGGGCAGGGCTGGATGGGATATTGGGAATTAGGAACTGTTCCCTGGGAGGTGGGCAGGCCGTGGCACAGGGTGCCCAGGGTGCAGCCCTGGCAATACCCCTGATGGGAGGATATTTGCTCCTGAAGCAGGCTGAATTCCCTGCTCGGTGCCTGCGGCTCCCTGTGCAGAGCTGTGCTCGGACACCAGGTGGCAGCCGGATCGCTGGGATTCTATGGAGGCTCCGTGGGCCTGCTGCAGCCCCTGTGCACACACTGCAGCCCCACAGAGGGGTTTGGGGTGGGAGCAGAGTCCTGGCTGACTTCTCAGGGAGATCTGGGGGTTCTGGGCACTGTCAGGCCTGGCTGTCACCAGGGCACAGGGCCAGGGTTTGCTCCTGCTGCAGCTCTGTGACTTCCCTGTGTGAGCTTCCACGCTGTGCCCAGCAAACCCCTTGGCACCAGGGATGGGGCCAGGCTGGCACTGCCCTTCCTGCACAGAATCTCCCAGAGATTCCCTCCTGGGGAGAAATGAATATTCTGTCTTAATTTCCCATAAAGAATCACATAAAGTACTTTCTTTTTTCCCCTGACTTCAGGCTTTACCTGACTCTGTCCTGGCTGTGAGCCCCAAAACAGAACAACCCCAAGTTAATGAACTCACTGCACCATCTCCTGGAGCTCAGGTTGTTCCCAGGGGTGGGAGCTTTGTGCACCCCTGTGCCTGGGTAGGAAATTGGGATAAGAACATCCTTGTTGTTTTAGGTGCTCTGGGAAGTGTTTGTACCTTCCCTGGTTCCCACCTGTGCTCATCAGAGCCTGGAGGGAACTTCCCACCTCCCAAACTTTCTGTAGCACAGCTGAGATGTTCAGCTGCTGTTCACACCTCACACCAGTGCCTGCTTGCCCTGTAGCACACACTGGCACTGACAGGAGCTGGTTTTGGGAGGTGCTGCCCAGCCAGGTCTGGCTCTCAGCCCCCAAACCCTGTTCCTCACTCCCCTCATGCCAGAGGGCCCAGGGAATCAGGAGCATTCCCTGCTGCCCGCCAGGCACTGCCACAGCCCAGGCTGGTGCCCCATTGCCAGGGTAAGGTGCAGCACAGCCATGGGGGTGTCACATCTTCCCCTTCTCTGATCTTTTAGGGAATGATAATTTGGGGATAGAAAAGTGCTTTAAATCTTCTCCCTTCCTCTGTGCTGAGCAAAGGGAGAACTTGGCAGGCCCTGACCCACCTGAGTGTCCTGGTTATTTTGTGTTAACCAAATTTCCTAGGTGGAGATGTCCGTGGGACTGGGGAGTATGGGTTTGATTCCTCCTGGGGCAGAATTACCTGCAGGGAGGACAATCAGAGGTGTTTCCTGCAGGTCTGTGCTGCTGTGTGGGACAGGTCAGTGACAGTTCAGGTGCTGCAGGGGGGCTGGGCTGGGGCTGCCAGGGCACTGCAGAGCCCCTCAGGGGCAGCTCTGTGGCCTGGCTGTCACCAGGAGTTCGCTCCTGTGCCTTCCCTGTGTGAACTTCTGGCCCAACAAATCCTCTGCCACCCCTCCCCAGTGCTCCCACTTCAGTTTAAATCCCCACCCTTGTCCTGTCACCACAGGCTCTGGTTCAAAGTCTCTCTCCACCTTCCCTCTAAGCTCCATCAGTGCCAGGGGCTGCTCAAATCTCCCTTCCAAGCAGAGCATTAATTAATTACTCTCAGCATTACCCCACCACCCTCATTGTGCATTTCCTCTGTCCAGTCTAAACCTCCTTCTTCCCATCTAAACCCTTCCTCCTCCTCCTGTCATGGCAGGCCCTGATAAAAAGTTTCTCTGCACTTCTCTTATCAGCCCCTTCCAATGGGGGAAGCCCCAGATAAGTGTCCCCACAGAGTCCCCCCAGTCTGATGTCACATTAAACACTGCAGGTCCCAGTGAGGGCCAGGCCAGTTCAAGGTCAGGGATTGTTCAGGACATTTTGCAGTCAAGTTGGAGTCCCTGCAAGGCCAAACATTGTCCAAGCTCCTCTCTCAGCATAACTTAAAAAAAAAAAAAAAAAAAAAAAATTAATTTTTTGTTTAGTTGGTAGAAATTTCTGTTTGTGTTTTTTGAAGAATTTTTTTTTGTATTATTATTATTTGAGATGATTTTTGGAGTATGAGGAAATGGGGTTAATTTTTTGTTTGTATTTTGTGGGTTTGTGTTTTGTAAATTTTTTTTTTTTAGGTTTTGAGGTATTTATTTTTTTGTACAAGGAATTGGTAGTTGTTTTTGTTGTTGTATATTATTAGAACTGGAAGGTGTAATAACAGGAGTGATTAGAGGTGGTGGTGTAGTAGGAGGTTGAATGTTTTGTTGGTTTTAACGTGGTGTTGGTGAAAGGATGTAGGTATTGTTTATGGAAGTATTTAGGGTGTTGTTATTTTGTTGTATGGAAGTTTTTGAGATGGTATTTTGTGTTTAGATTGAAATGTTTATTATTTTTATTTCTAATATAAGTTGTGGGTTGCTGGTTTCCGTTTGGACCTGGGGATGTTGTCTGTAACTCCTGGATGCAGCCCCCCAGGAATTCCTCACCCATCTCACATAATCCAGAGCGATTCTGGAAGTCAGTGACCCCTCAGGTCCATGAGGTCAGATCCAGGATGGATTTAACTCCTGACACATGGATTTGGAGATGCCCTTACAGGGCAGTGGGACTTCACTGCCCCAAGCTGGGGCTCAGGGCCCTGAGCTCCTCATGTGGACCCAAATCAAAGTTTCTCTTGGGACTGAAGCTTTGGGGTTTCCTGGCAGTGCTGGGGACCAGTCCTGAAATTCCTGTTCCAGTGCACTCCCCCATGCCCTCAGGATTCTCTGGCACCCCTTCCCCTTGCTCACAGATATCTGGCTGCAGACATCATCCTCTCTCCCCCCCTTCCTTGTTCATCCCAGTGTCCCCAGCTCTGTTCCCTCAGAGGCCTTTGGGATTCTGCAGCTGTGGCTCCTCTCTCCCTCCTTCTGTTCCTGATGTGCCAACGTTGGCTGAGAAGTGACAGCAAACAGGGACAGAAACATCTCTGTGCCTCTGGAATATTCTCAGGGAAAATGGAGAAATCTGTCCCAAACCAAGAGCTGGTAAATCCAAAAGTTTCTGCTGAGGAGAACGAGCAGAGGGAGCTCACCAGGGTCCTTCCAGCATCACAGGATAATTCTGACTCAAAGGCTCCTCTGGAGGGCTCAGGCCCATTCCTCCTGCCCCAGGTGAGGCCAGTCCAAAAGTCAGGGATTGTTCATGGCATTTTGCAGTCAAGTTGGAGTCCCTGCAAGGCCAGACATTGTCCCAGCTCCTCTCTCAGCATAACTGAGCTCCCTTCTCTGCTATTTAACACACTTGTGAATATATTCTCTTTAAATAAATCCTGATTTACCTGATGGGAGCTGGTGACTCTCCTCCCTTCACCTTCTCCCTGCTCTTGCCTCCTCATTTCCCTGGACTGGTGTTGGGGAACACACCCTGGCAGCACCAGGGTGCTCTGGCAGGGCTCTGGGAGCAGCACTGCTCTGGGAAGTTGTGGGAGAGGTTTTACAGCAAGGTTCTGTGAGCCAGAGAGGAGTTAGAGAAGAGGATCCATGTTCACCCCTGAAAGAATTTCCTACCAAGGTCACTGACACAGAAACCAAGAGATAAAGGAGGAGAAATAAGAGAAACCTGCAACTGCCTGTTCCAATGAGCACTTTGTTTGTCTCTCCTGACCAATGAGTAAAGTGTAAATGCATGAGGTTTGTAAGAATAAAAAGCATGCTACAATAAAAACAGGTCTGAAGCCTTCTGAAAATGGAGTGTGTTGTGTTGTATTGTCTCCATCTCAACTACAACAGGGAATGAATGTTCCTTTGCTTTCTGGAGAACCTTCTCCCTGGGCATCGTGGTGAGAGTGATTTCTGCAGGATGTGTGGGGTACCTGCTCCCTGTGAGCCCTGGGACAGGGGTTTGAGGCTGTTCCTGCAATTCCTGCAAGCTGCAATCATTCCCAATCTCACACACACAGTCTGTAAGTACAGGTGGGGGGCTCTGGGAAGTGTTTGTACCTTCCCTGATTCCCAGATCTGCTTATCAGAGCCTGGAGGGAGCTGCCTGTGCATGGGCTCAGCAGCTGCTCTGCAGGCCAAGGGACTGAGTTAGCAGGGGAAGAAATTGATAAAATATGAGTTTATCCATAGCAAGGAAGAAAGCAAGGCCACTAGCATGGAAACTGATAAAATAGACACGAAAGGGATTTGCAGTTAGAGGATCCCTGCCTCAGTGAGCAGCATTTGTGCCTTAATACTTTGTTATAAACTCTTGCCAATTCATTATTTCCATTAATTACTTTATGCCAATAAAATACAATAAACTGTTGCTTTGTCCAATGAATAGGATGAGCTGTTTTGATGTAACTAATGACTTAAAATCACACTTTGTTAAGAGGGTAAAACTTAGGAACAACTTACAACAAAAAAGAAGCTGTTGCTGTCACTGCACAAGTGTGTGTGTGTGTGTGTGTGTGTGTGTGTCCATCTCAGCAGTGACACTCTCCCCTCACAAACTTTCTGTAGCACAGCTGGGATGTTCAGCAGGTGTTTGCACCTCATGCCAGGCACTGGTGGTGCCTGCTGGTCTTGGGCTGCCTTTTCCTGATGTTTTAGTGCAGCAGCTCTTTCCCGGCCATTCCAGCACCATCCCTGGGCCCCTGGCCTGGTGCAGCCCCTGCAGCCATCCTGGCCCAGGTGTTCTCCTGGCAGGAGGGGCTGCGGGGCTGCTTTTAACAGAGGACACCTGGAAAAGAGAGTGGGAGCCAGGCCAGGCTGTGTCCCAGGGCTGAATCTTTGGGAGTGAGGAGCTGCTGCTGTCCTATCCCTGCTGTGTCCCCATCCCTGCTGCTGTCCCCATCCCTGCTGCTGTCCCCATCCCTGCTGTGTCCCCATCCCTGCTGCTCTCCCATCCCTGCTGTGTCCCCATCCCTGCTGCTGTCCCATTCCCGCTCCTGTCCCCATCACTGCTCTGTCCCCATCACTGCTGCCACTGCAGTGGCTTCACCAGGTGCCAGTCCCGTGTCACCCCTCACTTTTGGGGAGCTGCAGGTGCCACCTGCCCCCAGCTCCTGCCTGTCCCAGGGCATCGCCCCTGCAAGCAGCGCTGGGACTGTCACTGGTGGGGCTGAGCGCTGCTGTCTGGGGCTTACTGGGAGGCACTGGGAGGCACTGGTGGGCCAGCAGTGCCCACCACAGCCCCAAAGTGCTCCCATTGGGGCATCACCACTGAGGAGCGATTTTTTGGGGCAATTTAACCTCAGAGGAGCCCCTGCCTGAACCCTGAGCTAGACCAAGCAGTTCTCCAAAGGGTTCCCGCCTTTGTGGGGGTACCGGGGGTGCCCGGGCCGTGGCAGGGGGGTGTTTCCCGGTGCCCCCCGTGCTGTCACAGTGTCCCTGCAGTGTCGCTCTCATCCGCCAGGTGTGCGCAGTTGAGCCGCGCTGGCGCCGCTCCCGGGATGAGCTCAGCGCGCCGGGATTGGGAGCCGGGATCAGCTGCTGCCCTGACGTGCGGCTGACGCGGCCCCGCATCACCCCCCGAACCCTCCCCGAAACCCCCCCCGAACCCCCCCGGCCCCCCCGTGACCTCCTTTCGCAGACAAAGACGGGAAGTGGCGCCTGCGTGCGCATCCCGCCCCTCCATCCCCCCCTTCTCCTTCCCCTCCCTCCGGCCCCCGCTCGGAACCTGGAAAAAACAGCTCAGCTCCTATTTCAAGGAGCTTTTGTCCTCCCCGAGAGCTTTCTTGGGGACATTTGTCTTTCTTTCTTCTGCCTGTGACGGGAACATAATTGGGAGTGGGTCTCCATCTGCTGCGGGGGGAAAGGGGGGGTCCCGGGCAGAGATCACACCAAGGAGCATCCCCAGATTTTAGGGAGCTTTGGATGGGGCATTTTGGGAGCAGGAGCGGGGATTTGCAGGGGTTTGTGCCTTGAAATGGATCAGCAATCAGGGATTGTGCATTGCCTCTGTTGTGGGGCTCCCCCATCCCTGCAGTGCCCCCCACACCCGGAGCTCTGGGCCCAGCAGTGCCAAAATCCCAAATCCTACCCCAAATCCTACCCCAAATCCTATCCCAATCTTACCCCAAATCCTATCCCAAATCCTATCTCAGATCCTATCCCAAATCCTACCCCAAATCCTATCCCAATTCCTACCCCAAATCCTATCCCAAATCCTATCCCAATTCCTGCCTTCCCACAGCTCTCCCCGTGTCCTGCCCAGCCCGGGGCCACCCTGATGTGTCCCTTGTGCATTCCCAGCCCTGCCAGTCTGAGTCACCGGGCTGTGCTGGGAATTCAGCAGGTTTGGGAGCCCCAGAGCCCAGGTTTTGCAATTTTTTCAGTGCCCCATTGTTCATGGGATGAGCTGTCCTGGCACCCCCTCTCCTGATCCCCCTCGCCTCCAGTGCCACTTCCCTGCCAAGCTCCTGCTGCCCCAGTGCCACCCTCAGTGTCCCCTGCCATGCAGGGGGACATGCCCCTATTTTTTATATATATATTAACATTCTATCTATATATAAATTACACATCATATATATTTTTATTGTATATATTAAAATATATTTTAAATTTATTTTTATAGATATGTATTGATGTCAGTAATAAAATCAAGGCTCCCTGGCTGTCCCATCCTGGCTGTCCGCTCCATTCACCCCCAGGCATCCCCCCAGAGCTCCAGCTCGGGGTCAGCTCGCCCTGATCCCACAAAAAGCTCAGCTCTCTCTCAGGAAAGGCCCCTGCAGGAATTCGTGCAGTTATATAAATGCACAAGTTACATAAGGACTTTCCCTGTGCAGCTCTGCAGGGCTGAGGGCTCAGGTTGGTGCTGGGCCCCCCATTCCCGCCTGAGTGCCACCCCTCAGTGCTGCCATTTTACCTCCCATCACCTCCATCTGCCTCTTCAATCTTTTAAAACTCTTTGCTTTTCTTCCTCATGCTCTCAGTGTTTAAATTATTACCAGGAAAAATAAAATTTAAAAGAAAAAAAGAAAAAAAGAAAATTGGGATCCTGGATATTTTCGTGTTTTTTCACCTCCTTCCTGAGCGATGCCTTTTGGCCCTTTTTGAACTGATCTTGGGAAATTTTTTTGCAAGATTTCCTTGGAAATTTCAGCCTCAGATCCAGCAGGATTTGGCCTTACCCTGACACACTCCTGCCTTGAAACACTCAGGGAGCAGCTTGCAGGGTTTTCCTTGGACCCTTTCATCCCCAAACCTCTCCTGGGGTTTTCCCTGCTCACCTCATTTCAGGTGGGGCTGGTTCTCCCTTTATATCCACCTTCAACCCTCTTTCCCATCCCACAAGAGAAATTTTGGGTGCTCATCCTAATGTGGAACTTCATATAAATGAAATTTAATGAAATTTCTCACCCATGGAAAATTGTGTCGCTGTGTAGGGCAGTGGCATTAATTTTTAGGAATTGTGTGTGTGAAATATTTTGGTTTTAATACAAATTGCTGTCATTTTTCCTGAGGATTTTAAATGCAACGCAGCAAGGAAAATAGAGGTGTAAAATGGAAGGAGAGGCAATCAGGAGAGCTCTGGGAGTGACAAAGCTGCTGAAAATTTTTAAGCAAAAAGAATTTTAGCCCCAGATCCAGTGGGATTTGGCTCTAAATGGGGTCACCCCATTTCAGGTGGGAGCTGATTCTGCCCTCAAATCCATCTTCAACCCTTTATCCCACCCCACAAAAGAAAACACAAAGTTTTGGTGCTCATCCTAATGTGGAACTTTAAACAAATGAAATCGAAAGTTTTTGCCATCCTGGAAAATAAAATAATTGTGTGGGGCACTGGCAATAATTTTTAGGAGCTGTGGGTGTGAAATATGTTGATTTTAATACAAAACACTCTCATTTTCTGGATATTTTGGATGTAACACAGCAAGGAGAATAGAAGGGTAAAAGGGGAGGGAGAGGCAACCAGGGGGTTCAGGGAGTGACAAAGTTGCTGAAAATTTTAAGCAAAAATAATTTCAGTCTCAGATCCAGCAGGATTTGGCTCTAAATGGGGTCACCCCATTTCAGGTGGGAGCTGATTCTCCCCTCAAATCCACCTTCAACCCTTTATCCCATCCTACAAGAGGAAACACAAAGTTTTGGGTGCTCATCCTAACATGGAACTTTCATGAAATTTAAGGTTTTTTCAAACCTGGAAAATTATATAATTGTGTGGGGCGCTGGCAATAATTTTTAGGAGCTGTGGGTGTGACAAATGCTGGATTTAATACAAAATACTCTCATTTTCCTGAGGTTTTTGAATGTAACACAGCAGGGGAAATAGAAGTTTAAAAGGGGACGGAGAGGCAGCCAGGGGAGTTCAGGGGGTGACAAGGCTGCTGAAAAAAATTTCTAAAAGATAATTTCAGCCTCAGATCCAGCAGGATTTGGCCCTACACTGACACAGTCCTGGATTAATAGTTGGATATTCAGGGAGCAGCTTGCAGGGTCTCCCATGTACCCTTTCACCCCTAAACCTTTCCTGGGGACCACACCTGCTCACCCCATTTTAGGTCAGTGCTGGTCCTCCCCTCATGTCCATTTTTAACCCTTTTTGCCATCCCATGAGAGAAATTAACAAGTTTTGGGTGTTTGTCCTAATGTGGAATTTCAAATAAATTAAATTTAATGGCTTTTTTCAAGCCTGAAAAATCCCATAATTTTGTGTGGCACTGGCAATAATTTTTAGGACCCGCGTGTGCAAAATATTTTGGTTTTAATGCAAAATACTGTTATTTTGGGGGGGATTTTGAATGTAACACAGCAATGAAAATATAAATGTAAAATACATGGCAGGGAGAGAAAACCAGGAGACCTCAGCGGGTCACAAGGATGCTGAAGCTTTTTCATCAAATATTTTGACTATCACAAGAAATTTAATCACCCGGTTAGGAATTTTGGGGCGTTTTTTGGTGCCTGGGGGCTGCGGGGCTGGAGCGGGGCCGGCGAGCTCCTGGGCACCCCCAGACCCATCCAGCAGCAGAGGGTGCTCATGCACTGCTGTGAGATTCCTCCTTCTCCCTCAGCCATCTTAGGGAAACATTTCCCTTCCCTGCAGTCTCCATTTTATGTTCCTGACGCAGAAAATAAAAACGTCAGCACGGGGGGGAGGGAGGATGGGCCGGGGGGGATGCGGGATGTGCCGAGGCAGAGCTTGGCTGTGGGGTTTGGGGTGCCAGGGCGGGATGTGGGGCTGCACACGGGGGCACTGAGGGTCTGGTACCCAGGGGGGTGCAGGCAGAGGGGCTGCAGGGGACGGAGGGCAGGATTGGCGAGGGAGGAGGTGGAATTCCAGCTGGAATGCTGCTTGGAGCCCCCCCGGGAGCCCCCAGGGTGGGGGGTGCCCCCTCCCTGCATCCCTCCCTGCATCCCTCCCTGCATCCCTCCCTGCATCCCTCCCTGCATCCCTCCCTGCAGGATGCTGCAGCTGGATGCTTTTTTTAACCCCGATCTCCACAGGAGGCTGAGCAGATCCCCCAGGCTGCCTGAAAGCAGGATGGGGTCAGGATGGAGCTCAGGATGGAGCTCAGGATGGGCTCAGGATGGGCTCAGGATGGAGCTCAGGATGGGCTCAGGATGGAGCTCAGGATGGGCTCAGGATGGAGCTCAGGATGGAGCTCAGGATGGAGCTCAGGATGGAGCTCAGGATGGAGCTCAGGATGGGCTCAGGATGGACCTGTGGATGGAGCTCAGGATGGGGTCAGGATGGGGTCAGGATGGGGTCAGGATGGGCTCAGGATGGAGCTGAGGATGGAGCTGTGGGTGGGCTCAGGATGGAACTCAGGATGGGCTCAGGATGGAGCTCAGGATGGATATCAGGATGGAGCTCAGGATGGGCTCAGGATGGAGATCAGGATGGAGATCAGGATGGGCTCAGGATGGAGCTGAGGATGGAGATCAGGATGGAGCTGAGGATGGGGTCAGGATGGAGCTGAGGATGGAGCTGAGGATGGGGTCAGGATGGAGATCAGGATGGAGCTGAGGATGGGGTCAGGATGGAGCTGAGGATGGAGCTGAGGATGGGGTCAGGATGGAGATCAGGATGGAGCTCAGGATGGGGTCAGGATGGAGCTCAGGATGGAGCTCAGCTTTCAGCCCTTGCCAGGCTCCCCAGCCCGGAGGGACTTTCCTGTTTTCATTGTTCGGGACACTGAGATCTGTCCTTGTTCTTTCTTTCCTTCCTGCCTGCACACGCTCGGGAGGGGGCGGGGGTTGCCCCAGCTCCGTGACCAACAAACCCTGGCAGCAGCAGCACCTTTCCCAGCTGTGTGGAGAGTCCCAGGAGAGCTGCCAGCACTTATGGAGCAATTGTTGTCATCATCCTGATTTGTGGGAGCCTTTTCCTGTTACTCATCGCTGCCTGCCCCGTGCTGCGCGGTGCTGAGGGGTGAGCAGGCACCCCCAATCCGGGATATGAAACAGCCCAGGGCTCCAAACTGCTCCAGTTCCACCCACCCAACCAGCCAAGGATGCTCAGGATGGGCTGTGGTCCCCCCTGGCCCCTGTTTCTCTGTGCCCTGTGATGGACACAGCACATCTCCCCCTTCCATGAGGGCTCTGTGAGCTTCCAAAAGTTTCCTGGGATTGTCTGGGTGGTTTCCAAGCTAAGGAGTGCAGTTTGGGGTTTGGGGAGGGTTTTTGTGGCACCTCACACCTGAGAACCCAAGTGCTGCTCCCTCCCCTTCACAGGACTGTGCACAGAGACAATCACTGGTGTTTGCATCCAGCAAACTTCAACCAGCCCGAGCTGCCAGCCCCAAAACCTGCCCGAGGTGGGGATTAAACACTCCCAAATTCGGGCCAAGTCCATCAGCAAACTTGAACAAAAACCCTGGGAGAGCTGAGTTGTCTGCAGAGTCTTCAGCTGAGTCTGCCCAGGCAGCTCATCCCTGAGAGCCAGGGAGGGGAGGAATCCCTGTGGGACCATTCCCAAATCCCTGTGGGACCAGTCCCAAATTCCTGTGGGACCATTCCCACAAATCCCCGTGGGACCATTCCCAAATCCTTGTGGGACCATTCCCACAAATCTGCTCCTTCCACATCCTGCCTGTCCTTGTGCTTATCCTACACGCAGTTTATTCCAAACTTTTATTCCTTTCGTAAAAACCTGCCTTTGCAACTCAGTGGAGTCAGTTTTGGTCGGTTTTGGTCCATTTTTGTCTGTTTTGGTCTGTTTTGGTCCGTTTTGGTCAGTTTTGGTCCGTTTTGCTCTGTTTTGGTCAGTTTTGGTCCGTTTCGGTCCATTTTGGTCAGTTCTGGTCAATTTTGGTCCGTTTTGGTCCGTTTTGTTCAATTTTGGTCAGTTTTGGTCCGATTTGGTCAGTTTTGGTACATTTTGGTCTGTTTTGTTCCGTTTTGGTCAATTTTGGTCCGTTTTGGTCAGTTTTGGTCAGTTTTGGTCCATTTTGGTCAGTTTTTGATCAGTTTTGGTCCGTTTTGGTCAGGTTTTGGTCCGTTTTGGTCAGGTTTTGGGCAGTTTTGGTCCATTTTGGTCAGTTTTGGTCCGTTTTGGTCAGGTTTTGTCATTTTTTGATCAGTTTTGGTCAGTTTTCCCCCAGATCCTCCATCCCCTTCCCGCATCCCACATGAGGATGCTCCCGGGCACAAAAAACATCCCAAAGCCTCTGTGCTTTCTGGGGACACTCCGCTCGCTCCGAGCGACTTTTCCTTTAAATACCCCGAGCTAAAGCTCCCTTTGTCTGTCATCTTGCGCCTGCCTGGACGAAAATAGGTCAGTGATTCCGCGCCGGGCTGGCGGAGGCAGCGCTGCCCCAGGCGGCGGCGGGCTCGGGAGGCTGCCGGAGGTGGCCCAGCCATGGGGGAGGGATGCTCGGGATGCTCGGGATGCTCGGGATGCTCGGGATGCTCGGGATGCTCGGGATGTTCGGGATGTTCGGGATGCTCGGGATGCTCGGGATGCTCGGGATGCTCGGGATGCTCGGGATGCTCGCAGAGGTGGCCCAGCCATTGGCTGTCACCGACATATTTTCTGAAAAAATCCTTTCTCTGGGATTTTTCTCTTGAGAAGCTGAGAGGCTTCAGGAACCAAACGCAAACAATAACTACGTGATAGCTGTGGAATGCGGTTTGAGGATAGTTTACTAACAAGGAGATCTTTGGTCTCACGTGAATTGTTTCTACTTGATGACCAATCACAGGTCCAGCTGTGTCGGGACTGTGGTCAGTCACAAGATTTTATTATTCATTCTCTTCTTTTCTTTGCCAGCTATCTGATGTCTTTTTTTTTTCTCTTTCTTTAGTATAGTTCTAATATATCATTTTCTTTTCATATCATATAATATCATAAAATAATAAATCAGCCTTCTGAAACATAGAGTCAAAATTCTCATCTCTTCCCTCGTCCTAAAAACCTACAAACGCCGCCACAAAGGGCCAGCTCTGGGGGAGGGATGCTCGCAGAGGTGGCCATTGGCCAGCTCTGGGCAGGGATGCTCGCGATGCTCGCAGAGGTTGCCCAGCCATTGGCCAGCACCGGGGGAGGGATTCTCGCCCTCCCTGCGCTGTTACCAGGCAGGAGCCGCTGCCCGGGCTGCCAGGGGGAGCAGCAGCCCCGTGCCCACCTCTCGCCTGGCACAGTTGGGTTTTCAGGATGCTTTTCTGCCTTTTCGGGATGTCTTTTTTTGGACTATCAAAAAATAGAGGGCAGAAAATTAAGGGAATATAAAGGAGTTTATTTATTGAAGGGGTTTCAGGTACATTTAGGGCAGATGAAGCCCATCCAGGGGTGCTGGAACCCTGGATGCTGAGAATTTTAAACTTTCTGTGCTGAAAGGCACAGACCCGCCAGAGAACACTGCATTTGGCCTGAGGCTGTGGAGAGGGCTTCCAAAATTGATTGATAGCAGATTATGAGACAGGGGCTACACCCAAAAATGATCACGGGTTTTCACACTTTTATAAGTTTGGTCCATTTGCATATTGGAGGTTAATCTTCCAATTACAACTTCAGATAATGAAGTCATTTACCCCCAGTTTGCTCCCCACCAAGTCTGTTTTGTTTTACATTTCTCAGGGTCTGGGGCAGTGAGGTGTCCTTGATTCCAGGCCTGGAGAGGAATTGTTGTGTCTGCCCAAAATGGGAAAGCAGCAGCTCACAGTGTACATGGAGTTCAGAGTTACAAATAGACGGAAAATATAAAAAGCTTAAATCCTGAGGCATAGCCCTGCTCAGGGTGCAGGTTTTGGCGTTTGTGGGTACCCAGGATGGGCACAGCCCCCGTTCCTGCTTGCTCCAGCCCAGGGTGAGGCACGGAGCACTCAGGCACCGAGCAGGGAACTGTGGGAACACCATAAAGGTAAGAAAACTTCGAGGAAGTTGTGAAAGCAGGCCTCAGAAACAGAAAGAAAAAAACCAAAAAAAAACCCAAAAAACAGGGAAAAAAAAAACCACAACAAAAAACCCAAACAAAAACACAAAAAGAAAAAAAAATCAAAAACAAAACCCCCAAAATAAAACCAACAAAGCAGAAACTTTGAGCTAGCTGAAGCTGCCAATCTAAAAGTAGAAAAGTTAACAATGGTACAGCAAGCAAGGACATGAAACAATAGTTTGAGTTTTGGGCTTGGCTAAGATACACCTTAAGACTGCAGAAAAATATGCTTAGCAAGGTAGTAGAAGATTTTAAGCTCAATAATAGAGTGTTGTGTGTTGTTAATAGAAAGCAGACAAGCAAGCTTTGTGTGAAGCAGGTGTGTGTGAGCTTTAAGTGGCTGGCTAAAAATCTTTATTATTTATTTCTTTATTTTTAAATTATTAGCTTTAGCACTGTGCTGTTGGCTGGGAAGTTTTGAAGATGCTCTGTAACAAAGCAATCGTTGGCTGCTGCTGGCTGTACGTGAGATTTGCCATCCCCCATTGTCTCAGCCATGCAGTGAGGCTGAGGCCACATCCTCCTGTGAGGATCCTGGATACATTCTTCTCCTCTGAGGGAAGGCTGAGACAATTGAGACTGTTCGGCCTGGAGCAGAGAAGGGTTTGGGGACACCTCAGAGCCCTGAAGGGCTCCAGGAGAGCTGGAGAGGGACTGGGGACAAGGGATGAAGGGACAGGACACGGGGTTATGGTTTTAACTAAAACTGAGGGGACTCAGACTGGATACAGGGAAGAAATCCTTCTGTGAGGGTGGGCAGGCCCTGGCACAGGGTGCCCAGAGCAGCTGGGGCTGCCCCTGGATCCCTGGCAGTGCCCAAGGCCCGGTTGGAGCACCCTGGGGTGGTGGCAGGGGTCCCTGCCATGGCAGGGGGGCAGTGGGATGGTCCTTTAAAGCCCCTTCCAGCCCAAACTACTCTGTGACTCTTCATACAAGCAGAGATGCTCTCAGCACCTTCTCCTAAGAGAAAAATTGCATTTATTCCTGCTTTTCCCCCATTCCTCCTCCCCCTCTGTGCCCCTTGCAGCATCCCTGTGTTTCCCCTGGTGTTAGACTGAAGGTGCCCAGCCAGCCTCACACACAAATCCATCCTCAGCGCCTGCTGCTTGTGCTAAACACCAACTACAGCGGGAAAATTCCTTTTTCAGCTGCGGGGAGGAGGAATAAATAGGAGAAAAGAGAAAAAAGGAGAAGGGAAAGCTCCCCAGTGGCCACCTGGGCTGAGAAGCAGCGGGAGTCCCTCACTAATCCCTTTCTCTAGGGTCCCCCAGGTTCTTCTCCCACTCTTTGAACTTCCCCATGGTCAGTCCCGAGGCTGGAAGTGCTGATTGCAGCAGGCTTTAATTAGGAGCAGATGCTAATTACCCGTTAAGCGCAGCCTGCTGAGCCCCGGTGATGATTAGCGCTGCTTTAATGACCCTTGTCCCCTCTTGTTGTCGTCTGAGGCTCCCGGGCTGAGGTCAGAGCGCCAAGAAAGGGCAGGAAAAGGGAGAGGAGCATTCCCAGCCCCTGTAATTGACTCTTGTAATCGCTCCCCGCTGGCACACACAGCACCGGGCTGGGCTGATTTTGAGATAAGGGTTAGAGATCTGCAGCTTAGGGCACTGTGTGGCCTCAGGGTTAGTCTTAGGCCGAGATTTGGCAACTTTCCCAAGGAAAAAGACGCAGGAAAATCTCTTCTGCCTGCCCCACATCCTGTCTGGCAGCAGGGCCTTTATTTCCATTTCCTTTATTTCTATTTTTCTTCCCCGTCCTGCTTCCTGGGAATGGTTTTTAGTTATGACCAGCCAGAGAAAGAAAGAAAGAAAGAAAGAAAGAAAGAAAGAAAGAAAGAAAGAAAGAAAGAAAGAAAGAAAGAAAGAAAGAAAGAAAGAAAGAAAGAAAGAAAGAAAGAAAGAAAGAAGAAAAGAAAGAAAGAAAGAAAGAAAGAAAGAAAGAAAGAAAGAAAGAAAGAAAGAAAGAAAGAAAGAAGAAAGAAAGAAAGAAAGAAAGAAAGAAAGAAGAAAGAAAGAAAGAAAGAAAGAAAGAAAGAAAGAAAGAAAGAAAGAAAGAAAGAAAGAAAGAAAGAAAGAAAGAAAGAAAGAAAGAAGAAAGAAAGAAAGAAAGAAAAGGAAAGAAAGAAAGAAAGAAAGAAAAGAAAGAAAGAAAGAAAGAAAGAAAAGGAAAGAAAGAAAGAAAGAAAGAAAAGGAAAGAAAGAAAGAAGAAAGAAAGGAAAGAAAGAAAGAAAGAAGAAAGGAAAGAAAGAAAGAAAGAAAGAAAAGGAAAGAAAGAAAGAAAGAAAGAAAAGGAAAGAAAGAAAGAAAGAAGAAAAGGAAAGAAAGAAAGAAAGAAAGAGAAAGGAAAGAAGAAAGAAAGAAAGAAAAGGAAAGAAAGAAAGAAAGAAAGAAAAGGAAAGAAAGAAAGAAAGAAAGAAAAGGAAAGAAAGAAAGAAAGAAAGAAAAGAAAGAAAGAAAGAAAGAAAGAAAAGGAAAGAAAGAAAGAAAGAAAGAAAAGGAAAGAAAGAAAGAAAGAAAGAAAAGGAAAGAAAGAAAGAAAGAAAAAAAAAAAAAGAAAGAAAGAAAGAAAGAAAGAAAAAGAAAGAAAGAAAGAAAGAAAGAAAAGGAAAGAAAGAAAGAAAGAAAGAAAGAAAGGAAAGAAAAGAAAGAAAGAAAGAAAGAAAGAAAGAAAGAAGAAAGAAAGAAAGAAAGGAAAGAAAGAAAGAAAGAAAAGGAAAGAAAGAAAGAAAGAAAGAAAGGAAGAAAGAAAGAAAGAAAGAAAAGGAAAGAAAGAAAGAAAGAAAGAAAAGGAAAGAAAGAAAGAAAGAAAGAAAAGGAAAGAAAGAAAGAAAGAAAAGGAAAGAAAGAAAGAAAGAAGAAAAGGAAGAAAGAAAGAAAGAAAGAAAAGGAAAAAAAGAAAGAAAGAAAGAAAGGAAAGAAAGAAAGAAAGAAAGAAAAGGAAAGAAAGAAAGAAAGAAAGAAAGGAAAGAAAGAAAGAAAGAAAGAAAAGGAAAGAAAGAAAGAAAGAAAGAAAAGGAAAGAAGAAAGAAAGAAAGAAAAGGAAGAAAGAAAGAAGAAAGAAAAGGAAAGAAGAAAGAAGAAAGAAAGAAAAGAAAGAAAGAAAGAAAGAAGAAAAGGAAAGAAAGAAAGAAAGAAAGAAAGGAAAGAAAGAAAGAAAGAAAGAAAAGGAAAGAAAGAAAGAAAGAAAGAAAAGGAAAGAAAGAAAGAAAGAAGAAAAAAAAGAAGAAAGAAAGAAAGAAAGAAAAGGAAAAGAAAGAAAGAAAGAAAGAAAGAAAGAAAGAAAAAGAAAGAAAGAAAGAAAGAAAGAAGAAAGAAAGAAAGGAAAGGAAAGAAAGAAGCAGGCTACCAGCGGCTTTCACCTCCATGGACATCAATTCATCAATTATTCCCCTTGCACTGATGAATTCCAGCTTTGTTCCCTAAATTTCCAGATAAACCGACCCTATCCCTGTAGGGAAGGCAGCTTCAGCATCACATTTCCATGTGGGGAGCATCTAGATAGGGGAATTTTGGACTGGATGGATTTTGAGGATCCAAGCAATATTGTTTTATACATATATATGTTCTAGAAAATCTATTTTCCCTGCCCTTGTTCCCATTCAGAAATGTGGTTGCTTGGCTTCACACCCCCATCCTGCTTTTTTTAAAGGCAGGAAAAAAGGAGAGTTAAGAGCTCCCTATTTATCTTCCCAAAATATCCTGAGAGGGTCTCAGTTGTCCTGGATTTTTCACAGAAATCCTGGGTTGTCCACATTGGAGAAATCTGGTCTTTGAAATGGGAAAACTTCAGCGGAAAAAGTCATTTTCTCTGGACACGTTTAATTCCAAACGGAAATAAAACATTTTGGCTGTGCAATGTCAGTAGGAAAATCTCATTGTGATTTTTTCCCCTTTCTGCAGTGCAAGAAGTCAAATCTAAGTTGTCAGAACTAAAAAAGTCTCCTGCAGAAGAATTTAAGTGTTCCCAGTGCCGTTTAGCCCTCCTGGGGAATAATGGGGGGAAGGGAGAGGGGTGGGAATGGGGAGAGCAGGGTCCTGACCCGGGGATGGGGCCCCCTAAACCAGAACCTCAAAGGAGAAACGGGGCAGTGGGAAATGAACCCAGTGCTGTCCCCAGCACAAGGTTTGAGAAGCAAAGGGAGGGTGGAACACCTTGGAAATGGCTTTTCCTGTAATTTTTTTCCTTTAATTGATCAGAGCACTATTTTTACCCAGTTCAGATGCACTCGGGGCTCAGAGGCTGCTCTCTGGCGAGGAGGAGGAGGATTCTGTCCTTGCTGATTCATTCAGCCCTGGCTCAGGATCTTTCTGGAAGCATCTCCTGTGCCCAGGTGTCAGAGTTGAGATGGAGACAATAACAAAGCAACACACTCCATTTGCAGAAGGCTTCAGATTTGTTTTTGTTACAGCACGCATGCTTTTAATACATTCTTACAAACCTCATAAGTTTACACTTTACTCATTGGTCAGGAGAGACAAACAAAGGGCTCATTGGAACAGGCAGTTGCAGGTTTCTCTTATTTCTCCTTCTTTCTTTCTTGGTTTGTGTGTCAATGACCTTGGTAGGAAATTCTTTCAGGGGTAAACATTAATCTCTTATCAAACTACTCTCTGGCTCACAGAAGTTATTGTAAAACCTCTTCCACACTCGGGTGTGTGTAACCTGTCTGCAGCTGGCACTCTGAGATTCTCCTTCCTCCTCCTCAGCTCCTGGACATCTCTGTAAATCCATTTCTGGCCCTGATCATGGACACTCAGGCTGAGATCTTGTAAAGAGGGCAGGGTTAGATTCGATTTTAGACACGTTAGGTTAGACTTCAGGAAGGCTAGGTTAGACTTTAGGAAGCCTAGATTAGATTTTAGGAAGAAATTCCTCCCTGGGAGGGTGGGCAGGCCCTGGCACAGGGTGCCCAGAGCAGCTGTGGCTGCCCCTGGATCCCTGGCAGTGCCCAAGGCCAGGCTGGACACTGGGGCTTGGAGCAGCCTGGGATGGTGGGAGGTGTCCCTGCCATGGCAGGGACAGGATGGGATGAGCTTTAAGGTCCTTCCAACCCAAAAGCTGTCCCAAGGATGGGGTCTGAGTGCAGAACTGCTCTGAAGACAGAATCTGCCTGTTCAGAAAATGTTCCTGTTGCTGTAACAAGTTGGGAAACAGCACAAGAGCAGCTGTTTCTCATTAAGTGCCTGTTTCCAGTCCTGTGGGGCTCCAAAAAACAGCAGGTCTCTCCATGAGCTGCCTGTGCTGCTGGACCTGGGGCACAGCCATGCTCAGCTCAGGAGGCATCTCTTGATCTCTGCTGAAACACATCTTTGCCTCATCCTCCTGCTGGTTTCTGGGCTTGTCCCCGTGCTGGGCTCTGCCTCAGGCCAGCAGGACACAAATGTCTGATTGGGCTGAGGCCTGTGGGGCTGCAGGAGTCCTTTAATGCTCTCTGCATCTGATCCTGCAGGTGGGAGCTGAGCATGGCAAGGGAAAGCTCCATCCCTGCCAGGGCTGTGCCTGCACAGCCGTGCCCCTGCCAGGGGGCACAGAAGGGCTCAGGAGGGGGGACCTTTAAAGGTCTGTGGTCCACCCCTGCCATGGGCAGGGACAACTCCCACTGTGCCAGGGTGTCCAAGGTTGTCCAGCCTGGCCTTGGGCACTGCCAGGGATCCAGGGGCAGCCACAGCTGCTCTGGGCACCCTGTGCCAGGACTTCCCCATCCTCATAGGGGGGAATTTATTCCTCAAATCTAATCTAAGCTTCCTGAAATCTAACCTAACCTTTCTGGAATCGAATCTAACCTTTCTGAAATTGAATCTAACCCTGCCTTCTTCAGAAGATCTCAGCCTGAGTGTCCATGATCAGGGCCAGAAATGAATTTACAGAGATGTCCAGGAACTGAGGAGGAAGAAGGAGAATCTCAGGGTGCCAACTGCAGACAGGTTACATACACCCGTGCCAGGGCCTGCCCACCCTGCCAGGGAGCAATTCCTCATTCCCAATATCCCATCCATCCCTGTCCCCTGGCAGTGGGAGCATTCCCTGGGTCCTGTCCCTCCATCCCTTGTCCCCAGTCCCTCTCCAGATCTCCTGGAGCCCCTTTAGGCCCTGGCAGGGGCTCTGAGCTCTCCCTGGAGCCTTCTCCTCTCCAGGTGAGCACCCCCAGCTCTCCCAGCCCGGCTCCAGAGCTGAGGGGCTCCAACCCTGGAGCAGCTCCAGGCCCTTCCTGCGCTGCCTTTTGAGGGCTGCCCTAGAACAGAGACTAGAGAGTTAAACAATAAAGCAGGGATTTATTAGGAGGCCTCAATGGATGCACCTTGGGCAGCACAAGAGCCCAGCCAGGGCTGCACCCAAGATGAACCAAAATGGTCACAAAATGCACAACTGGGCATGGGGTCTCTCACTTTTAAAGGTTCTGCTCCATTTGCATATTGGAGTTCATTGTCCCATTCCAGCTTTAGCCCCTGCAGTCCCACCCTGCTTGTTTTTCTCTCTTCAGCCCACGGTGTTTGTGCTCTTGGGGCTGAGATTTGGATCATTTGTCCTTGGTCCCCAGCTGGAGCAGGAATTGTTTTGTCTCCCTGCTCTGTGCAGAGAGCTCAGCATCCTCTGACATGAACCCAGACCCACACACTAAAGCAGCACAGAATCTGAAAAATAGAAAAGCTGAACCTGAGCCATCACCAGTGCTGTGGCCCCCAGGGCTGGATGCTCCAGGTGAGTTCCAGGAAGAACACCAGAGGATTACCAGCTGCTGCAAGCCCCTGCTGCTGGCCAGGCTCTCAGTCCCTCCTGCACAGTCCCACTTTCCTGCTCAGATGTTTTCCTGACCAGATTTCCTCACATCCATCTCCAAAAAACCCAGTCCTGGGATCAGGGTGATGCCAGGGCAGGTGAGGTGATTGCTGGGGGTGGGGAACAGGGAGCTGGATCTTGGCAGCTCCGAGCAAAGACAATTTTAGCTCCTTGCTGAGTCTGCAAAGCCCAGGGCTGCATCCCAAAGATGCTTTATTTGAGTGGCTGCAGTGGAAAGCTTTTTATTCTGAAAGCTGTGGCCGTGCTGGGCTGCACAGGGAGGGAATTATTGATGGAATAAGAGGATGTGATGCCTGGGAGGAAGGACACCTATTGTTCTGTCTGGGATGAAAGGCTGCTGCTGCTGAGTCAGTGGTGGGAGGAAGGAAAGCAGGAGCAGGATATGGAGAGCAGATGCATCCGTCCCTGAGGGCTGAGAGCTCTGCTGAACCCCTGACTGTGCCCCCAGTGCTCTGCTCTGCCTGACCTGCTCCAATATTGGCATTCAGCTCCAAATCTTCTCCTAGCCCCCAGTAAATCCCAGCCCCTCCCCTGTCCCAGGCTGCACTGGAGCTGGGCACTCCTCACAATCTTTTTACTGCTCAAGCTCCTCGTTCAGTCTTGAAACAGCTTCAAGCAAATCCAAAGGAACCCCCTGTTTTTTCTCACCTTGCAGACTGGTAAAACATTCAGATCTCCCCTGGTGAGTGTGTCCCAGAACAAAGCACTGTAAAAGAAGCTGGGGAGAGCCTGGGTGCTGCCTTGGGGAGCATTTATGCTGCAGAGAGCTCAAGCCTGCCTGGGAAGTGCCCAGGAGCATCAGTGTGATGAGCTTTGCCCGTGCTCTGAGCACACCCAACCATCCAGGGGCAGGAAGGATGAAGGATCACATTTCCCAGGAGATCTGCTGCTCAGAAATTGCCTGAAGCAGTTAATTCTCTTTTGGGGGGTTGTTTGCCTGGAACTTAAGAAGGGGGATGAGCCCCACTCCTGGCAGGGAGGTCAGAAGGTTCTCAGAGGGTACAGCTGGAGTCCTCATGACTCCAGGATAGGAACTGCTCCTGCTTAGAGCAAATATTTTAGGAATGTCCTTCTCTGTTTTTGTGTCTTTTTTTTTCAGAGTCTGCTGAGAACTTGAAGAAAACCTTGAACAGGACGAGGAGATGGATTTTGAATGTGCAGTGGAATATTCTGAACTTCAACACAGATAAGATAAGAGTGACAAATCTGTGGGGGAAAATTGACAATATCCTCTTGCTTTTAGGGAGAAAAATGTTCCAAAGAGGATGTGAGCTATGACAAAAGGAGGCCATTTCCCCTTGTCCACCCTTCCCACTGGAGGTGCAAATGTCACCCCAGCACTGAGCAGATTAGGCTGGGCTCATCTTCGAGTGTCCTTGAGCTTCTCTGGGCAGCTGTGCCAGGGCCTCGCTGCCCTCCCAGGGAAGAATTTCTCCCCAAAATCCCCTTCCAGCTGCCCTGCCATGCCCAGGGACATCCTTAACTGGAGCAGATTTCTCAGAGCCCCACTGCTCAGCTCTGCCATGCTCCTCACTCCCCTTTAATGAGGATTTAACCCCTTTTGTGTGGGTTTCCCCCTCCCACCCATCACAGCAGCTGTTCCTCCTGTCCTGCAGGAGCTGCCATGGACAGGCAGGAAACTCAATCTGCCAAGCTGGGGAGGGGGGGAGGCAGAGGAGAAGCAGCAGGGAGCAGCTGCTGGACATGACTGGGATGCAGCTGCGTGTTTGGGGCAGCAGGAGCTGTGGGGTGGATGCAGAGAGCTCCAGATGAAGAGAGGGATGCTCTGGAGCTGGATCCCCAAGGATGGAGACTTGGGGCAGCACAAGGGGCATTCCACTGAGAGGAGAAGCCTTGAAAGCAGCAATTTCAGGTTTGCCTGCAGAGCTCCACCTTCATCTGAGGGACACCCCACAGCAGCCCCATGGCTGTGCAAAGCCTGCTGAGCTCCAGAGAACCTTCTCCATGCCCACATTGTTTCTGCTCTTGGGCCTGACATTTTGATCATTTGTCCTTGGTCCCCAGCTGGAGCAGGAATTGTTTTGTCTCCCTGCTCTGTGCACAGAGCTCACCATCCACTAATATGAAGCCCAGACCCACACACTAAAGAATAGAATCTGAAAAATATAAAAGCTGAAACCTGAGGTATCACCTGTGCTGTGGCCTCCAGGGCTGGATACTCCAGGAAGAACCCACAAAATGGGTTTTTTTGGCCCTAAAAAATATAGCAATTTGCACCCCAGCCCCAAGGCTGTGCACCCCTGCAGTGCTGCACTCCTGCATTCCATCTCCTCCTGGATTTCCTGGGGAGCTCAGTGGGTGTCAGCACCAGAACTCTTTTCCCTCTTCCCAAGCTGTGATGTTGTGCCAGAATCCTCCATTCCAACCACACACATTTCACATTTATTTCAAATGTGGTTGAAAAGGGAGGAGGGGACAGGCCATAAATATTCTTTCCCAGGGCTGTTGGCTGAGCCTGGGAATACCCAAGGGAGTGGGGTAGCCCCTGTGGGGTTGGCTCTGTGGGACAGACCTGTGCAGCCCCAGGTGGCTCTTTCATCACCCCAAATGTGTCTGTACCCCTGGCTGAGTAAATCCCCCCTGGCAGGCAAAGTTTTGGGGAGCAGAGAGGACCTGGTCTCACTCCTGGCACTGCCCATATTTTCAGATTTCCACTTTCCTCCCTGGCTCAGTGCACGCTCAGGGACATGGGTGTAGAACAAACCCTGTCATTTTGTGATGAAGCAGCCATTTCCTTCACATTTTTCCTACATTACCCACGAAATTTGGATGTTACTGAGTGTAATTTTGGAAACCTCCTGAGCCTGCAGCCACTCCAGGCACAGACCTGCAACAGTGACCCCTCTCAGCAGTTGTGGCTGCTCTGAATTCAACCTTCTGCTTGGCCTTGGAGGTTAATGTGGCTCTGCATGTCCCCTGCTGTCCCCACGGCGTGGGCCTGCTCCCTGCTACCAGATGCATTCTTTGCTTCCAACATATGGCCTCAATTACTGTCCTTTCCCTGGATTTCCTGCCTGAAACTCATCCCCTCCTCCTGGCAGCCTGAACTGCCTCCTCTCTCCTGCAGTGAGATGCTTTGCAAGCTCTCACATTCCTCCCTGCCTCCCTGCTGCTGCTCTGCTGCCTCTGACCAGGGGGTGCTGATGCAGAGCAGGCACAGAGGAGGCTCAGACCCCCCACGTGCTGTCACTGAGCCCAGGAGCCCCAAGGGCCTGGCTGGTCACAGCCAAACTGCCCAGCTCAGTGTCCAGCAGGGCTTTGTCCAGAGCCTCCCCCTCCCTCAGCACCCATCCCACACCCCCTGCAGTTTTCAGGGTTTTTTGTTTGATTTGCAAGGCTCAGGCTTCTTTTTATTTCCATCCCTCCTGAGGCCGGGGGCTTTCCCAGCCTCTGCCCTTTGAAAGGAGCATCAAACCACTCTGGGTTTCCCCTGGGCACTGCTTGGCCTCATTCCTGGGCACTTACCCCTGCAGAAAAGCCATGTGCCCGTGGCTTTTGCCTCTCAAAGCTTTGGAGGAGGGGAGAGGGCTCTGTCGGTGGCTCTTTGTGATAAATGGATTTGTAGAAAACCCTCCAAACTTGGCAGAAGGCTCGCCCAGTGTGTATCTGTATGCAAACCTTGAGATAAGAAATGGTGACTTCGAAATGCCATGGAATAGGACAGACATTGTTTGAGAGAGAAATGGAACTAGAAAAAAGTTTCAAACGATGGCCCTGTAAAAAAGACTGGATACTTTGGAGAAATAGAGCTGTGAAAGATGCATTGTAGTAGGACCCACGAGGGGGAGTTTTAGATGATTGGCTTTAAGACATCTACAGCGTGGTGTGACAAAAGCTGATAGGCCAAGAAATGCTTATAGAGTATTGTAATTAAGAAATAATTGGCTTCTGATTGTGATGGAGTGAATTACAACATCTGTATTGTCTCACCCTTCTCATGAGACTGAAAATGGAATAAAACTTTTTAAAATACCTCTCAGCTGCCCCATCCCTGGGTCAGAAAAAGGCTCAGTCCAACAGCTCTTCAGCCCCTTCCTGCTGCTGGGGGGAGCCCCAGGCCCTGCAAACCCTGAGCAATCTGAGCTTATTCAGGGCTCAGGGGGAGCTGGGAATGGTTCAATCCCACAAACAGCCAGTTAATGATTCCCAGCCCCTCGCTGGCACGTTTCAGGCTTTGGAAGAGGGTCTGGCCAGCAGCTGTGCCAGCAACTGTAGCTCCAAAAGAGAATTTTCATTCTATGTCAGCTTTCATCCGTGGCCCCTCTGCATTCCCCTGGTGCCTGCAGATGCCAGAGTTTCCAGGGCTCCTGCTGCTCCAAGCCCCTTGGGACTCTTCCCTCCCATCCAGCCATGGAGCTGTGTGATGGGGAGGGGGTGAAGAAGGCACTGCTGGCCTCGTGTTTGCTTCCTCTTCCTGTCCCATCCTTCCCTAAGCGTGGGAGAGGCTTTTTCCCAGGATAAAAACAACTCAGCAGCATTTGGGAATGGCAGGAAAAGCTGAGAGCTGCACCTCTGAGTGCAGCAGTGCAGGGGAGCAGTTTGGGATGCAGTGGGGGATAACAACACCTACAGCTGAGCAGCCCCAGCCATGTTCAGCTGCAGCAGCCCCCTTGAATAATAAGGGCTATAGATCATATATATATATTAATTTTATCTACATTACATATTGTAAACAAAATATTTTTGCAATATATAAATAATACATTTTTGCAATATACAAATATTGTAAATATACTACATTTTACATATAATACATATTTTATATAATATAATACATATATTTTTATAATATATAAATATTGTAAATACTTTAAAACTGTATTATAATAAGCTGGACACTGTTTTCTGATTTTCTGGTTGAGCAATGCCAGCAGGAGCATCATTGATGGAGTCACCATCTCTGGAAGCGTTCAAAAAGTGTGGATGTGGCACCTGAGGACGTGGTTTAGAGGTGAACACAGTGGTGCTGTGAATTTGATGATATTAAAGTTCTCCTTTCCAACCTTAATGATTCTGTGATCCCCTGAAATGTGTGGCACCTCCCCAAATTCTTCCTCACCTTCTCCTGGTGCCTCTTCCTGTTGCAAGCAGCAGTGGAAGCACGGAGAAGGAAAAGTCCAAATTTCTGAAATCAAATACAAAGCGTTTTTAGAAATCCTGGAGTGCACAAAAGCTGGAGGGGAGTGGATGGAGCACAGAGCTGAGGATCCAGGTCACAACCTCCCTCCACACCCCTTGAGTGGTTTGGATGAGTTCATTCCGAAGTTGCCACAGGGCCACCACCCTGTCTCACCCTCCGAGACCCTTCACAGCTCCCCAAACCCACCACCAGCACAGTAAGACCCCCAAAAGCCCCAACAGGTGCCAGTTACTCAAACCTGCCCTAGAACTTTGAGGGGTAAATTTGGGCAGGTTTGTCCCTGCCAGCCCAAACCCCAGCGCTGGGGCTGCTCCTTGCCAGGACACCCCAAAGCTTCAGGGGCTGTGAATGTGTACCCCAGAGCGTCAGGGGCTATAAACCAGCACCCCAGAGCTTCAGGGGCTGTGAATGGGCACCCCAGAGCTTATGGGGCTATAAACCAGCACCCCAAAGCTTCAGGGGTGTAAACAGGCACGCCTGAAGCTTCCTGGGGCTCGGGGCTGTGAACGGGCACCCTCAGCCCTCCCGGCCCCCCTTCAGTAGCCCCAGAGGCGGTTCCGGTACCGGCCCTCACGGCCCCAGGGGCTCTCCGGTACCAACCCTCAGTAGGCCCAGAGCCGGTTCCGGTACCAGCTCTCAGCAGCCCCAGAAGCCGCTCTGGTACCGGCCCTCACGACCCCAGAGGCTCTCCCAGCCCTCACGGCCCCAGAGGCGGTTCCGGTACCGGCCCTCACTGCCCCAGAGGCTCTCCCAGCCCTCACGGCCCCAGGGGCGGTTCCGGTACCGGCCCTCACTGCCCCAGAGGCGGTTCCGGTACCGGCTCTCACAGCCCCAGAGGCTCTCCAGTATCGGCCCTCACGACCCCAGAGGCTCTCCCAGCCCTCACGGCCCCAGGGGCTCTCCGGTACCGGCCCCTCACGGCCCCGTGCCCGCGCTGCGGATCTGGGGTGCCGGCAGGTGGCAGCCTGGGCAGGCGGCACGGGCAGCCTCTCGCAGATGTTTAATGGGATTTCCGAGCTCTGGGATCCATCGGGAGCTGTTGTCACGGAAACGCAGATCTGCGAGAGCGCGGCAGCTCGGCCTTAACCCCCTCGGTGCCGGGGAGGATGCGCCGGAGGGGAGCGCTCCGTGCCCGGGGCTCCCAACCCCCGCCCGGCTCTGTAGGGTCAGATGTTTTATTTAGGATTGGGGTTCTAATTGCCTTTTAAACCTGCCTCGGTGCTGCTGGAGCCCCGGTGCTCCAGGAGGGAAGTCCTGTCTCCTACCTGCGTGTCCTGCTCCTCTCCTCTTCAAGTCTGGGAGGTTCCCACACCAAAAGCTGGACCAGTAGGTGAGGTTGGGTGCCCATCTCCCATCTTGGGGGAGAATATCCTACTAATTCCTGCTCCCAGTACATCCCACCCCACTCGGGGGCTGGGGCTGGACGGGAGAGGGCACCAGAGCTGCGCTGGCACTGGGGTGGTGGCCGTGCATGTGTCACCCCCGCACGTGGGGGGACAGCCCAGCCCTGCGGTGGGGAGGACGAGCAGCTGCGGCCGGGGCTAATCTGCTTAGGCTGAGCAGCAGCACGGGAGTGAAAGGGAGATTACAGGGCAGGGGCTCGGGCAGCCCGGGATGCTCATTGGAGAGGCGCCAGGAGACAACTGGGGCGAGCAGAGAGGGAGAAGAACCTGGGGGAGATGAGAGCAGCAGCCAGAGAGGCCTCAGCGGGCAGCAAAGAACAGCTGGGGGCTCAGAGGAAAGGAAAGGCTTTAGGGACATGCCCAAAAATCCTTGTGGAGCATCCCCCACCTCCTTCTCCCCAGGAGGAGGGTGTTGCCAGGCAGTCTGGGCCCCAGTCCATTCCCTCCATCCCAGAGGCAGGAGTTGGATGTGTTTCCACGCCCCCCATCACACTCGGGCATGAAAACATTCCCTAAAGCATATTCAGAATGGAAACCCACTGGACTTTACCCTCTCCCTGAAGGACATGGGATATTTGCTGTCCTTTCCTAGGGTAGGAACAGGATGCCATTTTCTGGAGCAGAGTAGGGTGTGAGGCTGCTGCTCACAGAGGCTCCGTGAGGGATTCCAGGGGCTGGAATTCCCCATTCCTGCCATGCTGCTCTCACAGATCTGGTGTTCTCCTTGCCCGTAGCTATCGGAGCACAGTGATGGATGTTCCATGGGGAGTTAATGCAGTCCTGCTGTGTGGAAGGGGTTTTACATCAACTTCTGTGAGCCAGAGAGGAGTTTGATCAGAGGATCCATGTTCACCCCTGAAAGAATTTCCTACCAAAGTTGTTGACACAGAAACCAAGAAAGAAAGAAGGAGAAATAAGAGAAACCTGTCACTGCCTGTTCCAATGAGCACTTTCTTTGTCTCCTGACCAGTGAGTAAACTTAGGAGTTTTGTAAGAATGTATAAAAAGTGTGCAGGCTATAATAAAAACAACTTTGGAGCCTTCTGCAAATGGAGTGTGTTGCTTTGCATTGTCCACATCTCTACCAGGACACTGCTGATCGGTCAGGGCAGCATGGCAGGGCAGGAGGTGCTCACTGAGCTGTCTCTGCTCTGCTCCTTCCACAGGGAGCTCCAGGGCTGGGAGGGATGGAAAAAAGCAGTACCTGCTCTTATTTGTAGTGTTTGTTCCTTCCTCTCAGCTGTCAAGGAAACCATGGCATGGGCCACATACCCAGCTGGGGTTGCTGTGGTTGCTGACGTGTTCTGGCCTTTTAATCCAGATCCAAAATAGCTTCTCCACCCCTTCATTTGTGCTGGCTGACAGAGCACCGTCCTCGGTGCCATCGTCTGTTCTCCTGCCCGGGAATGAGGCCCAGAATGCCAAAGTATTTCTTAGAATCATAAAATCACTGAATAGTTTGGATTGAAAGGGACATTTAAAGGTCATCTGGTTCCAACCCCAAACACCTTCCACCAGGGTAGAAGAGTGGGGAGGAAGATCTCTCAACCAGGCATTTGGAAAAAGAAAACCAGAGCAGAGAGGTTGAAGTGGGGATGCTACAACTTTTCTATTTCTCACATAGAAGGAGGAGAAAGGTCAGGAGAAGCATGAAGAGAAATCTCCAAAGTTTCCACAGCCTAGGCCAGCAGTGGGATTTTTGCTCATCTTTTACACAGAAAAGAGCAGGGATTTAAAGTAACATTGAGGGGGGGGGCATGTCCAGGAAGGCTGGAGCCCCAGGAGAGGCTGAGGGAGCTGGGAAGGGGCTCAGCCTGGAGCAAAGGAGGCTCAGGGGGGCCCTTGTGGCTCTGCACAGCTCCTGCCAGGAGGGGACAGCCGGGGGGGTCGGGCTGTGCTCCAGGGAACAGGGACAGGAGCAGAGGGAACGGCCTCAGGCTGGGCCAGGGCAGGCTCAGGGTGGATTTTAGGAAAATTTCTTCACTGAAAACGTGGTCAAGCCCTGGAGCAGACTGCCCAGGGCAGTGGTGGAGTCACCATCCCTGGAAGTGTCCAAGGCCACATGGTTGTGGCACTGGGGACACGGCTCATGTGGTGCCCACAGCAGTGGTTGGACTCATGATCTCAGAGGCTTTTCCAACCTAAACAATTCTGGATTGTAATGGACTCTTCTGCCTTTTAGCCTCAGTGGGCCCAGGGTTAATCTGTGCTAGCCCAGCCTTGCTGACTCAGCAGCCAGCAGCAGTTGGCCCCTGCGATGTCCTGTTGCTGTGACACTCGGGGTGTCCCTGCACCCCCTCCCTGACGGCAGCATCTGTGGGCACAGCACCATGTGTGTGCCCAAATGCCACCTCAGCTGGTGGTGACAGCGCTCCCTGTGTCCCACTGACACCTCCCTGAGCTGGTTTCACCCCTGCAGCTCTTTCTCAGAGGATCACTGTGTGCTCAGACCACAGGAATCTCTCCCACTGCAATCAGAACCCTGAGGGGACACTGATCACTGTCACAGCCATTCCAGACCCAGCTTCCCTTGGGGGGGAGGAGTTCCCCTTCCACAGCTGCAACAACAAGGGGCCCTGCCCCATTGTCTGAGGGTGCAGGGGACACAAGGGCTCCACTCATAGGGGTAGGAGCCAGGGCAGGGAGTCCCAGGCCATGAGCCTGAACTCTGCCTGTCCCCGTGGGATTTTCTTCTCTGACCCTTGGGTTTTCCCTTTTTCTGCTCTCTTCAGAAGGTGATTTCAGGGCAGGGTGGCATCTGTGTGGTCCTGTCGTGGCTGAACCCTGGTGAGCTGCTAAACACCAGCAGCTGCTCAGTGTCCGAACACCTGCCAAGGGGAAGTGATGAATGAATTCCTTATTTTGCTTTGTTTGCGGGCTCAGGTCCTGCCTTATCTATTAAACCACCTTTATCTCAACCCTCACCCTTCCAGCTCTGCCCCATCCCGCTGTGGGGACGGAGGGAGGGCTGTATGGGGCAGAGCTGCCAGGCCTGGGCTGGGCCTGGCGTCACTCTGTGGGATCCTGCAGGAGCTGGTGCTTTCCTGAGCCCTCCTCCCCATGGACCCCCTGTCTGATGCTCTGTGCAGCTCTCCCAGTGGGGTTTTCCTTCAGCTGTCAGGACATTTCTCCATCCCCCGTCACGGTGCCGAAGAAGGCAGGAGGGGCTCAGTGTGGGAGCCGTGGCAGCTCTGATCCCCATTCCCACACTGCCCAGGCAGCTGAGCCCATTCAGCCACCTGCACCTCCATCCCCAGACTGGGGAGGAAGGGGAAAAGCTGTGGGGCTGCTGCTTGAAGGAGCTGTTGTGGGGGAGTGAGGTCAGGGAGAGGGAGAAGCTGCAGCACCATCTGAGGAGGCGAGAGGACCAGGGCAGGGTGTAGCAATGTACCTGAACAGCTCAGGCTGCAGTGAGCACCAGCCATCCCACTTGTAACTGCTCTTATCAGAGTCTTCTCAGGCCTTCTGGAATGCATCAAGGTTACTAAGACATAACTGTGCTAAAATAAGAAAAGCTGAGAAACAGAATTCCAAGACCACAAGAGCTGGATAATGGGGAGCAGTGAAGCACCTGGACTCTCAGCAGTAAGAGCCTGAAACAAGAGATGTGGGACTGCAGGCAGCTCTCAAAGATGTGTTTATTGTACACAAATGCTGTTTATTGTGTAGAAGATGTTACAGCAGTCTCAGGTCATGGGTGACAGAGCCTACAGCCGACAGCCACAGCTATGGGCAAGCCTGGAGCCCCTTTAGTTCTGGTTACAATGGATTATATTTTTGTCTTCGCTGAGCATCTTAATACATAACAACCAATCAACACCTTTACTATTACCTACAGCCTATCATAACTACCATAATTACCACATTATGGCCATAACTATCCAATCACATGAGTTAGTATGTTACAGTTTAAGATTAAAGTTGTTTTTCAGTTTTCTTGCAGTGGAAAATTCTTAGACCTTTTTCTACTTGCCACATGGCATGTCTGTTTGTCTGTGGTATCTTCCTGCTTTTTCTAAGATCTATTTCTGCTTGGTAAAAACATCTTTTTGTTTGTGGTCAGCTTATCCTTTGCTCTAGTCATAAAACCTCCTTCCAACTCGACTTAACCTTGGCTTTTGTAGTTGTCCAGTAAGACTGACTCAGCAATTGTCAATTTACACATCTATTGTTCTTCTATACCAAAACTTGCTTCCATCTCTATTCTGCTCTCAGGTTCTACATTCAGAGAGCTTTCTGCCAAGCACAGGTATCTGTGAAACTTTCTTGTCAAACTTTCATCCTCCCCAACAGTGACCAATCCCATACTCTGAGAGGTGCACACAGAACACACGGACAAGACAAAAGCACTGTTAAAAAACGTGTGATCAGCGTGTGCAGAGAGTTAGAATGTATAAATAAGTACAGAATATAAACAATAAACAGCTCCTGATCAATCGTATTGGTCAGTGTTGCAGGAGTCCTGAATTCCCACAGCAGGGCCCTCACACAAGGGCTCAGTGTCCTGGGCTGGCTCAGTGCTTGTCCTGCCCCCAGAGCTGCACCTGCCCAGCTCAGAGCTCTCTGTGGTTTCAGTGACTCGGCCAGTGTCCTTCTCTGTCACCTCGATGTCCCAGCTCTGCCATCTGTTCCCAGCACACGGGGAAGTGAAGGCAGAAAATCAATCCCAAATCCATCACTGCCAGCCCAGGGAGAGCAGGGGAAGAGCCAGGCTGGATGTGGGGGGACTCTGATTTCTCAAAGCAGGCGCTGGTGCAGAGATCAGACACATTACCCCTTATCCCAGTACCCAGGCCCTTCCCTGCTCTGTGGGTGGCAATGTTCCTCTCTAACCCCAAACAGAGCCAGGGGAGCAGGGCAGGTTGCAGCTTTGCCAGTGACAAAACCATGCTGGGACAAAAATCTGTATATTGTAGATAGAGGCAAAAATTTCTGAGTCTTCCTGAAATGTTTTGTCAGTCCTGTCCAAAGCCACTGCAGTCTCAGAGCTGATCTGGTGAGGATGAAAACCAGCATCTTTGGGCAGGGGCTCCAGCCCAGCAATCCCTTGGCCAAGCCATAAATACTCATTGCCCAAAATGCTATTAATGCTCAGTAACTCTGGGGTTTTCCTGTCCTGCTGCTGATGACAGGCTGATAAAGCCCATCTGAATTTCCAAAGGGGTCTCTTGAAGCTGAGTTCCTGTGGGAGAAGAGGGGAGGCTCCTATGTGGCTTCAGCCAGGTATTGAGCTGGCTAAAAGGCAGGAAACAAATTACAGCAGGCAGGCTGGCAGTAGTAGGAATATTTCTGAACATGTTCCAGTAGGGAAAAAACAAAAGACTGACTGTGAAGGGATGCACAGGGACCTCACCTATGTGTTTGGGGGGCTCAGAGGACCCCAGTGCTGTGGGGGGCTGGGAGTGCTGGGGAAGGAAAGGGTCCAGGGAGATTTTAGAGACCCTTCCAGGGCCTAAAAGGGCTCCAGGAGAGCTGGAGAGGTACTGGGGACAAGGGACAGAGGGACAGGACCCAGGGAATGGCTCCCACTGCCAGAGGGCAGGGATGGATGGGATATTGGGAATTAGGGATTGTTCCCTGGCAGGGTGGGCAGGCCCTGGCACAGGGTGCCCAGAGCAGCTGTGGCTGCCCCTGGATCCCTGGCAGTGCCCAAGACCGGGCTGGACACTGGGGCTGGAGCAGCCTGGGACAGTGGGAGGTGTCCCTGCCATGGCAGGGGTGCAGTGGGATGGGTTTAAAGCCCCTTCCAGCCCAAACTATTCCATGTCTCTGTGTGACTTTTCATACAAACAGAGATTGTTAAGGTCCCTTTCACCATTCTGTGATTTTATGATCTCAGAAGGATTTTCCTGCCCTGGCTGCTTTTCTCATCTAACTCCATGAACAGAGGGATGCTCCAAGCCAACAATTCCATCTGGAGCAAAACAGGGATGTGTGGGGTGTCCATGTCATGTCTGCAGTAGTTAAAACCTCAAAGCCCTCTCTGATATCAACAAATCCCCAGGAAAGGAAAGAGAGGAAGAAAAGCAACCACAGCAGTGGCTTTTCCCCCCTCTTTGTTCTAATTTAGCTGTGCTGCCTGCAGCTCTGGCTGTGCTGCCTGAGGAGGGACCTCCTGAGCCAGATCAGGTGCAGAGGGAGGCAGCAAAGGGAGTGGGATAGCCCTGGAGCTGCTTAATTCAGGAAAGGGGCACGGAGGAGGCATATGAAATGATAAAGCGGAGGTGTTTGTGTCCCCGTTGTAAGGAAGAGCTGAATGAAGCTGGGAGGGGCAGCTTTAAATCCCAAGCTGTCACTTCCCAGCCGTCCCCTGCACAGGATGTCACAGATCCTTACGGTTTGTCCGGGTTAAAAAAAGCAATGGGATACATTTATGGAATAAAAAGGTGGGAGGATGTGAGAAAATTCACTGTTGGAGAAAGATGAGAGCGTCGGTGGGGGCGTGAGGGAGCTGCGGGGAGCGGAGGGAAGGGAGGAGGGAAGGAGGGCAGGAGGGAAGAGCAGTCTGCCGGGTTCATGCTGTGGTGGAAGGGGTTAGCCGGGGGAGAGACGGGCTGTGGGAGGAGGATGGCTCTGCCCGGACGAGCAAGAAGCTGTCGGGCTCAGGAGAGGGATTGGGAGCGTGGGAGAGCAAAGCCCGGGGGTAGCAGGGGCAGCCGGCTCAGAGCGGGGTTTGCAGGGCAGGAGGACAAGCGGTGCATTGAGAGCAGGCTCCGGCTTCCTTTCAGCCCCGTCCAGCTCTGCCCAGCCCAGCTAGCAGCTGGGGGGACACCCCACATCCCCCCCTTCCTGCAGCCTCAGGGGCTCAGGCACAAAGCCTGGCAGCTCTGAATGCTCCCTGTGTTGTCTGCGCTCGCCAAATGCTCCATCCCTGCTGCTGCCAGAGCCCAGGGGCTGTGACCCAGCAGCAGCACCCACACAGAGCCAAAATAATACCCACGGCTGGGGGGGACAGCTTGGAAGGGGGAGGGATGGGAGATGCCCAGGTTTGGGGGCTGTGGGTCCCCTCCCAGGCAGGCTCTGTGTGTGCCCCGTGTGTGACAGGCTCTGTGTGTGCCCCGTGTGTGACAGCCCCGCCCTGCACAGCTCAGTCCTGCCTGAGCCCCGCCGTGCACACCCCACGGGTCTCTTGCTCTGCTGTGTTTTAGGGCTGAGGACACACCCAGAGGTGATATCTCCTGCCCACCGTGCCACAGTTCCATCTTCCTGCGTTTGCAGAGGGGGCAAATGCACCAAGGAGGGACAAGGGGAATTGTCAGGGATGCTTCAGTGATGCCTTGTGCAGGCTGGCCTAGAACAGAGACCGGACAGAGCTAAAGGATAAAGCAGGGATTTATTAGGAGGCCTCAGTGGATCCACCTTGGGCAGCACAAGAGCCCAGCCAGGGCTACACCCAAGATGAACCAAAATGGTCACAAAATGCACAACTGGGCACGGGGTCTCTCACTTTCATCAGTTCTGCTCCATTTGCATCTTGCAGTTCATTGTCCAATTCCAGCTTTAACCCATGCAGTCCCATCCTGCTTGTTTTTCTCTCTCCAACCCACGGTGTTTGTGCTCTTGGGCTGAGATTTGGATCATTTGTCCTTGGTGCCCAGCTGGAGCAGGAATTGTTTTGTCTCCCTGTTCTGTGCACAGAGCTCACCATCCCCTCATATGAAGCCCAGACCCACACACTAAAGCAGCACAGAACCTGAAAAATATAAAAGCTAAACCTGAGCCATCACCAGGGCATGGAGATGGTGAGAGAAGGGTGCTCAGTTTGTGGTTGTTATTCAGCAGTCTCCAAAAGGATTTTAAATCCTATAGCATCCTCCTGCCCAGTCTCACGTGCCTGCCTTTGGAGGAGGGGATCCCTCGGGAGCTGGGCAGGACAGCAGGGGAAGATTTTCAGCGCTGGAAGAGTTAAATCCTCCCGCCCGCAGCGCCTGGGCAGTAACTCAGCTGCTGCTATCCCCGAGCAGGTCCCCTCCTTTCTGCCGCCTCCTCCCGATGTAAGAACGCCTTTCCCGGGGCAGCGCGGGCAGGAGCGGCGGTGCCGGTGCCGGTGCCAGCCCCGCGGCCGGGCCGGGCCGTGCCACACTCACCCCGTGCCCTCGGCACCCGGCTGACACCGGCAGCTGCTCTAATTCGGGGTTCCTGCCGCGGCCGTGGCGTCATGAGCTGGATGAGCTCCGGCTTTAAGCTGCAAAGGCTTCTTAAAGGGAGAAACCCCTGTCTGGGTCCGGTTATTGGGGCACCGGGCCTGGGCTTAGCGGGATAAGGCCGGGGAGTGGAGCCGGGGGGGGCGGGGGGGCTCTGATCCTCTGCTGGCACAGCCCGGGAGATCCTGGGGCAAAAACCTCCGGCACAGCGCCCGCCTGAAGCGGGGAGGCACGGGAGGAACAGAGGATGCACAGGGAATGCACAGGGGATGCACGGGATGAGCAAGGAATGCATGGGATGCACAGGGAATGCATGGAGTGTACAGGGAATGTACAGGGGATGCATGGGAGGCACAGGGAATGCCCCGGGAATGCACAGGATGAACAGGTAATGCACGAGAGGCACAGGGAATGCATGGGAGGAACAGGGAATGCTCAGGGAATGCACAAGGAATGCACAGGATGCACGGGGTCCACAGGGAATGAATGGGACCCACGGGGATTCAAAGGGAATGCACGGGAGGCACAGGGAATGCTCAGGGAATGCACAGGATGAACAGGTAATGCACGAGAGGCACAGGGAATGCACGGGGGGGGCACAGGGAATGCATAGGAGGCACAGAAAATGCATGGGATGGACAGGGGATGCACGAGAGGCACAGGGGATGCACCGGGAATGAATGGGATGAACAGGGAATGCACAGGGGATGCATGAAAGGCACAGGGAATGCACAGGAGGCACAGGGATGCACAGGCAATGCAGAGGCAATGCACAGGGGATGCACAGACAATGCACAGGGGATGCATGGGAGGCACAGAAAATGCATGGGATGCACAGGGGATGCACAGGGGATGCACAGGGAATGCACAGGGGATGCACAGGATGCACAGGGGATGCACAGGGGATGCACAGGGGATGCACAGGGGATGCACAGGGGATGCACAGGGGATGCACAGGGGATGCACAGGGGATGCACAGGGGATGCACAGGATGCACGGGGGATGCACAGGATGCACGGGGGATGCACAGGGGATGCACAGGGGATGCACAGGGGATGCACAGGGAATGCACAGGGGATGCACAGGATGCACGGGGGATGCACAGGATGCACGGGGGATGCACAGGGGATGCACAGGGGATGCACAGGGGATGCACAGGGAATGCACAGGGATGCACAGGGGATGCACAGGGGATGCACAGGGGATGCACAGGGGATGCACAGGGGATGCACAGGATGCACGGGGGATGCACAGGATGCACGGGGGATGCACAGGGAATGCACTGGGAATGCACAGGATGCACAGGATGCACAGGGGATGCACAGGGGATGCACAGGGAATGCACTGGGAATGCACAGGATGCACAGGATGCACGGGGGATGCACAGGGGATGCACAGGGAATGCACAGGGGATGCACGGGGGATGCACAGGGGATGCACGGGGGATGCACAGGGGATGCACAGGGAATGCACAGGGAATGCACAGGGGATGCACGGGGGATGCACAGGATGCACGGGGGATGCACAGGATGCACAGGGGATGCACAGGATGCACAGGATGCACGGGGGATGCACAGGATGCACAGGGGATGCACAGGGGATGCACAGGGGATGCACAGGATGCACGGGGGATGCACAGGGAATGCACAAGGGATGCACAGGGAATGCACAGGATGCACAGGGGATGCACAGGGAATGCACAGGGGATGCACAGGGGATGCACGGGGGATGCACAGGGGATGCACAGGGGATGCACAGGGGATGCACAGGATGCACAGGGGATGCACAGGGGATGCACGGCCTGCTAAGGAGGTTGTGTCTGGAGCTCTGCAGTCCCGTTTGGGTCACAGTGCTGCCCATGCAGAGCTCTGGTGTTCTCGGGGGTTGGGGTGTGTCCTGGTTTAGGGCGACTTTGGGAGAGAACCTCCAAAGGGCTCCTCTGGAAAGCAGATTCATGGGGCCCTTCTCCCAACTGGTTGAGGAAAGTATTTCCTTGGAGAAAAGTGGAAAAAGAAACTGTTTATTTAACAGGCAAAGCATTCACCCGCACAAAAAAATGAACTAAATAAACAATAAAACCTCTTGCCACTCCAAAAGAGACTACAAACTCAGAAAGTTTATTTTCATGGGTTACAGCAACCCTCATTCAGTCTCTTATCAGTCTCTTATCAGTCCCTCTGGCCCAGGCCCGGCACGGTGGGCCACAGGTGGAGCTGCTGGTGCTCTTCTGGGTGTTTATTGGTGTCTCTGGGTCTGGATTGAAGGCACTTCAGACAGTAATTCCTGTTCAGACTCAAGTGTTTATTATTTTTATCAGTAAAACAGTCTCACTACTGTGAGTTCTGCAGCTTTTCATTAGAAGGCACAAAATGGCCAACAATCTCTTGGTACAAGGGCTTTTAAGATTAAACTGTCCAATTAAGAACTGACACCTGGATCATTTTCCCTTTTAAGCCAATAACTGATCCCAAAGAGCCCCCAATGGGGACTTTTCTGCCCAATTACAAAATGCCACCCAAACCCATGAAGGAGGAAGAAGAAGCATGAAGAAGAAACCCAGGACAACACCCTGTGCCCTCCATCTTGCTGCCATCCACAACATACTAAAAATCCCAGAACCTCAATTTCTCACCAAGTGATGCACCTACACTGCTCTCTATAATCTATTTCACACTTTTGTGGATTCCAGTCTATCTTGAAGTCTGGGAAACTTTCTCCATGAGTGAGGGTCAAAGTCAGTGCTGCCCTGGGGGTCAGGGCACCCCAGAGCAGACACAGAAATATTTCTGGTGCTCTGGGTTTGCACAGGTGTTCAGTCCAGAGCAGGTTTAAACAGTTTCAAGAAAAAGAAAAACCACAGTCCAGAGAAATCCTCTGCCCCAGCTAAAATTAACTAAAGCAAAGGAGAGTTCTGTCCTGCTGTCTGTCCATCTACAGACAGCACAATCCAGGAGCAGGAGGAGTGAGAGCAGTGTCTGATAACAAACTGAGCTTCTTCTCTCTCCCCTTTGCTCTCAGACCAGCCTTAAAGGTGCAAAATTTATTTCTGGGCTAAACAGACCAATGGGGGTACCAGCATCATAAATTCAGCCCAGGACAGGTGAAACAGGAGATGCCTGAGCCCTGAACGTGGGGCACCTGGGGCACTGACCTTGTGGGGCAGTGTCTGGACTCCCACCTGTCCCCAGGTCTGGTGGCCCCTGTGCCAGAGCTGGCCTGGATGAGCTCTCCCCCTGTTTTTACCATCACCTTGTCTTCAGAGCCAGCAAAGCCAGTGAAGTGGCAAGAAATGGAGCATCCCTGAGCCCACCAGCTGCTCCAGCTGGGCATTGATCCTGCAAAAAGGCAGAAAGCTGCTGGGCCCAAGTGAGCCTTCAGTAAAATAAAGATTCACTCTGGGACCTGGGCATGGCTGTGAAGGGTAGTGAATTCTCCCTTGGGCTCTTGGGGCTGTTTGTGGCAGGGTTTGTGGTGTTTTAGCTCTCCTGTCCTGTAGGAGTGTCAGGGGTAGGACAGTCAGGACAGACGGAGATGAGAGATCTCTGCAGCCAGGTCAGGAACTTGGGGTTTATTGCAAAGGGCCTGGGGCAGGGCCCTGCTGGGAGCTGCCAGACACAGCTCAGAGCAGGCCTGAGAGAAGAGAGGGGGAGAGAGGATGAGAGGGTGAGAGAGTAAAAGGGGTAAGAGCGTAAGGGGTAAAAGAATAAATGGGGTAAGAGAGCAAAGTTCCCGTTCCAATACAATAAATCTTCTTCTGTGCTGAATATTCTGATTCTCACTAACCAATCCAGTCCAAGATACAAATCCTATAGCATTTACATACAGCCTACAAGAATCACTACATTACCATACTGTGTTACATTTTAAACCCTAAAAACTCCTCTTTGGGCCCCTTCTGCCAAGCTGTAGGATCTGCTCTGACCCTTGGAGCTGTCTGCAGGAGCTGCAGATCCAGCAGAGCCTGAAGGACGATGGGCCCTCAGAAGGAGGTGGGGCCATTCCTGCACAGGAGCTCTGTGCTGGAAAGGGGACAGGGAGAGAAATGCTGGGTTTAGAGGGCAGGATTTGCTCTGGTTCAGCCTCTGGCCACAGCCCAGGGAGCCCCACTCAAACCCGGGTGAACCCTGGAGTACTGGGGTGTGCACTGGACACACAGTTTGACCCCTGTCCATCCCTTCAGGACGGGGTGAGGGAGTCAAGAAGGGTGGGTAGGACAATTAAGGCACTGGTCCTGTATAGGAAATGAATTTGCAGAAAATTCTCAAAGCTTGACAGAAAGTTTATATGCATTGATTGTTGTAATGACAATGCAAGTCATAGTGCCTTGTGTACTACACTGTACCCAACAATTGATGGAAAAAGCCGTCAAAGTTTTTTCTGTACAAGAGAGGGGGAGAAATGTGGGAAAATAATTTGTAGAAAATTCTCAAACTTGACAGAAGGCTCACACAGTGTGCATCTGTATGCAAACCTTGAGATAAGAAATGCTGACTTGGAAATGCCATGGAGTAGGACAGACATTGTTGGGAGAGAAATGGAGCTGGAAACAAGTTTCAAAAGGTGGCCTTGCAAATAAGACTAGATATTTTAGAGAAATAGAGCTATAAAAGATACACTGCAGTACGACCCACGAGGGGTAATTTTAGATAATTAGCTTTAAGGCATTTACAATATGGTGTAGTTAAAGCTGATAGGCCAAGAAATGTTTATAATATATTGTAATTAGGAAATAGTTAGCTTCTATAAATTATAAATTATAAATTATAAATTATAAATTATAAATTATAAATTATAAATTATAAATTATAAATATATATATATTATATATATATATATATATATAAATTATAACTTCTATATAAATTATAACATCTATATTGTTTCACCCTTCACATGAGACTAAAAGCAGAGTAAAAGGTTTTAAAATGCCTCTCAGTTGCCTCATCTCTAAGTCAAAAAGAGCACAATCCAACAGTCCTGTTGCCTTCCCAGCACCTGGGCTGTGAGAGGGCTCCTCGTGGGACCAAGAGCTGTGCCACCCTCCTGTCAGGGTGCCAGTGCTGGCCAGGGCAGGCAGGAGCTGCCAAATGCCCTGGAAAGCTTCAAAATGAGAGAGAAATTGGGGCACGTGAGCTGAATTTGGGCCAGCCTGGAGCCCTGCCTGGGAGTTTGCATTTCCTTGTACCAGCTCCTTTTTTCCATGGCTTTGCAGCTGTGAGAAAGGGCTGCTCTGAGAGCCCAGAGTTATCATGACAGCTTTTCTGTACAAAAAAAAAAAAAAAAAGGAGAAATAAACATGATTTTTGGTACAAAACTGTGATTTTTGTCTCCACATCCTAACTTTGGTGGTGCAGAGCTGAAGCCAGAGCCTTGTGGCACTGAGCTGCAGGGAACTCACCCAAGCGGGAGGGGGCAGCTGAGGAGCTGGAGCAGCATCACAGCTGTGGTGTGGGCAGTGCCACCACATCCCCAGGGAAGGCTGGAAATCCTGTTCCCTGCCCCAAAAACCCACCTTGGCACACCAGGTGTGGTGTCTCAGAGCCCAGACACAGGCTCTGGGGGATGCAGGTGTCCCTCCTGCCCAAATGTCCCCAGGGCTGAAGGTCAGGTGGGTGGGAATTGGGCAGGGCAGGAGCCACCCTCCCTGTCCAGCCTCTTGTCATGATGGATCTCCCCAGGGACAAACCAGCAGCAGAGCCCGGGTCACTCCACTGGAGCCTTTCTGTCCCCGAGGGTGTGCACACCTGTGTGACAGCTCTGTGACAGCAATGTCCCTCCTGGTGACCCCCAGAGGGTCCCCCTGCCCTTGCAGTCACAGGAGGAGTCCCAGCCCAGCCACCAGCTGAGCTTAGAGGTCAAAGCAGCCAGAACTGGGCCAGGCTGCAGCTCCCTGCTGCCCTGCTGGGACCAAGGACACCTTCCCCCAGATGGCCACTTTGGCAGGACAAATGTTCATCCACGTGGCCCTGGTTTGATGGCACAGGGGGTTTGTCCTTGGGACTGGTTTGGTGCCAGGGCAGCACAGGGACACCCCAGCCTGGGCTGTGCTCCTGTCCTGGGGCCCAGGGCTCCCTGCAGCTGCTGCTTTGCTGCCCAAGCCCTGCTGGCACCTCCTGGTGGGTGCTCCAAGGGCTGCCCAGTCCCTCCTTGTGTCCAACCCTGCTGGAGTTCTGGGCACTGAGGATTTTAGACTTTCTGTGCAGACACACTCTGACCCCCCAGAGAACACTGCATGTGACCTGAGGCCGTGGAGAAGGCTTCCAAAATTGATTAATAGCACTGGGATTACGGGTGTGTAGTTTGATTAGAAGTGTGTAATATCACAAGGTAGAAAACCAACACAACCCCAACCCCTCCTTTACCCCTGCCTGAGGTGGGGAGCAGCCCTGTCCCCCCTCCCTGCCACCAGTGTGGCCACCTGATGGTGGCCAAGAAGAAGAAGAAGGAGAAAGATTGGACACACCCAAGGCTCCTCCATCTTGGAACCCCAAGCCCCCATTCTAAAACCCTCAAAAATCTATTTTTCACCCTGTGACAAATTATTATTCTACTTAAACTCTCTTGACTTGTAATTCTTCATATAAAGGTTGGTAATTTTTTCCATGGGTCAAGATCAAAGGCACGGGGGTCTTGGGCTCTGTGCCAGGGTCTCTGAGCCCCCTGGGCAGGGGCTCGAGCCCTCCAGGGCAGCCAGAGGAATTCTGACAGCCACCAGCCAGGTCTGTGTCCCAAAGTGTCCCTGCCTGTTCCCCAGCCCCCTATGCCACCCCCCTGCTGCAGAGGTGTGGGGTGGAACAGCAGAACAGCACTGGCTCCAAGAGGCTTTCAGGAGCAGGTCCCCACAGGCATGGACACACAGGGAGCTGCTGGGATAATTTAAAATCCAGGGCAGAGACCTGATTATTGCCCTAGTTTGCATCAAATCTCAGTTTGGGTTTTTTTAGCAGCCTTTTGATGAGCTTGTCAATGACAAGTTGCTAATTGAGGAGTGGGAGGCCCACAGTGTCCTGTGAAAACGGGGGAGAAAAAAAGCCAGGATTAAAACAACCAAAAAAACTGTTTAAACCTGGCACTGGGCCTGACTGCAGGGAGCAGGGGGATGGAGGGGAGCCAGGCTGGGGGGGCCTCAGAGAGACCACGGGGGTGCTGCTGCTCAGTCAGGGGGTGGGGACACCCCAAATCTCTGCAGGGGCTGGGAGAGCTTCAGCAGGGACACCCCCATCACCCCGGGGGGTGCTGCAGCAGGGGGAGGACTCTGGTCTCCCACAACATCAGCCCCCTCCAGCACCCAGTAGAGCTCCAGGCTCCACATCTTTGTATTCCACACCCCCTCAATACACTCATTGATTTATAAATTCCCTACACGTACTGCTGGGCTAACAAACACACTTTTAAGCACAAGCTAAAACACGAGGTAAAAAAGGATCGGGTAGAGATGAAAAAAACAGCGTTTTAAAATATTTTTGAAGTTATTAATGGTACAAAACACATTTTCTTCCTGTACCCCTGTGGATTATCTCTGTGGGGACGGTGGGGTTGTCTGGGCCCTCCCCGGCACCCAGGAGCCCCTTCCCCATTCCCCATTCCCCTCTGTCCCTGCACAAAGCAGTTTTGTCTCCCTCTTCCTGTCCCTCTGCTCCCCCTGGCCGCTGTCCCTCCCTGGCGCCTGTCCCATCTCACCCTGCAGCACAAGGACCCTCCTCCTCCTCTTCCTCTTCCCTTTATGTGGGGGGAGTCCCAGCCCCCAGTGCAGCTCACAGAGCCCCCCCAGCCTGAAGGGCATGGGGAGGATGGCAGGGTCCCCATTCCCATTGTCCCTGGTGCTCTCGGGGTGATGGGGAGGATGGCAGGGTCCCCACCCCAGCCCTGGCAGCACCCACACGCTGGGGCCAGGGGTGCAGGTGGCACCGAGGGAGGGTGGGCACTGCTCCCCAAAGCCCCCTGAAGCTGGGGTGCCTTGGGGGGCTCTTTTCCTCCCGCACCCCTTGGCTGCTCTCCCTCCCCTGCGGCCGCCCGGCTGGAGCTCACCCAGGAGGGCTCCTGTCAAATCCCAAATCCAACCCCACTGTCTGAGCCCTGTGGGGCCCCAGGATGTGTCTCTGCTTCCCAGCCCCAAACTGACAGCGGCTCCCGAAGCCTGGCCAGCAGGGTGTGCTGGGCTCTGTGTCACCCGATCGCTGTCCCCACGGGAGGAACACAGCCCAGCCCAGCTGCATCTGCTCCCTTTCCTGCTGCCAGACACCCCAGAAAAGCTCGGGGTGGTTTGGCTCAGCGTTGCTGCCCGTTCATGGGGAGAGGGGCCCAAAACCCCCTCCCCAAACCGGGCCTGGCTGCTTTTGTCATGTGCCAAAGGGAGAAGGGGCAGGCAGGCAGCGCTGGGCACGGGCAGCCCCTGCCAGAGCAGCATTTGGGCTTTTCTTGGGCTTTTTTTGGGTGGAGTTTTGCAAAGCTCTGCCTTTGCCCCAGCTCCCTGTGCTTAATGGGGGCTGCAGGAATGCCAGAGGGAATTAACACAGCCTGGTGCTGCCAGGGATGGTTTGGGGGGCCAGCCCTGGGTTTGGGGGAGCAGCGGGATGTTCCTGCCTGCAGGGGCAGCAGCACACCCTGGGACAGGCACAAGGGCTGGCTCGGTGACAGTGACCTTGGCAAGTGCCCCCACAGCCCTGCAGGGGCCACAGCGAGCTCCAGCAGGGTGTGGGGGCTCAGGGGAGGGGACACACGCAGGGGCATCCCCTTGGAGCTGAGCCCTGCCAGCCACTCTGTGCCCTAGCAGCAGTGCCCAGAATCCTTGTCTGGTTTGCCCTCATCCCTCCTGGCACTGCCCTGGCACTGCCCTCGCCCCTCCTGGCACTGCCCTCATCCCTCCTGGCACTGCCCTCCTGCCCTCGCCCCTCCTGGCACTGCCCTCGCCCCTCCTGGCACTGCCCTCCTGCCCTCCCCTCTCCCAGCCCCAAGACCTCCGGCTCTGGCTGCTTCCCTGGGACTGATCTCCTCGGGCACCCGGCCACCAGCACGGCAGGGACAAGGGCTCTGTCCCACAGGGAGGACAGACAGACAGACAGAGTGTTCTCCCAGCAGCTCGTGGGGAGGCCACCACCAGGTCACACAGGCTGCAAAAGGGCAAAATCCCACCACATCCCACGTTCTCCGGAGAGTGGCTGAGGGCTGCTCCTGCCCCTGCCCGTGACGGATGAGCCTTTGGCAGCCCCGAGTCCCAAAGGGGGCGGCCAAGGGCCAGCAGGGCCCTCCCTCCCCCCTCTCCTTCCCCGCGCTCACGAGGCTTCAGTCAGCAAGAGGAAAATTTTATTCCATCTACGCACGCTTTATTATTGTTATAAATAATAATAAATCCCAGCGGCAGGAAGTGGATTTAGAGAGCACGAAGGGATGTGGAGGATGGTGAAACACCTCTCGCTTCCCCCTCAGGGGGGATGTGAGGTGTGAGAGGAGCCAGCTGTGTCAGGGGCAATAAAACCCCAGGGGAGTCACGGGGGGCTGCAGGGGAGCAGGGCAGGGGGGGCTTTCCCACCACACCCCCTGCTATGGACATCCCCTCTCCTCACCGGGCCTTTTGCACCCACTGCCCCCGTGGTTCCCTTCTGGATATTTTTATCCCAAATACTCGGATTTCCAAGTGCTTTTGGATGGCACTGGCTGCCCTCCCTCCTGTGGCAGTCATGGGAGGAGAAGCCCCTGCTGCCACCAGCTCCCAGGGGTGCCTTCTGCTCTGAGCAGCCTCCAGCCTCCAGGGTCTGTGTCACACCAGGGTGACCTCCCCAGTGCCTTTGGGGACCCCAAAGGAAGGGGTGAGGGAGACCTTCATGAAAACTCAACTTTTTTGGTGATTTCCACCTCCCTGCTTTGCTGGGTGAAGTCATGACTGGAGGAGCTGCTGACAGGACTCAGCCCATGACCACAGCCTGATGGAGATTCCAGCTCCCCACCCAGCCCTCCCTGGGGCCAAGTGACAGGTCAGCTCAGCTCAGATCCAATGGAAAGCTGGCTTGGCTCGATTCTTTTCTTTTTTTTTTTTTTTTTTTTTTTTTAATTTTCTGTTGTGTTTCAGTTTCAAGGTCAGTTGGAAAAAAAACCACAAAACAAAGCAAAACTGCTGCAAACGAGGGCTTCACCAGTTGGTGACATGGGACCAGCTCTACCTGGGGCAGCTGGATGCTCCAGCTCTGCCAGGAGCAGGGAGTGAGGTGGGGACAATCCCCAGAGGGGAACAAAGGGGTCTCCACCACTGTGTGAGCTGTTCCTGTACCACCAAGAGCTTCCAGCCCTGCTGCCTGCGGGGTGTGGAGGTTCCCTGGTCCCACACCAGGGCTGTACCTGGGAGGGGAGGGAGAGTGCTGAGCTAATCCCAGTGGTGGGGAAAGGAGATGGAGAAGGAGGAGAAGCAGCTGGAAGGAAGGTGGAGGTGCCTCCGCCAGGGTGGAGGAAGATCCGAGCCCCTCCTGGCAGTGGAAGGATGTTCAGAGCAGCCCAGCACGGATACCCTGAGCCATGGATACCCTGGCCAGGCACAGCGCCCCATCTGGAACTGGGTGGGCACCTCAGAGTTTGCTCTCACCCCCACACAGCCCCTCACCCCCACAGCCAGCAGCGGGCACAGAGGCTGGGACCCCCAGCCCCACCCCAGCAGAGCCCCTCGGACCCCAGCACAGCTGCAGTGAAACACCCCCCGCATCCAGGGGCTCCTTCCCGGGGCCAAGGCGCCGTCCCGGGGAGCAATGCCACCATCCCTGCGGTGTCCCAGCAATGCCACCATCCCCACCATGTCTGAGCAATGCCACCATCCCCGCGGTGTCCCAGCAATGCCACCATCCCCGAGCAATGCCACCATCCCCGCTGTGTCCCAGCAATGCCACCATCCCCACCATGTCTGAGCAATGCCACCACCTCCTCGATGTCCCAGCAATGCCACCATCCCCTCGATGTCCGAGCAATGCCACCACCCCCGCCATGTCCCTCGTCCCGAGCGCCTCCGGGGCTCTGTCCTGCCTCTCTCTTTGTGTCCCTTTTGTCAGGGCTGTGACTCCAGCTCTGTTCCTGTTGCCTCCCCCGTGCCACCCCCGAGCTCGGGAATTCCCGCAGCTCGCCACGCTGCGCTGAGCACGTTCCCGCTCCCGCCTGCCCCCGGTAATTAGCGCGGCTGACCGAGTTTCCTTCATCAGCGCTAATTGGCCAGGTCTGTGTTCGCGGCTTCCCGGCTCTCGCCGTGCCCTGCGGTGATTTCAGCGAGAGAGAAGAGAAATGAAATGGAACTCGAGGTGCCCCCTCCCAGTTCACACATCCTGACACCGACACCCGCAGCTGGGACACGGGGACCCCGCGGGGCTCAGGGCACCGGGGAGGCTCCTCGAGCCAAACCCAGCTCTGGAGCTCTGCAAAGCCTCTTTGCTCCCTGCCAGTGGTGGCTGTCACCCGCCTGGGGACCCACTGGGGTGACCATCCCTGGTTCCTTCACCACCAGCCCTCAGGCACCCGGTGGCACCACCAGCCAAGCGGGCAGTGACTCCCAGTGCCCTCGGATGAAGCCACCCAGCAAGGACAGGTGCTGGGGCCAGCCCGTGGGTGGCACCTGGGAGTGCTCAGCCCTGCTCCCCATTAGCTGCAGCTCGATGGGATTGATCCCCCTGGAGCTGTCCCTGATGCAGCCCAGGTGACCCAGCATGAGGGGCAGCAGCTCGGGGTGGGGACAGAGGACACGGTGTCACAGGGGCCCCAGAGCAGCAAACTCCTGCCCTGGCACTGCCCTGACCCCCGTGGCCTCCCCTGTGGTCTGGGACTGCCCGTTCCAAAGGAGGACACCCCTCGTGTGTGTGTGTGTGACCAGGGCTGTCCCCGTGGGCACAGGGGAGGCAGCAGAGCCGGGGCTGTGGGGTGCAAGGGAATTTGGGGAGAGGGATGTCCCTCTGCGAGGGGCATGGGGATTCTCAGGGGTCTGTGTGCAGCTGGACGGGGGTTTGGTGTCTCTGTGGGGCACTGGGGGATTTGGGGAGTGTCTGACAGTCTGCAAGGGGGCTCAGGGGGTGCTCGCTGTGTGCAAGGGCAGAACTGGGGGGGTTTGGGGGGCAGAGCGTGGAGGCCACAGAGCTGCACCGGGACAGAGACACGGGGTGGGGATGGATGGGGTACAGGGATGGGGACTGCACCCTGCACACCTCCTGTGCTCTGCTAACAGAGGGGAGCAGCCCCAACCCCCAGTCCTGAGCTCTGTCTGTCTGTCTGTCTCCTGGGCCTGCTCTGCCCCCGCCTCCTCCACCCTCCCCCTCACATCTGGCCAGCAGCAGCTTATTTTTTCCTCCAGGGTTGCGACATCCTGAGCCACGGGATGTTTTTCCTGAGCCTGTGTTGGACCCCTGGAGCGGGAGGGTGGGAGGATTGTCTTGGCAAGGGAGCTCCAGTGACAATATCTGACTGCCCTCCCATCCACTGTCCCCTAGGGCAGAGAGGGGAGATCTGGAAAGCAAATCTAACCAGGGCTGGAGAAAGGAGAGTGGATTCCTGCTGGTGATGGGGAAAGGGGATGGAATCCCAGCTGGGTCTGGTTCTCCAGATCCTCCAGGACTGGGCAACAGTGACCAGTGATGGAGAGGGGCAGCTGGAGCCTCCTGGGGCTGCAGCTATCAACCCCATCATGTCCTCAGTCATGATCCACAGCCAGGTCACCCTCCACTCAAAGGCCTGGGCGACCAGAGGATGGAGGTGCCACCAGAGCAAGCCTGGAGGCACAAGACTGGGGGTGCCCCTAGAGCATCCCCACTGCTGGAGCCAGGGCTGTCAGCCAGACCCCACCTGTGCCTCCCTTTTCCCACCAGAATAAACGCCATTCATTCAGAAGAAACCATTTTATTATTTTTTTTTTCCCAAAGAAAAAAAGCAATATAAATATTAGAGTATAAAACTTGCGTGTAACACATCGACATTGGTCTATATGGGTATAAGAAGGATATAAGCATATATATAATATATAAGTATAATTCAATATTAGACACATTGAAAGGGCAAACGTGTTTCATTTCACGCACACTCGGAGCACAGACCACATGGAAAGAAGATACAGAGAAAATTGAAAATACTGATGTCCACAAGTTAGTTACTGCAATTAAAAATAACACGCCACTAAATACACGACACTCACTACGCTAGCTCAGATTGCAGATTAAAAAGAAAATATAAAGACTACGATTCAGCTACAGCATTTCTAGAGGGGGGGCAGGTGGCAGCTGCAGGGGACAGGGTGGGAAGCGCTCCCAGTGCAGCCAGCGCCGGAGGTGGCTGGATCTGGATGAAACACGGAGGATGCTCCTGCTGCCCTGATTGGGGAGGGGGCAGGGGTGGGGAGAGCCTGGCTGAAGGGGCTGGGTCTGCTTGGGTGAGTTACGTGTTAGTGATTAAAAAAGGAAAAAAACAACACAACCCCCCCTGGGAAACTCGGTGTGGCCCCTTCCGGGCCACCCCACAGCTCCTCCCCTGGCTCTGGCTACACAAAGCCCCAATCTGCCTCTCTGCGGGCTCAGAGCTGCTTTGCTATGGGAAGCTGGCCTGGTGCTTTGGTGATGGGCACATGGAGAAACTCTGATCCTCATCCTTCCATTCTCCTTGCAGGATACGAAGCCCAAAGCCAGCGGGAGCATCACCTCCTCCTCCGGGCTGGCCCCGCACAGCCCCGTGTGTCCCTCCCCCAGTCACTGCCCCCCGTTTCGCAGCATCACCCCCTGCTCTTGGGTCCCTTGTCTGGATCTGGTCCCCAAACACCACCAAAACAACCATCACTTACTCAGCACCAACTCTGCACCAAAGCCATGCACCGGCAGCTCCGCGGATCCCACCCTTTGGGCGAGACCCCAAGAACCGCCCGACCACCCCAAAGAACTTTTGGGGCCCGAACTAGAAGCAATATTGAGTTTCCCCACCCCGCCTGAGCCATCCCACCCCCTCCCACCCCTTCCCCAGGGCAGCCCGGGCGGCTGCCGGCGCGTTCACACCACGTGGGCATGCGAGGACTGTGCGGGTCCGTGGAGCTACGGCGCTAGTGCAGGTGTGAGGAGAGGGACGTGCATGCAGACACCGTGTGCAGACAGTGAAACCTCGTCCCCGTGTCCCCTGGGCAGGGACCTGGCCAGGCCTGGCCGCGGGGGAGCGAGGCTCTCTTAGCCTTAATTCCATAAGAACATCGACTGTACATATAAATATTTACTGCAAAGAAGGTTTGAGATGTGTCTGCTCTTCGGAGACCCCTAGAACCGCCGGGGCAGCTGCCGCACACCTCGGCATGCTCCTCATGGAATTTCCTGACTCTCACACAGCTGGAGGGCTTTTTCCTTGTCATATTTCAGGCCATTAGTGGTTACACTTAAAAAAAAAAAAAATTAAAAATGCTTAGGATGCAGCTTTGCCATATTCCCTTTGACTCATGCAATATAAACTTTTTTTTTTTTTTCCAGATGACAGGTAAGCAGGAACTGAAGCACTCCCTACCAACTTCCAAATTCCAAAATCCATCGCTATCATTGACTGGGGGTGAATTTTACGAATGGAAAATTTAACAGCAAAGAACTGGAGTGTGGGCTCTAAGCTAAGAACTTCATTTTCCTTTCCAAAAAATAGCTGAAGGGCTATAAATTAAAAGATCCACATTAAAATTATTTACACTGGGCAAAGCCGAGCACAAGCCTTGTGCCTTTCTTGGACTACCTGGGAGCAAATTAGATCCAAAGACATGGCAAAAGACCTTCTGCCCTTGCATATTCTAATACCCGAGGGATTGTATAAAACATTATTCACAGGGCACTTGTTTGTGTTGGGTTTAGATTCCGGATTGGTTTTCATCATGAGACCTGAGAGCAGCGAGCCCCTGCTCTCAGCCCTGATGATGACGAGATACATTCGCAGCATTTCCTACTTTTGCACCACAAAAAAAATTCACATTCGTCCTCCGGCCTGGGCTGTGGTTTTGGGGGAGTGCTGGAGCCGGCTGCCCTGTAGCTCTAAGGTCTCCTTTTTCTTCTTCACTACTTCTTCTCCTTCTTCCCGGATTTCTTCTTGTTGCCCCCGGCGGGGGCGGCGTTCTTGGCGTCGCGCTTGCCGGCGGCGTTGGTGAGGGTGGCGTTGCTGCCAGGGATGTACACGTTCTGCCGGTAGTCGGGGACGTGCTGCAGGGTGAACTGCGGGCCGTAGCGGGCGCTCAGCCCCATCGTGCCATTGCCGCCGCCCAGGGTCGAGTTACCGTCAGCAGCTTCTGTGGGGACCGCCGGGCAAGGGGGGAAAGAGAAGGGCAGGATGTTAAAGGCAGCTGGAGACCCCCACCCCAAACCTCAGCAGCCCTACAGGGCGTCAAACCCAAACCAACATCACCCTTCAGCTCCCCACAGGGCAGCCTGGCACAGAAACCCCCCCGAAACCGCCCATTACAAACATATTGTGCAGTCACACCATTAGTGATGCATTAAAGGAAATCCAATATTTATTTATTTTTCCGCCGCATTTAAAGCCCTGCCCGCGGTATTTTTCTGCAGCCAGGTTTATTCAGGGAGCAGGACACGGGAGAGGAGAACGAAAAGCCCTCCCCTGCAATACCACAAAATGGCTCTAGGAAGCCGAGCACGGAGGAAATCAATGCCAGAGCGTGTCTGACGGTCCAGATCGGGGAGCAGGGGGAGGGGAAGGCGAATTCATTCCTGTCGCTATGCAAAGCTCCAGCACGGAGCGAGCACTGGGGAGGGGCACGGGGCCCCCCGGGATGCTGGAGACCAGATGGAGACGGGGGGATGCACGGGGGCAGGGGGAGAACGAGCACGGGGGGATGGCAGGAATGAGTGATGCTCTTGCCGTGAGCTGCTGCACGATCTGCTCCGGTGCAGCTGCCTGTGCACGGCTCACGGTGGGATCCTTCTGAAATGGTTTGCTGAAATTCAGCCTTTGCCTGAGACTCTGGCTCCCATCTCAGCCTTTAACTGCCTCGTGCTCTTGGCTGGGGCCAGGCTCTCCTGAAGAATGGGGACACCCAACCAGGGCACCCAAAGGGTGCAAGGCAGAGCGCAGGGGTGCTGCTCCCTCCTTCCAGAGGCACAGAGATTGCAGGAACAAAGAAAAATAACGAGCAGAGGTGGTGGGCTGGGTCGCCTCGTGTTTCTCCTCACTCCAGACCAGCTCTGTGCTGCCTCTGCTTTCCCCTGAGCAGATGGAGGTGGCTGAGCCAGCCAGAAAGCTGGACAAAAAGCTGGACAAAAAGCTGGACAAAAAGCTGGAGCACATCCCAGCATCCCCCAAATACGGCTGTGTACACATTCCCTTTGCAGGGGTCGGAAGGATGAAGCAACTGCAGTTTGAGAAGCTGCAGCTGCTCTGCTGGAGCGGGCAGGGAGGAAAACACAGCGAGGCTGAAAACAAGAGTGATATTGTGCACTGGGGCAGGGCTGTGGGGTGCAAACAGGGAACTGCCTTTCACTTCCTGCTCTGGAAGCATTCCCCACAGCAGAATTCTTCCACAGTCTCCATGAAATGGGTTCCAGACCCAACAGGGCTTGCAGGACCTTGTGCTGGGGGGATGCATCAGTAATTAGTGATATTTATTGCTAATCCTCACTCGCCTGAGCAGCAGAACATTTCATTAGCGACCAACTCAAGGCCACACCCGTGGAGGTGTTAGAAATGACCCCCGTGGGGTGGGATGACTGGAGATCTGCAGGAACCACAGGTGGAGCACTGTGGAAGAGGTTTTACAGCAGCTTCTGTGAGCTAAAGTGGAGATTGAAAAGGGGATCCATGTTTACCCCTGAAAGAATTTCCTACCAAGGTCATTGACACACAAACCAAGAAAGAAAGAAGGAGAAATAAGAGAAACCTGCAACTGCCTGTTACAATGAGCACTTTGTTTGTCTCTTGTGACCAATGAGTAAAATGCAAACTTTAGAGTTTTGTAAGAATGTATAAAAAGCATGCAGGCTATAATAAAAACAGGTCTGAAGCCTTCTGAAAATGGAGTGTGTTGCTTTGTATTGTCTCCATCTCAACTCTGACAGACTACAGCCTCCAGCCATGGGAGAGCAGTTCTTTCTGGGCTGTCCCAGCTGGAGCCAGCCCAGTGAGAGGCTGGGTGCACTCAGGCACCTTCTCCTCCCTGGGTATTGCTGCCCTGAGTCCCTCTGGGGCCACCCCAGGGCTCTGAGCAGTGAAGGGCTGGGGGTGCCAGCACCACCCAAGTCCCCATGAATTCATTTGCAGTCTCAGCACAGCTTCCAGCAGGGACAAAAAGGCACCGGTGAAGTTCCCAGCCTGCCACGGGTCCCGGGCAAGGGTGACCGGCTGTTTCTAGGTAACACTGACATTAAGGCTGAAAAGAAGAGGGAACAGGAACAATGGAGGGTTATAAATGGGCACCGAGGTGCTCTTGCCAAGCAAAGCTCTTGAGCTCTTGTTGCTGGAAAGGTCACGCTCAGCCTCTACCAGCAGCCTGTCATTATCCCAAACGGTCCTGAGGAGGAAAACAAGAATTTGGGCTCTGGCAAAAATACCCAGGAGTGACTCCATCACCCCCGGGGCAGAGAGGAGGCCGGGACAGCCCCAGAGCAGGTGTTGCTGCAGCTGCTGGTGGGGCGTTCAGGGGACCCAATATAGCTGTCTGCCCCTGCCTGGGGGCACAAGGACCTCTCCTTTCTGTCTGCTCTCCCTCCATCCCATGGCACCTCTCTAAATTCTCCCTGGAGCCAGAGTATTTTAAGGACAGGATGTCTGTCCTTGAGAGTCTGGGGTGCTGGAGCATCTGTGCTCCTTGGGCTGTCCCAGCAGCTGCCTCTGCCCATTCAGATCGCTCCAAACACTGGTTGTTCATATTGCTCCCAGCTGCACGGCAGCAAGGTCCAGAGGAAGGATGGCTGGGAAGGGAGGCAGAACCCTACAGCAAGGTCACAGCCCTGGGGGGAAAATCAGGTCCCCAGATACTCTGTGATGGTAACTGAACCATTGGGGAAGGGATTTAATCCTCAAAGGACTGGCTGCTGAAGCCAATGAAAACCCCTGGGCCAGGGTAAGGATGCATCCAAGGCATCACTGTGACCCACGTATCACCCCGGAGCTCAAACAGAGCTCAGTGGGTGACACTGAAACATAAGGATTATTTAAATGGCCAGGAAATCACACCCAGGGATGGGTAACACAAAGCTTAATGGGCAATTAGCGCTGCCCCTAATCAAAGCCTGCTCCAATCAACACTATTGGCTTAAAGCGAGAGCAGAAGGGGGGGCAGAGAGCCAGGGTGACAGGAAAACTGTGCTGGGGGAAAAACTGGTGCTGGGTCCTCATGCACACATCCAGCACAGAAAGGGCCCGGACAGGATGGATACGGCACAGCCACTCTCTGCAGGAGGGATTGGATTTCCATCACCCCCCTGGGCAGACCGGAGCCCTGCGAGAGGCCGGGACTGTGGACTGGGGAGATTTCCTGCAATAGGGCCCGGGGCTCCACCAAAGTCGGTGCTTAACCTGGAAGGGACCCGCTTAGCTCTGATCCTGGGGATTGCTGGAGCAGCAGCCAGAAAAACAGCTTTATTTACCAGCAAGGAAACCGGATCTGGAGACACTGGGTGACGATAACCACATGCAACCCCAAGGGCTGTTTTTCCATGGTCGTTTTTCAGAGCAAAGACACATTTTCACATTGTTTCTTTCTCTGGAGTGTAAACAAGTCCCTTGCCCCAGACCGGGTCCCCTCCCCAGCCCGGCAGCTGTCTCCTGGTGTCTGCAGAGCAGCAAAGCTCAGCTGCAGCAGCTTTCAAAGAAAGCAACACCAAAGCCATTCCTCTCCCTCAGATTCCTTCCCTCCCAACAGCTCAAAGGAAACATCCTAAGCATTTTGCACAGGGTTTTATGGCCGTGCTTCTATTTTTAAATCAAGGGGGGGAAAAGACTTGAAGGTATTTATAAATAAAGGCTCTATGAAAAGCAGGCTCTTTATCCATCGTGCTGCACAGAATGATAATTGTCCTGGTTTTACACAAAGCCATGGAGACTGTGGCTGCGTGGGAACATCCCTCCCTGCCCAAGGCTTCTGCACAGCCATAAACCAGAACAAACCAACCCAAAACGACCCCAAACCACCTTCCTGTGAATACAACTGCAAGGAGGCAGCAGCAGCCAGGGGAGGAAACCTTGGTGAGCCCATGGCTCAGCAGAGGGGCTCAGGGAGCTCCTCTGCACACAAGATTTGTTGGGAACACTGAGTCAGGCATTCCCTGTTTCCCTTGGTCCAGCCTCCAGCCACACACAACTTCCAGCCTTCCTTCCTCCTCACCTCACAGCAAGCTTAAGTTACTGTGACTTTCTGGAACCAAGTAGTCCATAAAACATCACCCCAGACTGGCTCTTCCATGTAGCACAGCGCCAGCACAGCCAGGGGGTGTTATTTCAGTACAAAGCAAAGAGTTTGGGTGGAAGAAGTGTCCCTGTGTACAGGAACCAGGTGCCTCCTCTGCCTGGATCTTTCCTGACCCCTCTCTCTGCATGGACAGCAGGGCTTTTCCACCTGGGTCCTTCCTGACCCCTTTCTCTGCAGGGACATCAGTCATTTTCCACCTGGATCCCTCCTGATCCCTCACTCTGCAGGGACATCAGTGCTTTTCCCTCTGGATCCCTCCTGACCCCTCTTTCTGCAGGGATATCAGTGTTTTTCCCTCTGGAGCCCTTCTGACCCCTATTTCTGCAGGGATATCAGTGCTTTTCCCTCTGGATCCCTCCTGAACCCTCTCTCTGCATGGACATCAGTGCTTTTCCCTCTGGATCCCTCCTGAACCCTCTCTGCAGGGACAGCAGGGCTCTTCCCCCTGGATCCCTCCTTATCCCTCTCTCTGCAGGGACACCAGTTATTTTCCACCTGGATCCTTCCTGACCCCACTCTCTGCAGGGACATCAGTGCTTTTCCACCAGCTTTGGGCTCTGTTGCAGCAGAACCTCTGCAGCCAGCCCAGCTGAATCAGTCCCACAGGATCTCCTCTCTCTGCATGACCCCAGGAGCCCCCCAGAGCAGGAGTCGGGGTTTTATCAGGAGTGAGGGACACCAACCATTGGCTGAAGCCAGGATCATGGCTTGGAGCATCTCTGTGTCAAACTGGTTGTTGGGCCAGGCTCCAGCTTCCTCTCCATTTTGGGAGCTGTGGGAAAAGAAAACAAACAGCAAGTTACTGCAGTTCAGTCAGGAGGAGTGGGCTGGAGCAGTGCATGCTTTAAATCCTCCCATAAACAGCACTCAGGGGCCAAGGCCCTTTCAGAGTGTCCATTCCTCACCAGGCTCTTGAACAATAACCACCAAAAGCACTTGGGCACTTGATGGTGCATCCAGCAACACTTTCCTAACTCCTGCTGCCCTCAGAGGCCACAGCCAAGTATCTCATCTCCTCCAAACCCCACCAATATGGAATCACAGAATGGTTTGGGTCAGAAACATGAAGATGATCTATTTCCAACCCTCTGCCATGGGATATAATGTCATCCACTACCAAAATTACAGTGTAAAATCATAAAAACTGCAGTCCCAAAGCCCCAGAGGTGCATATCCACCCTTGTAGGACCAAGTCCTCTGCCCTTTTGTGAGTGGATGCACCTCTCAAGCTCTTTCAGGTTACAGCTCTGCATTCTGCAGCTTCATTCATGCAATGGAGGGTGAGAAAACCCCACAGTGTGCTGGGAATTTGGGTCATCACAGAGCAGCTGCCTGGCACCACAGAATGTGCTCTGAAAAGAGTCCAAGCTCAGTCCTGGGGAGGCTGGAGGAGAGCAGGGAGCATCTGGGCCTTGGCTGCCCTTGGCTGCTGGGGGTGCTGAGCACCACAGATCAGCCTGGGGGAGCTCAGGGGATGCTGACAGACTCTGGCTGAGGAGGTTTTGTGGCCGAGGCTACAATCAGCACTCTGTGCAGGCTAACAAGCCTGGCTTTCATGTCTGCCAGGTGTCAGCTGTGCTCAGCCACTGCTCACTGCTCAGGGCTGTGCTCCCAGAGCCCCTCCAGAGCCCCCACACTTCCTAAACATCTCACCAGCTTCCTGGGGTCCCCTCTGCTCTGTCCCTAAATGACCCCACCACTCAGATCAGCATTGTCTCCTCTCCCAGTCCCTGCTCTGACCACCCACAGCCCTTCCATCTGTTGGAATGCCAGGATTTACCCCTTGGAATGCCAGGATTTACCCCTTTGTAGAGAAGGATGGAAGTTTGAAAGGAAGTCTCACAGGTATGTGTGCTTGGCAGAAAGGTTTTTAAATGTAGAGTCTGATGAAGGAATAGAGATGGAAGCAAGTTTTGATATAGAAGAAAAGAATTGCTGAGCCAGTCTTACTGGATAACCAAGGAGGCAAAGGGTGTGTTAGTTAGAAGGGGTTTTTATGGCTTAGAGCAAAGGATAAAGGATGTTTTTACCAAGCAGAAAAATAGCACAGGCAAACAAGGCAGCAAAGTTGCAAGTAGAAAAAAGGTCTCAGAATTTTCCACTGCAAGAAAACTGAAAAACAACTTCTAGCTTAAACTGTAATGTACTAACTTTTAGTGACTGAAAATAGTAACATGAATATGGTAATTGTAATAGTTATGATAGGCTAGAGATAATAGTTAAGGGATAGATTGGTTCTGCTGTATGAAGATGCTCAGCAAAGGAAAGTCTATAATGCACTGTAACCAAAACCAAAGGGTCTCCAGGCCTGCCTGCAGCTGGAGCTGACAGCTGTAGGCACAGCTCTGTCACCCACCACCCTGGACTGCTGAAACACCTTGGATGGAATAAACTGCATTTTGGAGAGCCCCTGGAGTCCCACATCTCTCATTCAGGCTCTTACACCCCTTGGCTGTGTACTGGCTCCCTTGGGATGAGGGCAGCCCTGGGAGCTCTCCTGAAGTGAGGTAGAGGAGGATGGGGGCTTGGAAAGCCCCTCCCATGAAAGGACCTTACCCCATTTCGCAGGAAAGTGTTCAAACCACCAGGCTACAAGGCATGGAGGTGCCTCCTCCACCCCTGTGGTCTCAGCCCTTTTACCCAGGAGCTGCCAGACCCCAAGAGCCTGCTCAGAGCCCAACACTGCTCACACCCCAATGCCCTGCTCAGACCCCAAAACCTTACTCACACCCCAACACTGCTCAGACCCCAACAGTGCTCAGACCCTAATTCCCTGCTCAGACCGCAATACCTTGTTCAGACCCCAAAACCCTGCTCAGACCCCAACACTGCTCAGACCTCAACACTGCTCAGACCCCAATGCCTTGTTCAGACCCCAAAACCCTGCTCAGACCCCAAAACCCTGCTGAGACTCCAATACCCTGCTCAGACCCCAACACTGCTCACACCTCAACACTGCTCAGACCTCAATGCCTTGTTCAGACCCCAATAGCCTGCTCAGACCCCAAAACCCTGCTCAGACCCCAAAACTCTGCTCAGACCCCAACACTGCTCAGACCCCTATACACTGCTGAGACCCCAACACCCTGCTCAGATCCCAAAACCCTGCTGAGACCCCAATACCCTGCTGAGACCCCAGCACCCTGCTCAGACCTCAACACTGCTCAGACCCCAATGCCTTGTTCAGACCTCAATGCCTTGTCAGACCCCAAAACCCTGCTCAGACCCCAAAACTCTGCTCAGACCCCAACACTGCTGAGACCCCAATGCCCTGCTCAGACCCCAAAACTCTGCTTAGATCCTGAAGCCCTGCTGAGATCTCAGCATCCTGCTCAGCCACCAGATTCCTGCCCAGCCCCTGAATCCCTGCCCAGCCCCGCCCTGGGTTGTCCCTGTGCCACCCCTGTGCCCGAGCACTCAGCCCCCTGCACGCTGCCCATGCCAGCGCAGGCACGGCCGGTGCCAGCTCAGTGCCACGTGCTGGGCACCAGATGGGCTCCTCACGCCCTGCTGAGCATCCCCTGCCTGAGTGCCCCCTCCACCTGTGCCCTCACACACAGAACAGGCTCAATATGGGCATTTTGGAATGGGGATGGACCCACAGGCGCTGTTCTTGAAGGTCGTACCTGCCACAGTGACCTCGTAGCTGCACCAAAGCCCTGCAAGGAGAGAAGCCTTGAATGCTCATGAGCTTCCAGCATCTCTGTGAAATCCTGCCCCACGCACAGGGTGCCCAGAGCAGCTGGGACTGCCCCTGGATCCCTGGCAGTGCCCAAGGCCAGGCTGGATGGGGCCTGGAGCAGCCTGGGACAGTGGGAGGTGTCCCTGCCATGGCAGGAGAGGAATGGGATGGTCTGTGAGGTCCTTTCCAACCCAAACCATTCTGGAATTCTGAATATAAGTTCAAACTGCCTTTGAAACACAATATCTGTCTATAAGGATGCTGTGCAGACACTCTCAGGTGCTCTGCACAAAATCTGGTCTAAAGCAACTCGTCCGAAGATGTGCAGGACCCGAGCCAGGAGCCCAGGACCGTCCCTCCTGTAGGAGTGTCAGGGGGTAGCACGGTGGGGATGGACGGAGACGAGAGATCTCTGCAGCCAGGTCAGGAACTTGGGGTTTATTGCAAAGGGCCTGGGTGCAGGGCCCTGCTGGGAGCTGCCAGCCACAGCTCAGAGCAGGCTGAGAGAAGAGAGGGGCAGAGAGGTGAGAGGGTGAGAGCTAAAAGCGTAAGAGAGTAAAAGGGGTAAGAGAGCAAAGTTCCTGTTCCAATACAATAAATCTTCTTCTGTGTTGAATATTCTGATTCTCACTAACCAATCCAGTCCAAGACACAAATCCTATAGCATTTACATACAGCCTATAAGAATCATTACATTACCACACTGTGTTACATTTTAAACCCTAAAAACTCCTCTTTGGGCCCCTTCTGCCAAGCTGGCAGGATCTGCTCTGACCCTTGGACCTGTCTGTAAGCAGAGGGTGTTGTTCCATCAAAAGGGGATTACCTTCAGCTGGCCACACCATTGTTTTCCAGTTGTTCAGTAACTAAAGGATCTCAGAGCTTGCTTTCATTTCCATCTCGCTTATAGTTTCTATATTCTCAAAATCTTTTGCCAGGCAATCATATTTATAAGGCTTTCCTGTTTCATCTTCCCCAACACCTCCCCTTCTGTGTCCCGTGCCTGAGCCATGCCCAGCGGGGCACAGGGCACTGCTCTCACACCAGTTCATCTTTAGGGGATGCAATTGAGCACTAATGGAGCAGAGGCTGCCCCGGCAGGACCCAGGGGCAGCATCCTGAAATCCCTGCACATCCTGGGGCATCCTGGGCACCATTTCCAGCCCTCATGCACGCCGGGGGTGGTGGCACAGTTCCAAAAACCAGAAGTGAGGCGTGCTCCCCTCCCAGATTGGTTCCTCCGTGGTGGGTGTGCCGAGACTCCCCTGCCCGCCCCATGCCAGGACAAGGTGGGGACAGCCCTGGGGCTGCAGTGACCCGTTAATGTCACAAACAGGGCTGGGAACAGAGCCCCGGGCTAGATCCAATAAAGGACTTAGGAACCTGAACTCCACTGCAAACCACAGCCCATTCAGGCTCCCGTTAACCCCAGCAGCTCCTGCCCCATACCCAGATGCAAGATGAGGTTCCCAGGTTTTTCAGGGCTTCAGGAAAGCTGCTCAGAACCATCCCTGAGCCTCCCAGCCGCTGATCCTGCCTCTGGGAGCTGCCCTGACATGATGGTGGTACCCAGAGATGGGGGGAGAGAAAGCACAATAAATATCAAATACATTTGGAGGGTTTTTTTAAAGTGTGGTATTCCAGTGGTTTCAACTCTGCTGTGAAATCAGAGGCTCAGGTTCAACTCTGTCTTTGATGTGGCAGTGCCAGCATCACATTTTCCACCTCCCAAAAGACTCTTCCCTCCTCTTCCACCCCTCCTTCAGGCTCCCCTGTACAGATGTTCCTCCTGTCTCCTGTCAAACCCTCTGTGTCCTCCAGCAGTGGGAATGCAGGAAGGAAAGGCTCACCCCGAGGTCAGGAGATTCACCTGCACCAGGACTCCCTGAGATGCACAGCCCCTGGCCCCAGGGCTCCATGAAGGCACAGGCAGCAGAGCTGGCACCCCTGGGCACCAGCCCTGGCACCCCTGGGCACCAGACCGGCCAGGAATGGCTTGGAAAGGGAGGGCTGAGGGGTCTGGGAGAAGGCTGAGTGGCACAGCCCAACCCTCCCGAGGGGGGTGGCTCTACCAAGAGATGTGGATCTTGCTCAGGCTGTTCTGAGCTCTTGGTTCAGAGCTGTGTGTCCCAGGAAGGAGGGCTCTGCATCACCTGCCAGCTCAGCATGGGCAGCACTTCAGACCCTTTTCCTTCCTTGTGGTCTTAGTGAGAGATGAGCACATGAATTGCTGGCATGAGCCTCACCAGCCCCTCCATTCTGGGGGGCACCCAAAGCCCTACCTCCCCTTAATTCCCTGTGAGATCACAAAGTCAGACTGGAAGAGGAGCACGAATCATAGAATCCTACAATGGTTTGGGCTGGAAGGGTCCTTAAGGATGCTGCAGTGCTCCTAGGTGCCACCTTCTAAGCAGAAGGAGCAGTCCCAGCCTCTCCCACCCTGCCCTGGGCTCCAGGGCTCAGATCATTTTGGTGGCCCTGCTTTTGTTGCAGTGAGGAGCCCAAAATTGGGCACAGAGCTCCAGGTGTGGATCTGTGGGTGCCACAGGGGAATTGAGAGCAACTTCTTGTCCTGCTGGCTACAACCTGACCAGTAAAAGCAGTCAGTCTCCACCACAGCAAGGGTGCACTGGTGATTCATGTTCAACCTGACACCCCATGTCCTTTTTTTCACCCTTACTGCAGCCAGTGTTCCCAAATTTTGCACAAAGAGCCCCAAAGCTGTGTGCCTGCTCCTCCTCATGACGCCACGAAGAAAAGCTATTCTAGAAATGCCTTAGCATTGCAAAAAGAAAAAAAAAAAAAGAAAGAAAAAACAAAAAAGGGCATTGAGCTCACTTCTCTAAGCAGGAAATTCAAGTGTCTCAATTACTTGCAGCGCAATCATCCAGAATTCAGAGGCACAGAAAAAAAACCCAAGGGCTGTAATCTAAAAACATCCAAAAATAACTTCTCACAGAGGAGAATGCACACAGCTGACGGCCAGACCTGGCTGCCTTCCACGGCTATAGGATGGGGCTGTGAGTCACAGCTGTGAATCACTGACTCCACAATGAGCAGCCCTCCCTGCCCTGCTGCCCTGCCCGGGGTGGGCACACCCCAGAACCCCCCTGGCACTGCCACCCACCCTCCACAGCCTGGGCTGCTGCTGCAGGGAGCCTGCCCGGAATGGGAGGGCTGGTTCCTATGGAAATACTCCAAGGACTGGCTGGTTTTAATACAAATGCTGTTGATTCAATAGGGTGTTTTTCTAAAAACCCATCCCCCATGCGATAGATTTTTATTTTTTTTTTCTCTGTTCAGTTCTACTCCACACTTCAAAGCTCAGAAAAGAGCTGGCTTTCATTTTCAGGAATGCTTCCAGCGTGGCGGGAACTGAGAGAAGGAATCAAAGCCACATTTGAGACAAACCCAGGGTGCAGCATCTGCAGGGGCTCAGGGTGTGGTGGACACGGGGACAGGCCGGGTGCTGTGTCAGGAGAGACAGGAACAGCCTCTGCACGACCTGGGGCTGCCTTCAGTAAACCTGGCTACATGGAAATCAGGGAATAACCAGACAAAAGGCTTTCCATTGTCATGGAATAACCAGACAAAAGGCTTCCCGTTTTCATGGAATAACCAGACAAAAGGCTTCCCGTTTTCATGGAATAACCAGACAAAAGGCTTTCCATTTTCATGGAATAACCAGACAAAAGGCTTTCCATTTTCATGGAATAACCAGACAAAAGGCTTTTCTGGCAGCCCTGCCCCAGCCCCACTGCATCCATCTGCATCCCTGCACTGCCCCACTACTGAGAGTTTCCACAAGCACCCACACCAGGGGGGCACTTGGGTGCTTTGCTCATCAGCTAATTTGCAGCACCCTCAGCCATCAGGTCCCTTTTTATCTTCCACTTCCAGCACACAATTATTCCATTTCGAGCACAGAATTATTCATTTCCTTGCAGGGTTGCCATGGAGCTCATCACTATGGCAGCCAAAGGCCTCGCAAACATTTATTTGCACAATCACCCGATGGATTCCTGAAAAATTGTTTTCCTTGCTCTGCAGCTGGAAACACGAGTCACAGCAGCGCCACAACAAACCGGGAGAGTTTGTTTGTGCCAGAGCAATGCTGTCAGAGCCCCAGGGGATGGAGAGGGCAGCTCAGTGCCCCAGGGCACTGCGAGGTGCCTGGCAGGGCCGAGGGCAGTGCTGGGCTGTGGGCAGTGCTCGGGCTGGGGATTTGCCCGGGACACCCTCAGCATCCTCTCTCCTCTCTTTTTGGGGCTTTCTGGCTCCTATGGCAGTGCCCTCTCCCAGCCAGGACCTCTCCCAGCCCGTGCTCCTGGCTGTTCCCAGGCAAGGGGCTGTGACTGGGATTTGCTTCTCCTCCTGGCTTCTTTCCTTTCGCTCCCATTTCCAGCCCCGGATGCCGCTCCCCTTCCCCTGGGGCAGCACCCAGCCCTCCCCTCCCCACGCAGCTCCCGGAGCCAGGGCGATCTCCAAGCCCATCCCTCCAGCCCCATTCCCGAGCAGACCCTGCTCGCTGCAGGCTGTCCCCTGCCCATCCCCCTGTGCTGCTCTTCCTCTCTCCCAGCTTCCTCCCCATCCTCCTCCTCTTCTCTCCCTCCCTCCCAGCTTCCTCCCCATCCCCCTCTGCCTCCCACACGCGGTTCCAGCCGGAGGCAGCAGCGGCAGGAAAATCTCAGCCTGAACATTCCCCGGCTGGCAAAGTGACAAGTGACAGGGAGCAGAGCCGGTGCTGAGCCTCCGCTGTGCTCCAGGCGTGTGGGGACACTGCCCCGAGCATGGGGACACAGCTCTGAGCATGGGGACACTGCCCGTGCCTGGGGACACAGCCCCGAGCATGGGGACACTGCCCCGAGCCTGGGGACACTGCCCCGAGCATGGGGACACTGCCCCGAGCATGGGGACACTGCCCCGAGCATGGGGACACAGCTCTGAGCATGGGGACACTGACCGTGCCCGGGGACACAGCTCTGAGCATGGGGACACTGTCCGTCCCTGGGGACACTGCCCCGAGCCTGGGGGCACTGCCCCATCCGTGGGGACACTCCCCAAGCCTGGGGACACAGCCCCAAGCCTGGGGACACAGCCCCGAACCTGGGGACACTGCCCCATCTGTGGGGACACAGCCCCATCTGTGGGGACACTCCCTGAGCCTGGGGACACTCCCTGAGCCTGGGGACACAGCCCAGGGCGAGCATCCCTCTGTCCCACTCCCCACACCCGTATCCCGCAGCCTCCCACCCTCCCCAGCCCCAAAATGCAGGATCAACTCCAGAAGTGCCACCATTCTCTGTCCCCTGTCCCTGCCGGCCCCTGGGCTCATTCCCGGCAGCTCCAAGGCCTGAGGGAGCCTGGATGAAGCCCAGCTTTAGGATCATGACTTTGCAAAGATGCCAAGATTGAAGATGTTAGCGAGGAGCTGTGAGTGGCAGGAGCATTTCCAGCCCCCCAAAGCAGGGGAGCCTTTATTCCAGCCTGAGGAGCTGCTGAGATGCTGCTCTGCTGGATGAAGGCGGAACAAAAGCCAAAAATGTTCCTAAAATGGGGCCAGGGCATCGTTCCCTCTCCCTGGAACTCTTGTAACCCTCCTGAAGGAGACAGAGCCCAGAGCAGTAATTATTTCCCCCAGGCCATCCTGCCACCATCCATGTCCCAGACATGCCAGGAAGGATATTTTGGGAAATTCTTTGGAAAGGTTGTTGTGCCTGTTTTTCAGAGCCATCTCTGCAGCCGGCCATGGCAAGTGCTCAGCTGTGCAGGAAGCAGATGGAGGGAGAAAAATTAAACTAATACATGTAGCACCTGTTAAATTACCTAAAATAGCTTTTCTATACATAAAACTGGTGATGAAACCCCTGATAGTCTGGGGGCTCTCCACAGTGTGAACCACATCCCATCACCTGGATATTTCCTTTTCTCTACAAAAGACTTCTGTCCCACTTGGCAGGATCTGGAGGGTTCAGACTTGAAGGGCCATGACAAATGCAGATAAAGGGATTATTGGCCCAGAATGGTCCATAAGGGAAGGAAATACTCAGTTTAAAAGGGGTGCGTGGTGTAGAAAGAAGCCCAAATACTGAATCTGCTGAGATTTGGGCTGTTCATAGCCAAAAGGGTGGCCCCTGCAAGCAGGAGTGCTCACAGGTGACAGAGAGGACAGCTCTGTGGTCTCCTGATTGTGGAAGGGGAGGTGGGATGGGACAGGACACATCTCTACAAAAACCTTCAGCTTCCAATCCCAAAATCAGATCAGCTCTGCAGGAAGAGAGGGAGGGAGAGGAGTTATCCAAAGAAAAGTCCTGCTCCCAGCATCAAAACAGCTCCTGCCTGCCCTGCAACCCAAATCTACTCCAAAATTGCACCCCAAGGCTGCAGCCCGTGCCCAGAGCAAAGCCAGGCTCTGAGCAGCCTCACAGTCCTTTAAAAGCAGTGCTTTGTCTGCAGGGTTGATAGGAAACCCCAGTAATTAAATCACAGCATTGCTGGGATGGAAAAGTCCTCTGAGATCATTGGGTGCAGCCATGAACCCAGCACTGACAATTCCAGCACTACCCAGGCCCCAGGTGCCACATCTGCACAACTTCCAAATCCCCTCGGGGACAGAGACTCCACCACTGCCCTGGCATCTGTTCCTACTCCCGACACCCTTTCAGAGAAGAAATTTCCCAATATTCAACCTAAAATTTTCCCAATATCCAATCTTAACCTGCCCTGGTGCAAATTGAAGCCTTTTCTTGTCCCTGTTCCCTGGAGCACAGCCCGACCCCCCGGCTGTCCCCTCCTGGCAGGAGCTGTGCAGAGCCACAAGGGCCCCCCTGAGCCTCCTTTGCTCCAGGCTGAGCCCCTTCCCAGCTCCCTCAGCCTCTCCTGGGGCTCCAGCCCCTTCCCAGCTCCGTTCCCTGCCCTGGACACGCTCTAGGATTTCCAAGCATGAGGCTCTCAGTTGTCTCCAATCTTCTCTGTTCCACAACCCATCAGGTCAAACCTGGCAGATAGAACAGTCTGGCCCTTCCTGGGCTTCTGTGGTTCCCTCCGAGGTGTTTGCTGAGCAAAAGCCACACAAGAGGCTGGGGACTGGTGTGGGCTTCATCACTGGACACGAACAACCACCCCAAATACTCCCCAAAAAGATTTCACTCCCAGGCTCCCCAGGACATGGCAGAAGTTGGTGATTTGAGCTGTTCAGCCTAAGGATTTGGCAGGGGGAAATCCCCTTCAGAGCAGAGCTCCTTCACTGGCACAACTCCTCCTGCACTCAGAGATTCACAGCCCACATTGAACACAGCAGCTCTCACTCTTAGGAGAGCACTGTCACTTCGATTAGGGCTGTTCCTTCAAAGCAATGCCCTCAAATAGAATTCCAGAGGCTGCTGTGATTTTTCAGGCTGCAGGGCTCCACTCACACCTTCCCCAGGCCTTGGGGAGGCAGCTGACAGCAGCTCCACACTCCACATGCTGCAGGAGTTGTGGAGGAATTACTACTCAACACTGAACAGGCAAACAAACACAGCCCAGTCAGAAGAAGCTGGAATTTTAGCCCAGAGACTGTTACAACTTTGTAATTCACCCAGAATGTGAATGGGTGAATTGCAGAATGTGTGGAACCTCACCTGGCAAAGCAAATACCACTGCTGGTTTAACCCTGGGGTGTGTTTGGGATGGCAATGTGAGGACTGTAATTATTTCCTAAACTTCCCACAGGGGCACTTCCCTCTGCTGCTGTCAGTGAGAAGCTGCAGCCTGTCCAGCAGCCTGGCATGTGCCCATTTCCACGTTTTCCATCAATGAGCAGAAGGCAAATCCATCAGTGTTTATCTGCACAGCCCCACTGGTGCCCTGTGCTTGCAGCACCTGCTGTTGGATCCACTACAACACCACACAAACTCCCAGCGTAAATTCCTCAGTGTTTACAACGCCCCCAGACACCCCTGCGGCTCCTGGGTCTGCCCTGATTTATTTTTAGGAAGGATGTGGGCAAAGCCTGCAGCTGTGGCCAGTTGTCCTTGTCCTGGGTGAGCCCAGGAATGTCCATGGTTCCCTCTCTGGCCCCAGCTGCTCTGGGATGTCCCCCCCAGACACACTGTGGGGTCCGGGTACACTGTCATGCACCCCAAAAACACACCCCAAGCCTCCCTGCATGCTCTGAGCCACAAGAACACCCCAGAGAGCTAAAGGACTATTCTTTATTCCTCTCCCCAGCCCCAGCACACACAGGCAGCCTGTTGATAGTCCTGCAAGCCCAACTCGTGAATTTCTTGCATGAAAACAAAACAAAGAATGGAAAAATAAAATCCCTCTTTTCCTTCCTGGCTCTGTCTTGCTGCAGCATCTCCACTGTGAGCCCCAAGCCCCTGGTTTGTGGTGGGGGATGATGGCTGGGGCCAGCCAGGGCAGCTGTGATGCTGTTTGACAAACAAGGGAAGCCAAGTGAACATCACCATTGGCTGTGCTCAGCCAGGGAGGAGAAGCCTGGCTAGCAACAGCTTTGGGAAGCATTAACAAAGGGGGATTTAGGATTGGAGCAAACACATGGAAGGGGGCTGTGAAATGGCAACTCTGCGTCTCCTCCACACGCTCTGCTCCTCCCTCCCCTGGAGTTGCCATGGATTCTCACACTGTTCCCACCTCCCTGTGAGTCCCTGCCGCTGTCTCTGGGGTGTCTCCTGCCTGCCATCTCCTCCCAGCCTGCCCACACAGCCCAGAATTGTCCTCAGCCCTGCCACAGGATGCCTGCCAGACCTGTCTCACCCTCTCCTGTCCACCTGTGAGCAACACAGAGCCCTCCCCATCCTCCAGGAAGGAAATCCTGCCTCCAGCCTGGTGTTTTCCTGAACAAATCATCACATACACCCCCAAAACAAAGAGCAGCCAGGGGCAGGCAGCACCGTGAAGATACAGGGGACAACAATGAAAACAAACCAAAACAACAAGATGGGGTCCTTTGGATCAGCCCCAGTCCCTGCACTCTCCTCCCATACACCACCAGCCTCCTCCCACAGGGAAACCCCACAGGGATGATCCCACAGGGATATCCTGAGATGCTGCTGGACCATTCATTTACTGCACTTTGGCCAGTTCGTCACTGTAATCTCTGCTAGAGCCACTGATCTGATTTACCCAGGAATGGCATCTGCTGCTCGGAATCAGTCTGGATTCATTTCCATTTGCCCAGCGACAGCATGGGTGTGGTTTTTTTAAGAAAAACAAACCACAAGCATCATTAATCATCCTATCCTCCTATTTCTCCCAAACAAGATTAATTCTGTTGTGCTCAGGTCTGCCTCGCTACCACATTTTCAGAGCACATTGTCTGAGCTCCTCTCTCCTGAGCATGTGCACCAGAGCTCTCCCGTGCTTCAGAACAAAGAGCAGATTCCCTTTGTTGCCCTGGAGCAGCAGCAATGTAGGAGATCAAGAGCTGGTCCCTGCCTCATTGAGCTTCCCCTGTTCTGCCTGGTTCCAGGTGCCCAGAGACAAGTGGGATTTGCTGTGATGGGCAGGGCTATGTGGACAAGAGACAGGATTGTTTCTTCCCCAGCTCCCATGGAGACAGCGAGGCAGAAATCCCAACACGGCTCTGAGCTTGTTCCTGGCTTAGGGTCAGTGCCAGGCTCCCCCCACGACCCATCCAAACCCCTGCCCTAAGCTGCTGTGTCTTTATTGTTATTTAATTTGGGTCAAATAGAGTTAAGAGCACGTCCCTTTTTTTGATTTTCAGCTGAAAGCCGAGCTCTGCTCCCCTAGCACCAAGCAGAGCCCTGCACTTCAGAGAGCTCGTGGTGCTATAGAGCTTCACCTGTCAGCAGGAGACACATTTGTACAGCAGAGAGACAACAGCAAGCCAGGCTCAGGCAGCTGCTCTTGCCCCCTCTTTAATGCCTGTACTACCAAGCAGTGCCTGGGGAATTCACACACCAGGCATCAAAACTCTGGGAAGAGCACGGGAACAGCACAATGGGGAGTGGGCTGCTTTCCAGGATCTGCCTGTTTGATCACCAGGGAGATGTCAGGGCTGGGCACTGAACATATGAGAGCACTTTCTATTTCCATCCTTTCATAGTGTCACACAGGTTTGGATTAAAAACATCCCCCTTCATTTAACCTAAAACAGGATGAAAGAAACAGGAGGGGGAAAATTCTGCAAGAGCAGTTTTGCTGCAAATGTGGACACAGGCAAGTAGGGAAAACCAGCAGGAATTAAAATCCACTGAGTTTTTTCAGTTATTTCAGCAGCAGCCTGTGCTTCAGCAAAATCTCTTTCAGGGTTCAGCTCATGTTGTGGGACCCCCCCTGTCACAACATGGGGCTCAGAGCAACCTGGTCCAAAGGGAAGTGTCCCTACCCATGGCAGGGGGTGGAAAAGGATGAGTTTGGAGGTCCCTTCCAACCCAAACCATTCTGTGATTGAAGAGCAGCTGTTCAGGGGCTGTCCTGGGCACCTGGGTCACAGATCCTCAGCAGTGACATCGTGGCTCATGCACCAGAACTGGCATGTCCCACTCCTTCAGCTCCCCACACACACTCTGAGGCTGCCTTTCCTCTTGCCCTCTCCCTTCCCACAGCTGCTGCTGTCTTCAGGCACTGGGAAGGGGATGGAGCTTGTGAAGAGATCCAGGCAGGGGCTGGGAGCTGGGCTGAGTGTCACTGTCCCACGACCTGAGGAAAGTCCCTGTCACTCAGCTGAGGGGGTCTGGGCTGCATCAGCTCCGTGCCCTGAAGAGCCCCAGCACGATGCTGGAAGAGAGAGCAGCAGAGCCTGCTCTGATGGGGCTCATTTACTGCCTCCTCACAGCAGAACAATTACAGCAGCTGTGGTGCACTTCTGCATTAACAGAGCTTTGTTAATTGTCATTTCAACTAGAGCGGAAATGCTAAGGAAGATTTTCCTTGATTAAAATGCTGTCAGTGATGGGGAGCTCAACAGACCCCTGAGAAAACCATTCCAGCTATAGCTTTGCTTTAAGTCCAAGGCCAGTTTCCACTATGCACACTTAATCTAATTACATCAAACCCTCACTCCATTTCAGCTTTATCAGCTGGAATAGCAAAGTTTAATCACTTCAACAAGTTGGCTATAGCAATCTCTTAATTTTCTGATAAGATAAACTATTGAGCCAGACCCAGGGAAAGAGTCAGGCACAAGCAGCTGCTGCAGATGTTCAACTGACACCAAAGTTCAGCACCCACTACTCCCATTTCACCATTTTAAACTCCACAGGAGCTGCCCAAGTGGCCAAAGAATGGCAAAGCACAGAGATACAGTGCCTGAGCCAGCCAGATGAGCAAGGACATCACCCACATTTACTCCTGATTATTCAGAGAGTATAACCCTCAGCTATGCCCCAAAAGATATCAACCTTTCACATATAAATTATCCTGGAGCCAGTCTGCTCATACACAGTAACCTCTGGTTGGGTATTCACAGAGAAAGGTGGAATTCAATTAAAGCTCTCTCTTTCAAGGGAGTTCACTCTCTGAAGGGGATCCCTGCTCATGAACCAGGAGAAAAGATGGGAGAGGCAAAGAACAACATTTTGTTGTTTGGTCTCTGTGCACCAAGACAAGCAGACCTGGGGGGGTCAGAGGCAAGAGAGCCCCAGTCAGGAGCAGGGTACTCACCTGGGAGCAGCTCTGCTGCTGGGCCTCTCTGCTGACCTCACACACACCTCACAGAGGGGTGCTGCAATCTCCCTCACTGGGATATTCCAGAAGTGTCTGGACACAATCCTGTGCTGTGAGCCCTGGGATGAGCCTGCTGAGCAGGGAGGTGGGAGCAGGTGAAGCTCTGTGGTTCCCTCCTCCTGACCCATCCCGTGGCTCTGTGAGCACCTCAGCAGCACAGAGCTCAAGGCTCCATGGCTGGTTAAGGGAGTGATTTCCAGTGGCCTCCATGAAAGGAGAGGTATCAAGATTTTTGACTCAGGAAGGAATTTACATGCTCAGAATCTGCTTTAGCAAAGAGGCCTTTCTCTGTGAAACCCATTGTCCAGTCCTCCAGCCATCTCCCAGCTTCACCTGGAGTTCTTTCCAGTTCCTGAGGAGCAGACACCAAACCCAGACACACCACTGCCAACAGCAGCTGCCACAGCCCCACCAAGCACAGCTGACACAGGAGCAGCCCTATTTCATCAATGACAGGGACAGCCTCTCTCAGAGCTGCCACTCATGGACTTTCCAGCACTGAAAGTGGCACACCAAGAAAAGAAAGCTTCATCCCACAGATAAATGAAGAAAGAGTCACTTACCCGCTTGTTCCAGGTCTCTGGGTCTGAGAGAAGCGCCAGTCTGTGTTAGGCTGAGCTTGCTGCAAAGAAAAAGAAGAGTTTTAATACCTTCATTCTTGCCTTTGAAAATGAAAGTGAACTGATCCTGGATTATTTCAGTCTGGAATATCAGCATGTTCTGTCCAAGTGAAGCAAATCAATTAGAACAAAGAGAAAGCTCCCCCTCCCCTTTTCCTGAGTATTTCTGAAGCAGCATGAATACCAAAAGGCATGACAAAAACTGTTCAGAGAATAATCTTCCAAAGCAGCTCGGGAAACCAGGCTGTGAAAGAAATGAAGCATGAAATAAACTGATAAGGGCATGAATTCAGCAGAAGCAGTGGTACCACAGTAATGAGCTTGGAGGAGGAAGAGGGTGTGAGGGGGTGGCAGAGTTAATTGATACTGAGAAAGATGCTCTTAATACTCTAAGGTGAAATGGTAGCAGACCTTCCTAATCTCTCCTTCTTCTGTCCTTAAAAAGGCCTGCCTGAGATCTTGTTTTTATGCATGGTGTTTGTATGACTTTTCCCAGCTGTTGTGGCCTTGGAGCACTACAATATTTTTCTGTCCACAGAAAAAAGAATAAACTTCCGACAGCAAGAGGAAAAAGCATTATTTGTTTAGGAGACACAATAACCTTCAGACACAGCAGCACGCTTTGTAACCTCATTAATAAGCCCCCATATCACTCTCTGCCCGTGTTATTTTACAACCAGACAATGAACATTTTGTAAATAAGGAAGGACATGGAGCAAGCTTGTATATTCCTGTTTGAATCACGCCTTTGTGGAAAGCACTAAATAGCACAACTGTTTCTGTCAGGAAAACACACACACTTCCGAAAATCATGATCATCTTAATGAACTCCAGAGTGATGACATACTACCTGGAAAGGACAATGCTTCCCTCAGCTATTTTAGGAAGGAGCAGCTCATAGTCCATACATAGTGGAACATCAGTTTTATAGGATTATTCTGCTTGTACATGCAATTACTAAGGAAAAGTGAAGACGAGTAGAGCTGACCTAGATTTTTATTTAGTAGATGTGCTCTCACTAATTTCTCTGCAGCTTTGATGATACTCATGAAAGAAGATATTAGAATAAATTACTCCCCTAAAATAGATGCCCCACTGGTCCCCATGCTGCATGCAAATGAAGCTGTTGAAAGACTTGCCCTCCAGTTTTCAGATACGCATTTTTGCACATGCTGGCACACAATACTGCACCAGATAAGCCCTTCCCAATATTTTGAGTAGCCCTTCCATATTTTGAATTCCTGTTGTAATTACCATTTTCAAATTTAGGGCAGGCATTTGTGACACAAAATTGCTTTACTTTTTATATCCCAAAGTTATAAAAGCTCCAGCTAAACACAGTCACCTACATCTATATTTAGGCATCTGAGTACAAACAGCTCAAGTTTTCAAAGCTTGCTGCTCCTCAGCCTCTGCAAGCCAAGGGCACATAAGGTCACCGGGATCTTTGTGAATAATGTCACTCCTGACATTTCAGTATTTTAGTGCTGAATACCGAATTCAGCTCCTCGCTCAACATGACCAAGCTGGAAAATGATCCCTGGCTGAGGCACAGTCAGTAATTAATAACACTTGGGGTTTGAGAAATGAGAAATTTCTAAAAGGCACTCTCTGAAACTCAGCAAAAGAAACACAGGCAGACTTTCCTTTCAGATAAACTCCTCCGCACCACAGCTCATGTGCCATGTAGGAAAAATGGGTTGAACAGAACTAAGAAGTTAAACCCCCAGAAAACCTGTTCCTGACCACGCTAAGAATCACTTTAAATAGAAACAAGTACGAGCGGGACCAAGGGGAAACTCTCCACTGCTACAAACACAGAGTCTGTGATTCTATAATGCTGCTCAGCCCCTTCCCCCACCTCCACCAAGCCAAGCCAAAACTTTCACCTGCCACCTCCCAGGAGATGACAGTGACACGTGTTCCCTGAGGCCACTGTCTCAGGAGGAAGGACAGACAGAGAAGAGCCAAGTGGCCTGGATATGACAAACTGTTGCACTCAGCAGAGAGGACAGTAAGAAACAGCCATCTCTTACCCCATCGCAGGGACTCGCTAAGGTGCTGGTCACCTGCTCATAGGCAGCCACAGTCTCCGCAGTGCTAGAATGGCTGAAGGGCTTTACAAAGAGGAAATCACTCTGCTCGGACATAGGTGAGAAACAAGAGGTGTAATTCTGTGCCTGGGAGGTCAAGCCCGCTCCTCCCACATCCAGGTACTTGATGAAGCCATCTGGCTTCATCTGCCCTCGGAAATGGGAGGCAGGCTTGCGGCCAGTCCCTCGGCAGCAACCTGCAAAGGTCCAGCTGGCACTGCCAGCTTTGAGACACCGGGCAGCCACCAGCCCGAACATCACACAGGACACGAGGGAGATGGACACCAAGGAGATGATGAGGTAAAGAGTTAGGTTGGTATCCTCAGAAGAAGGCTGGGGGAGGTCCAAGGACTTGGAGAAGTCCTGCATGCTGTTTTCCTCTGGAGAAATTACTATTACCACGGAGGCCGAGAGGGACGGCGTGCCATTGTCCCTCACTTCGACCACCAGCCTGTGGGAATCTTCTGACTCCCTGAGAGCCTGTGCAACCCTTATCTCTCCAGAGCGGCGTTCCACTTGGAAAGGCAAAGCCTCAGCAGACTCCTGCAGCTGGTAGGACAGCCAGGCATTATGGCCACTGTCAGCATCAACTGCTACAATTTTAGTTACCAGATAGCCAGGCTCTGCCAAGGCGGGGATGGCTTGGTGGAAGGCAGAGCCCTTGGGGACAGATGGGTAGACAATGCTGGGAGCATTGTCGTTCTCGTCCAGGACAAACACATGGACCACAGCAGTGCTACTCAGAGCAGGAGACCCAGCATCCTTCACCTCCACAGGCACCTGGAACACCTTGTCCTGCTCGTAATCCAGAGCTCGCACGGTGTAGATGGTGCCATTGTCCTGATCGATTCGGAAGTAGGTTGAGATAGGTGCATCTTGCATCCCACTGTCCAGGATGGAGTAAGACAGCTTGGCATTGCTACCCTCATCAGGATCTGATGCTGACACTGAAAAGACAGAAGTTCCAGGGAGGGAGTTTTCCTGAATGTGAGCTGTATCAAAAGGGCTGGAGAAATTCGGTGCGTTATCATTCACGTCAGCAATGCGGAGATAAAAGGTTTTTTGTGTGGCCCTCTGGGGGGACCCTGAATCCACAGCCCTCACTGTGATGTTGTATCCACTGGCCTTCTCCCGATCAAGGGGACCACTGGTGACCAGCGAGAAATGCTCTTTAAAAGATGACACCAGTTTGAACGGGAGCTCTTTTGCTATCTGCAAACGGACCTGCCCGTTGTCACCCGAATCGCTGTCCTTCACACCAATGAGGGCGATCACCGTGCCTGGGGCTGCATCCTCCTGCACTGGGCTGGAGACAGAGGTCAGCACAATCTCTGGGCTGTTATCGTTGATATCAATTAATTCCACTCGCAGGTGACAGTGGCCTTCCATGGCTGGGGATCCCTTGTCCCTGGCTCGAACTGCAATCTCATAAGCACTGGATTCCTCATAATCCAGAGGGGCTTTGGTTCTGATCTCCCCTGTACGGGCATCTAAGGAGAACAGTTTGGTGAATTTACCAGGTGCATTATTGCTGGTTTTGAAAGAATATTCCACATCCCCGTTGGGACCTTCATCCAGGTCGGTGACATTCAGCTTGGTGACCAGAGTGCCCACTGGCACATTCTCCTCCAGAAGTACCTTGGATATGGGTGGGTCACAGACAGGAGGGTTGTCATTTGCATCCAAGACATGGATGGTAACCCTGGCAGTGCCAGATTTCACGGGATTCCCTCCATCCAGGGCTGTCAGTGTTAGATGATGAACAGGCACTTTCTCTCTATCCAGTGCTTTTTCAAGTACGATCTCGGGCATTTTAACACCATCTCCTCTCACGTTGATGCTCAGGGCAAAATGCTTGCTGGGGCTGAGCTCGTAGGTGGAGATGGAGTTGGAGCCCATATCTGGGTCTTCTGCTACTTCCAAGGGCAACCGAGTCCCAGGGTTGGCTACCTCAGTGATCTCCAGCACCACCTCTGGCTTGGGGAACTGGGGCGCGTTGTCGTTCACGTCGAGGACGTCCACCTCAACACGGTGGAGCTGGAGAGGATTCTCCATGACGAGTTGGAGGTGCAGAGAGCACGTGGGGCTCTGCCCACAGAGTGCCTCCCGGTCCAGCCTGCTGTCCAGGAGCAGTACACCTGCCGCCAGGTCCACCTGGAAGTGCCGCTGCCCACCCTCGCTCACCAGGCGCAAGTTGCGAGCGGCCAGGCTCCGCACCTCCACCCCCAGGTCCTTGGCCAGGTCGCCCACAGAGAAGCCCGGCTCGCGATCCTCGGGCACGGAGTAGTGGAGCTGGGCGCAGCTGGGAGCCGGCAGGCAGGAGAGGGCTGCGAGCAGCAGCGGGAGCTGCCATGGCAAACTCTGTCCCGCGAGCATCCCGGGCCGGCTGTGCGAACGGAGCAGCGCGGAGAGGAGCAGCGGCGGCGGCTCCGCGCAGCCTCCCCCTCCTCCCCGCCCCCGCAGCCGGCCCCGGCAGCCGGAACCCCTGCGCCCCGGGGGGGTCCGAGCCGCTTGTGCAGGGAGGAAGCCGCCGCCGGAGCCGCCGGAGCCGGACAGGGAGGGATGGAGGAGGCGGGGGAGGGGGCGAGCGCAGCCCGGCCGGCTGAACCGCTTCTCGACACGCAAAGACACACAAAGTCGGCGAGCGGAGGGGACGGACCGAGTGACAGTTTTACGTCTCTCCACAGCCCCCTCCTCCTCCGCCTCCTCCTTTTTCTCTCCCTCCTCCTCCCCTTCTCCATCTCACCGCCTTCCCCAAAATACGCACGGCGTAGCCCTCCCCTTCCCCCGCTGCCGCCACTCCGCCCCCGCAGCGCCGGGAGGGCGCCGGGGACTCCCGGCAGCGGGGGGAACCCGCTCCGCCCCGCCCGGCGGCTGGCACCGGGCACCGGCGGACACCCCCTCCCCAAAGCCGGCCGGTTCGGTGCCGAGCCCCGCCAACACCGGGCTCGTGTTCAGGCTGGAGACCACACCCCCGAGCTCACCTCGCTGCACAGGGTGGGATCCGCGGAGGGTTTCACAAACATGAACTCGCTGATATCCGAGACCGGCGAAAAGCAGGAGCGGTAACGAGGGGCGGGGGGTGCCGTAGCTGTCACCGGCACGCCCATCACAGTGTCCCCTTTCTTAGGCTCATAGTGCAAGTGCCCAAAGATGTGGCTGGGAGGAGGCTGAAGCGTGTTCACGCTCTCCACGCAGCCGCCCTGGCTGGCAGGTGCAGAGCCCCGCCGGAGGCACCGACTGCCCAGCGCTGCCAGTGCCACCAGCGAGACGGTGGAGATGAGCACCAGGGACACAATCAGATAAAGCGTAATACTGGGCAAGCCCCCACCATCAGCGGCCTGAGCCTCGGAGCCCTGCAGGGCCTCCGGACCCTTCTCCTCCACCAGCACCACCAGTGTGACAGCTGTGGAGAGCGGGGGCTCCCCGGCATCCCGCACCACCACCAGCAGTTCGTGCTCAGAGGCGTCCGTCTCCTGCAGAGCCCGCATGATCCGGACCTCCCCGGAACGCAGGGCCACGCTGAAAAGCCCCACGTCTGTGGCTTCCACGAGGTGGTAGGACAGCCAGGCATTGCGCCCCGAGTCCGCATCTATTGCCACCACCTTGGTGATGAGGGCAGGAGGGACGATGGAGGGGGAAATTCGGAGCTGAGTAGCAGAGTCCTCCCCAGCCCTGGGGAAATGCACCCGTGGGGCGTTGTCGTTCTGGTCCACTACAAAAACATGAACCAGTGTTCTGTTCCTCAGGGCCGGGGAGCCACCATCAGAGACCTCCACGTGGAACTGGAGATAGGTGGTTTGCTCATAGTCAAAAGGGAATTTGGCGGTGACCTGCCCATTCGTGGGATGTATCGAGAGGTAGCGAGTAGGATCCAGGCCTGGATCTGTCCCACCAGCTCGCAGGATGGAGTAGGACAGGCGGGAATTCTGCTCCGAGTCGGGGTCGGCAGCAGAGACTGTAACCAGCACGCTGCCCACTGGATTGTTTTCCGCCACCAGCACTTCATAGGACGCTTGCTCAAACTGGGGAGCGTTGTCATTGACATCTATCAGGGTGATTGGCAAGATGGTGTGGCGGGAGAGGGGCGGATTGCCCAGGTCTGAGGCAGAGACGGTGACGTTGTAGTAGGCAACATGCTCCCGGTCCAGACGGGTGCTGGTGAGCAGCGAGTACTGGTGCTCGTAGTCCTTACGCAGCTGGAAGGGAAGATCTGGAGACACGTGACACAGGACCTTGCCCTGCTCGCCAGAGTCCCTGTCTCTGACGTGTATCACGGCCACCACTGTGCCCGGCAGTGCATCCTCACTCAGGGTGCTTGAGAAGGAGGTGAGAATGACCTCAGGGGCGTTGTCATTGACATCCGTGATTTCCACCACCACGCTGCAGTGCTCCTCCATCGTGGGCGACCCCATGTCCTTGGCCTCCACTTCGATCTCATACACTGTCGCCTCCTCAAAGTCCAGGTTGCCCTGGACACGAATCTCCCCAGTTTGCTCATCGATGGCAAAGATCTGGCGTAAGGCAGCTGAGTTGTGGCTACTGAGGGAGTAGCGGATGTCCCCGTTGGGTCCTTCGTCCACATCCGTGGCATTTAACTTCACCACGAGGGTGCCCAGCGGCGAGTTCTCCACCAAGCGTGCTCCATATGATGGTCTGTCAAAGACCGGGTGGTTGTCATTGGCATCCAGGACCTGAATAGTGATGCGTACCTTGCTGGACTGTGGGGGAGAGCCCCCATCTTCAGCAGTCAGGACCAGGTAGTGGAAAGCTCTGAATTCCCGGTCCAGGGCCCGCTCCAGCACCAGCTCAGGGAACTTCCCACCATCAGTGCGGGCCTTCACGTTGAGGTTGAAGTTGTCGTTGGCACTCAGGTGATAGGTCTGCAAGGTATTGGTGCCCACGTCGGGGTCCTGGGCTGGCTGGATGGGGAAGCGGGCACCCAGAGACGCCAGCTCGTAGATGCGCAAGGACACCTCATCGCTGGGGAACTGCGGGGGGTTGTCATTGATGTCCAGGATCTCCACCTCGATACGGTAAAACTCCACCGGGTTCTCGATGGCAAGTTTCAAGTGGAGGAAGCAGCGTGGGTTCTGCCCGCAGAGCTGCTCCCTGTCTATCCTCTCGCTGACCATAATAACACCGGTGTTCACATTGACAGAGAAGTACTGGGAATCCGAATCCGACAGTACCTGCAGATTAGCTGCCGCCAGTTTAGCCACATCGGTGCCCAGGTCCTTGGCGATATTGCCCACAAAGGCACCCCGTGTGAGCTCCTCCGGGATGCTGTATCGGATCTGAGCAGATGAGCTGTGCAAGAACAAACAGAAGGAGAAGACACGCGGCAGCCCCAGGGACCGGCGCGCCTGCCCTGCCCTCGGCATCCTTGCCGGGTGGCCGGCCGGGGAGCGATGCCCTCGGCGCCGGGGGCCGCGCTCAGCGCTCGCCGCTCCCATTCATTGTTTGGGGCGGACGCGGCTCGACGGGGCGGGGGGAGCGCGGCCGCGCAGCCGCCCCGCCATTGGCTGCGGGCGCGGCGGCGCCGCTCCAATCGCCGCGCTCCTTCCCCAGGACAGCAACACCGGCGCCAATCACGGCCCGCGCGCCGCCGCCGCGCGCCGCGAACCGGCGCGGCCGCTCCGCGCCCCCCGCGGGGACCGCGCCGTCGGAGCGCCCGGCAGCGCCGGAGCCGCCCCGGCATCGCCGCTCACCTGGCCGCGGTCCCGCAGCGTGCCGGCGGCGGGCAGGAAAGCCCCGCTTGCCCTCGGCAGGGTGGCGGGGGTTGGGCAGGGCCGCAGGAAGGTGAAGTCGCTCCGCTCGGAGCCGGGGGAGAAGCAGGTGCTGTAGCACTGGGACGGGGAGTCGGTGGGTCGCAGCGTGACCTCCATGTACTTAAGGGTGCCGTCGGAGCTGAGCTGGAGCTTGGGGCTGGAGTGCTTGCAGAAGTCCCGGGAGGGCGACTCGCTGAGCCAGCAGCAGCAGTAGGGTGAGACGGCGGCACGGCCCCGGCGCCGGAGGCACCGGGCGGCCAGGAGGGTGACGGTGGCCAGTGCCACCGTGCTAATGGCTGCCAGAGCGATGATCAGGTAGAAGGTCAGGTCCGGCTTCTCCTTGGCACCAGCCAGGAAATCCTGAGGCTTGAAGCTCTCCTCCAGGGCTGCCTCCTCCAGGGCCACAGTGATGGTGGCAGTGGTGGAGAGCGGAGGGTCACCGTTGTCCGTCACCAGGACAAGGAGCTGCTGCACTGCCATGTCGCTGTCCTGGAAGGCGCGTGCAGTCCGCACCTCCCCGGTGTACAGCGACACGTGGAACAAGGAGGGGTCGGTGGACTGTGGCAACAGTCGGTAGGAGAGCCAGGCATTGTGCCCAGCGTCTGCATCCACTGCTGTCACCTTGGCCACCAGGTAGCCCGGTGGGGCAGACAGTGGGACCCTCTGGGGTGCCGGCACATCGCTGTCACTGGCAGGGTACAGGATGGTGGGGGAATGGTCATTCTGGTCCAGCACAAAGATGTAGATGGTAACATTGGCATAGAGAGGGGGGGACCCCGAGTCCCTCACAACCACAGACACTGGCAGAACCTGCAGCTGCTCGAAGTCGAAGGTGCGCTGAGCATAGAGATTACCATTGTCAGGGTTGATGTGGACAAAGGAAGAGATGGGGGCATCCTGCACTTGGCCACTCTCTATGGAGTAAACAAGCCGGGAATTATCCCCGTCGTCAGGATCTGAGGCAGAGACGGTGCACAGCAGGGAGCCAGGCGGGTTGTTCTCCTGGAGAAAGGCATCGTAGGAGGGCTGTGAGAAGCGTGGGGGGTTGTCATTTACATCAGATATATTGAGGAGCAGTGTGAGTGTGGTGGTGAGGGCAGGAGAACCACCATCCTGGGCGATGAGCTCCACTGCATACTGTGAGGTAGATTCCCGGTCCAGGCTCTTCTGGGTGACCAGGGAGAAGTGGTTCTGAAGGGACCTGATGGCAAAAGGCACATCGGGGGAGATCTCCAAACTCACATCCCCGTTGGCCCCCGAGTCTCGGTCCCGTACATTGAAGAGCCCCACGACAGTCTCGGGTGGGGTGTCTTCTGGCACCGGATTCAGCAGGGAGGTGAGCAGCACCTCCGGGGGATTGTCATTGGCATCCTCCACTTGTACCTGCAGCACACAATTGCCCTCCATCTCTGGGACCCCTCCATCATGGGCTCGCACATAGATCTCGTAAAAACGGGATTCCTCAAAGTCCAGGGCCCCACTCACCCGGACCTCACCGGAGCGGGGATCCAGGGCAAAGAGCCTCCGCACCGAGTCGGAGGTGTGAACCCCGAAGGAGTACTGTGTCTCCCCATTGGGACCCTCATCGGGGTCAGAAGCATTGACCCGGAGGAGCACAGCCCCCACAGGTGTGTTCTCCGGGACCTTCACCTTGTACGTGGTGTGGTCGAAGGTGGGAGCGTTGTCATTGACATCCAGGACCTGGACCGTTATCTGCGCCGTGCCCGAGCGTGCTGGGCTCCCCCCGTCCACGGCCGTCAGCACCAGCTGCACCTCCGGCTGCTCTTCCCGGTCCAGGGCACGCTCCAGCACCAGCTCCGGGAAGAGTTTGCCATCCGGCTGCTGCTTGACATCCAGGGAGAAGTGGGAGTTGGGGCTCAGCCGGTAGGAGCTCACAGCATTGGTGCCCACGTCGGGGTCCTGCGCGCTCTCCAGGGGGAAGCGGGTAGCCACCGTGGCGGACTCGGCGATGCGCAGGATGCGGTGAGCGGTGGGGAAGCTCGGGGAGTTGTCATTCAGATCCAGGATCTCCACTTCCAGGCGGAAGAGCTGCAGGGGGTTCTCTGTCACCACCTGCACCGACAGCACGCAGCTGGCAGCTGCTCCGCACAGCCGCTCGCGGTCCAGCCGCTGGCTCACCACCAGAGCGCCGCTGTCCAGGCGCACGGCGAAGTAGCGCAAGCTCTCCTCTGAGCCCAGGCGCAGCCTGCGACCCGGCAGCTCCTCCACCTTCAAGCCCAGGTCCCGGGCCACGTTCCCCACCACGGTTCCCAACTCTGACTCCTCAACCACCGAGTAGTGGATCTGCCCGGAGCCCCAGCCCCAGCCGCAGAGCAAAAACAAACTCAGTACTTGCCATTTCCAGGCGGGTCGCTGGAGGCTCGCACTCTCCATGTCCGTGCGCATCCGGCCCGGGACACGGCAGGCACTGAGGAACTGCAAATAAATCCCTGGGTCTCTCTTGCACGGCTTAGAAAACAGCTCCGGGGCTCCGGCAGGCTGCGGCTCCAACTGTCAGCCTCCGAGCAGAGGGGGTGGGCTGGGGGAGGGGAACTGAATCACAGCCCCAGCGCGGAGGTGGGAGGGGGGGTGGGGGAGAAGCAGATTTTCCCCCCCTCGCTTCAGATCAGCGCCCAATTGGCCGAGACTCCATCCCCTCTCGGCCAGCAGTGGCTCCGGAGGTGCGGGAAGCAGGGGCCTGAGCCGGCAACAGCGGGGCTGCCACCCCCGGCCTCCCCTCTGCCAGCCTGACTCACTTGCTCCGACAGCTCGCTTCGCGTTCACAGGGAAACTGCACGTCCTGGCAGCCTGGAAGCAAGGTACAAGCCCTCCCTGTGTGCTCCCCCTCCACAATGGTGGCTTCACATCATGCCCACAGACAAAGGGCAGCTGTCATGAACGCAGGCCAAAGGACTTTTCATGCCCGATGAAAAGGTGCTTGTTAGAGCCCCGAGGTGCCAGGGGCTCTTCTCTCACCCCTCTTCTCCCCCTCAGCTACTGATTTGGCTGCTGCCTGCACCCCATGATTGCCTCTCTGAGTGAGGCATCACTGCCACCGGTACCATCACTGGCCAGGAGACCTTGCACTGGGAGGGGGACGCCCACCCCTGCCAGCCCACCGTGGGAGTGGCTGGCTGAAGGTGCAAAAGCAAAGGCAGGTGAGCCATTCAAACCCAAAATACAATTGCTCCCAATGCACACCTGACTGAAAGCCACTTTCTCACCCTGGGGCAAGGAAGGGGTCAGTCTTCACAGTGCCCAAATCACTGCAAACACACAGAGCCAGATAATAAGGTCACTAGATCACCACAGGATCACAACACCAGGTCAGGATTTCAGACTGGGAAGAAAGCCCAAGCCTTGCACCTGGCAGACACACACACTGATACTCTGTGGCAGGTACAGCTTTGCAGTCAGTCTCCTGAGGGCAGAAGCAGGGGTCTTAGCCTCCCCAGGAAGGAGCACAGGAATTTCCTGCTCTCCCTGTCACAGACGATATTGGCAAGATGCAGACTTTTAGTTCCATTCACATCCCTGCAGAAGCTTTGTGCAGTCAGAGTCACAGAACAGGCTGGGTTGGAAGGGACCTTATAAATCATCTCATTCTGACCTCCTGCCGTGGGCAGGGACACCTTCCCCCAGACCAGGTTGCTCAGAGTTCAATCCAGCCCAGCCTTGAACACCTCCAGGGATGTGGCAGCCACAGCTTCTCTGGGCAGCCTTACCAGTGCCTCGCCACCCTCACAGGGAGGAATTTTTATACCTGTTATCTAATCTAAACCTTCTGTCAGTTTAAAACCATTCCCTCTTGTCCTGTCACTACCTGCTTTTGTAAGAAGTCCCCGTCCATCTTCTGTCCTTGGTGCACCGAAGGCCACCCTGCCCCTCCCGTGGGTGCACACAGACCCTGGGGGCTGGGGGCTGCAGTGCTGGGGCAGACAGGGACCCAGCACCTGCCTGGGATCCTGCCTGTCCCCACCACCTGGGCACCAGAGGGACCTCGGGAATAGCTGGGAGAGGCTGAGGGACCCACGCCCGGCACGGGGACAGTGACAGGGACAGCGACAGGGACAGCATCCTCCTGCCGAGAGCAGGGACCGCGAAGGTGCTGCAGTCCAGGGTCCTCCCTCCCGTCTGCAGCACCTCCCTGCCTATTCTAAGAGCCGTGAGGCGGGACCACCCTGCTGCCAGTCAGGGAGAGACACCGGGAGGAACCTTAGGAATGGTGAGAACACTGCCCAGGTCCCACCTACCGCCGGCTCCGGAGGAGGGGGGAAGGCGCCTTAAAGAGACAATGCAGAAAAACACCGGACAAGGGATTCCCCAGCACACAGAGACCAATTCCTTCTTGTACATACTCATTCCCCCAGGGCGGTGCCACCGGCAGGAAGCTGTCACGGTAACCTTGGCTCTGGAATGTACCCTGTCCCCATCCCAGGCTGAGCCCCAGACAGTACCACTGGGTGACAGAGCTTTCCACGGCAATACACGGTGCTGCACCCCTGGGGATGGGTTTGGTGCTGCTGCAGTGCCTCAGCAGAAGCCACTGAAAGCCCACATAGCCTGGGAGAAACCACTCAGTGCCCTGAGATGGCTCAGCCACCCAGGACTTGGAGCAAGGGCTTTACACAGGGATCCTGCTGCTGTTTGGGCCTGTCAAAGCTTGGGATGGGGACAGTGGGACAAGGCAGGGAGTGTATGGGGTTTCTAGGAGAAGGAGATGTTCCTTATTCCACAGGGTCAGAACTCACACTGTGAAAAGGCAGCAAGCCAGATAACCCAGGGATCACTGGAGATCCTGCAGGTAGGATCCCTCATGGCAGGACACACCACCTGCTAGAGACAGGGCCAACACCCTTCCCCCTGCATCCCTTTTGTTGGCTGTGCCCTGCAGAGCAAGGAGGTGTAAAGCCTTGGCAGGCTTGACACAATCCATTGTCACCACAAAGACTGAAAATCCAGGGCCCAGAGCCAGCCCAGCTGATTTCTCACTGCCAGTGCCTTCCCAGTGCAGTACTGGGGAGTAGGAGGGAGTCATGGCTGGGGCTCAGGCTTGCTGCCCTCTTTCCACCCCCAATCTCAAATCATTTATTGCCCTCACCCCCAAAGGCATCTTGTCAGGACATGTAGGTGGAGGGGACATCCTTGTCCCCAGTCATAGCACAGCCCACACAATGCAGAGGAACATTTGCTCCTGCAGCTGCTGCAGCCATTCTCACCTGCCACAAACCAGAAGTGCTGAGTCTGAGCAGTGACGCAAGCAGGGGAAAAAAAAAAAAAAGGCATAAAATAATTCTGAGAGGTTTCTGCCTCCATCTGTGATTTGGCCACACTGAGCAGGCAGCACACGCAGCCTCACCCCCATGAACAGCTTCCGCTGCACCTCACTTCCTTCTGCTCTGAGGAAACAGTCACTCCTACCTACTCCCTCCCAGGAAGGACAAATTACCAGCACCAACGACCTTGGAAATCCACCAGATCCACACTCCCCCTCCACTGGATCCACTACCTGGCCTCATCTCTGAAGATTGAAGAATTCCTAATTGAAAGCTTTCATATTAAGCAGCACAATTCTCATCGGGGGAGAAGCACAGAAGCTGCTGCCATGCACAAATGCCTTCCAGCCTGCAGTCAGGACACCAGACATCACCCAGAGACAGCACATTACGAATCATGCAGAGCTTGTAATAGGGTTTTTGAACAATATCTCAGTGGACGACTCACCACCCTGCTCAGAGCCAAAGTCCAGCTCAGCAGAACCCTGCAAGCAATGGGGGCAGTCTGCAATCCCACCCCCTCCCCCAAAGTGAACATCAGCACAGAACTTCCATGGAAATAAAACCGGAACCATTCAGGAGACAACCATGAGGAACGGCACAGATGGAAGGGACTGCTCTATGACCACGGTCTGTCAGAGGAGCCAGCATCACCCTTCAGCTCTGCATGCTGCTCTGTGAGAGGCGACACGCCGATCCCCAGCTCCCAGCCCCACCTGCACCCCCAGCTCTCCAGCCCCCACCAAGTCACGACGTGCAGGGATTACAACGTTCCCCCGCAGTGCAAGTGCTCCCCTTGGCTCTCCTTTTGCGAAGGGAAGGAAATACCATTAACAGCAAACTTTGTGCCAAGGATTAACAAGTGGTTTCAAGCTGACCTCAGCCTCCACCGCTTACTCATGCAAGGCGCACCCAAAACTGCCTCCAAAAGACATATGATTGCCAGCATGAGGAAACTGACTCACTTGATCCCGCTCATCACAGTGCAAAAGTCATGAGCCCTCAGGATGGCTCATTTTGACTCCAAAGAACACCTGTTCAGCTGTAGCTGAACTCTTTGGGGGCATGGCATGACTGGATGTCCCTCCCAAGCCCAACACGCAACCACACGTGTATGGCGCAAAGGAACCGTGGCTCTGCCCAGCGCTGGGACACGCCAAGGAAGGAGCTACATTACCTCAGCAGGTGTGGGGAGCCGGCTGGCAGTGCCCACAATCTGGTGGTACAGCCCTGGCTCACCATTCCTTATGGTGCCCTGGCGGCTCCCCAAGGGGGCTAGAAGTGAAGGGCTTTTTACACAGGAGATCACTCTGGCGAGAGTCTGTGGTGAGATAGACCTGGTGGTAGAAGCTGGGTGGCGTGAAGCCACCCCTCACAGCATCAATGTGGTTGAAGGGCCCTGGTGTCCTGTACGTGGTGTTCCTGGAGCTGTTGTACAGCTCCCTTGACTGCCTCCACTTGTAGCACTTGAAGATGCCCACGGACAACATGGTGATGAAGAAGGCTGCTGACACCAAAATCACAGCCAGGATGAGATAGAAAGTCACATGTCTCCTGGGATCATTGGCAGGTGCCACATCAGTGAGGTCAGTGAGCACCTCCTTGACCGTCTCAGCCACAGAGATGGAGATGGTGGCACTGGTGGACAGCACAGGTTCCCCATGGTCTTTCAGCAGGATGACTAAGGTGTGCTCGGGAGCGTCATCCTCGCGGAGCTGGCGGGCCGTGAAGATCTCCCCGTTGTGCAGCCCAACCGAGAAGAGGCTGGGGTCAGTGGCCTGCAGCAGGGTATAGGAGATCCAGGCATTGTACCCTGCATCCGCATCCACCGCCACCACCTTGGTGACCATGTGGCCGGCAGGAGTGCCTGGTGCCACGACATCGGTGTAGGTGGCGGTGGTGTTGGGGTGAGGGTACAGCACCGTTGGGGCATTGTCATTGAGGTCAGTGACAAACACACTGACTGAGACATTAGTGGCCAGAGGTGGAAAGCCACCATCCTGGACCTGCACCATCATGTTGAACTCCACCTGGTCCTCATGGTCCAGGGAGGTGAGCAGGTAGAGGGTGCCATTATCCCGGTTGATGGAGAAGAGGTGGCCAAAAGTGGTGTCACCCAAAAGGGTGTAGGAGAGGTGGGCATTGCGCCCGAGGTCCGGATCCGTGGCACTCACGTTAAGGATGGGGATGCCGGGCATGTTGTTCTCCGGGACATAGACATCATAGGAGTCCTGGGATGACCTGGGAGCATTGTCATTGACATCTGACACCTGCACCAGGATGTGTTTTACTGCAGACAAGGGTGGTGAGCCCGAGTCCTTGGCTGTGATAGTGATGTTATACTCTGCTGCCTTTTCCCGGTCCAGAGCTCCTTCTGTTTTCAATGTGTAGTAATTTTTGAGGGAGGAGCTGAGCATGAACGGGATCCCAGGGGAAATAAAACAGTTCACCAGGCCATTGTCGTGGGAGTCCAAGTCTGTTACACTCAGCAGAGCTACGACCGTCCCTGGGGCTGCATCTTCAGGCACAGGGCTGTAGACAGAAGTCACTGTCACCTCTGGAGCATTGTCGTTCACATCCACGACTTCCACCAGCACTTTGCAATGAGCCAACACCAGGAACGGCTCCCTTGTCTTTAGCCTGTAAGTAAATCTCGTACAACTTTGTTTCCTCATAGTCCAGCTGTCCTTTGACCCTCAACTCCCCTGTGGCTGAGTCCAGAGCAAAGAGTTCTCGTACCTTGGCGGGGGTGTGGCTGCTGAAGGAGTAGATGATGTCTCCATTGGGCCCATCATCCAGGTCGTATGCGCTGATCCTGGCGACCAGGGTACCGCTGGGCGTGTTCTCCCTCACACTCGCCTTATAGGTGGACTGGTTGAAGACCGGAGCATTATCGTTGGCATCTACAACGTCAATGTGGATCTGCACGTGGGCCGACCGTGGCGGGGCTGCCTCCATCCAGCGCAGTCAAGACCAAATTCAGCTCCCTTTGCTCCTCCCTGTCCAGCTCCTTCTCTAACACCAGTTCCGCGTACTTGCTGCCATCCACCCTCGTCTGCACGTCGAGCGCAAAGTTCGGGTTGGCGCTGAGCTGGTAGGTCTGCAAAGAGTTAATTCCCACATCGGGATCTTGCGCGCTCTCTAGCGGGAAGCGCGCTCCGGCAGCCACCGACTCACTGATTTCCAGCCTCGCCTGGCTGCTGGGAAAAACCGGGTCGTTGTCATTGATGTCCTGGATCTCTACGGTGCCGCTGTACAGCTCGAGCGGGTTTTCCACCACGATCTCAAAGCTGAGGGAGCAGGGAGAGAGCGCGCCGCAGAGCTCCTCCCGGTCTATCCTCTCGTTCACCAGCAGCGCCCCGCTCGTCAGATCCACCCCGAAGTACTTCTTGTTGCCGCCGGACACCACCCGCAATCGGCGCCCCGGCAGCCGCCCGAGGTCCAGCGCCAGGTCGGCTACCACGTTCCCCACCGCGGAGCCTCTCCGCGCCTCCTCGGGGATCGCATAGCGAATCGCGGCGGAAACCCAGTCGGAAACGCCGAACAAAAGCAAGAGGCTCAGTACCTGCCCCGTCGTCACCCCGCGGCTCCTCACAGCAACGCCGTTCATCGCACAGGACGGCCGCGCTCTCCGCTTCGCCCCCCGCCCCGGCTAGAAACTCTCAGCTCGCCCCCTCATGCCGCTGCCCAGCGGCCCCGGGAAGCGGCGGCGGCGGCGGCGGGGAGCCGGGCATTGCTCGGCGGGCTCGGCGGTGACTCACTCGCAGAGTCTCTCTGAGACCGTCTGCGCCTCATCCCGGCTCGGAGCGGGGCCGGGCCGCCAGTTCCCCCCCGCTCCATCATTGGCCGACAGCGGCACACAGAGTCCCGGCCAATAACTGCACAGAGCGCGGCGCGCCCGAGCCGCCCCGAGCGCCGCTGGAGCAAGCGCGGCGACCCCGGCCCCGGGACAGGAGCGGGCAGGAGCCGAAGGGAGAGCACAGCCCCGCGAGAAACCCCCCTACAGAAACAGCCAGGCGGGGGGAGCGCTGGCAGAGGCAGGGTAGATCGGGCACGGGGACTGCGTGTGTGGGCAAGAAGCTGTAAAAGTCGGCAGAGTGACGGCAAAAGGGGCGATACGGACACGTGGGGTGTTTGGGGTGTGTGGGTCCCGGGAACACCTCGCTGGAATGAGGCAGCGGGAGTAAGAAAGAGAGGTGGAGAGGGCGGGAGAGTGAGTGGGGAGGGTTCTCCCGGATACCAGGGAGAGCCAGCACGGGCACGACGCGCCAGCTCCCAGTTTTTCTCAGGACCTTCCTACCCAAACACCGGTCCTCACACCCAAATGCTTGGCCAGCCCCTTCCGGGGAGGAAGCCCCTTTCAAGGCGACGGGACGTCGCTGCTCAGCATGCCACCAAAACAGCGTGGCCGGCAAAGCGACATTGATTTCGTGCTGCCGTGTTATGAGCAGCTCCTCCGGCCGCAACACTGAGTCTCGCCGCGGGGCGGCTCCCGCCGCTGGATTTTCAGGAGCATCACCCCTCCTGCGGGATCCCCACTGCCACCACTATCCCAGCAGGCGTCTTCCCCGACCAACCGCAGAAATCTCGGTTTAATGTGCCCTCCTAGTCTCGCAATCTCCCAGGCTGCTCCCCGGTACTTTTTTGCACCAGCCAGACTCGGGGCAATCACACTCTGTGACCTGCGGTGCGGGTTCACCGGGCTGGGAGCGGATCCCGCTCCCGCGCAGCAGCAGCAGCCTGGCAGGTCACAGCACCGGCAGTGCCTGGTCAAAAACCTGCATTTCAGTTGTTGTTGCTGTCACCAACAACTCGTGCTACGTCGGCTTTTCCGACTTTTCCGAGTTTTTACGCACACATAAGGATAAAATTACCGAAATTCCGGCATTCGTCGTCTGTGACCCGCAGAACCGCTCGGCTCTCACGGGGTAATAAAAAGGGTACGAGGATGCTTGATAAGGGAGCGTCAGGCACCCTGTGAAAACCCAGCTGTGACACAGCGCCCAGGTGTCATCCCACAAACGACACTGATGAGGAAGGCAAAAACCGGACTGGAAATCAGCGCCCACGCGTTCATTCGCTTATGGAGGCTCCCAAAGCCTTGCAGAACTGGCTCGGAAACCTGCGGCGGGTTATTTATTACCCCGCTAATTGTGGGGGCTGAGCCCGTAGGGGCTGCAAGCCACCCACATCAGCGCTGGACAGCGACATTCGCCGGAGCGAGAGGGATCTCGACTCTGCCTGAGTGTCCTCGCCCCGCACAATCCTAAAAGCTGCCGTGAGCACAGGGGATCCACCCAGAGATGCAGCAGTTCGGCGTTTACATGAAGAGTCGGCAATATCGAAAGAGTTGGCGCAATCTGTCCTATCTACATGCTCAGCTATTTCCTTTTCTCCCGATTAATCGTTGCCAAAAGATAAAGTTTATCAGCGCTATTTATCATTCTTATCACCTGTCCACAGAATGTGATAAAAGTTCACATAGTGTTCACTGTGATAGGGTTTCACACAAATAAAATCCAGTATGAGTCATCTAACGTTCCCAAAGCACTTTTTTCTCATAGAAAACCAAATCCCAATTGTCTTTCTTTCTTACATATAATCTAAAACCAAGAAAATCCACAGCTCTCACTGACCCAATTCTTGAAACAGTCTTCAGCAACTTATTTCTCTGAATCCTTTTCCCAACCACTCTAAGTTCTGAATCCTTTTTCCAATCACTGCCCATTTTCGGTTTTTCCTAGACGTGATTTCTCAGCGTGGGGACCACGTTCTGAAGCAATTTCCCTCCCTATGTATGAGTGCACACACCACCCGTACCAGAGCACCTTCTCCGTTTAATCCCAGCAGCAGTGGGAGAGCCAAGCAGTGGGGAGATGAGTAGAAAAGAAATTTTAGGAAAGGCATGAAAGACAGAACATTTCCATCTACCGTATTTAAATTAATCTGCAGACATTACATCTCCTCCACCTTGATGGGAAGCCTGAATATTTCAGATGACGCTTCAGAGCACCTGAAGGCGCCATTTTGAGGAAGAGGAGTGAAAAAGTACAACAGCTAAGGGGGAAGACGCCTTCCCCTGCAGAGGAATTCGTCCGGGGACGGGTTCAAGCCAAATCCCTCCCTGAACCGCTCACATCGGCATTTTCCCTGACTCCACTTCAGGAAAGCCTGTGGCAGCGGGGAACAAAAAGCTCCTTCTGCTCGATGCCAGTCTTGGAGCTGCACTGAAGCACCAACTCCGACTCTACAGATGGAGGGGAAAAGTTGAGTTACGGCTGTACACAACACCTTCTGTTAAAGGGCTTCAGAGCGCTGAAGAGCCGAGCTTGCCAGAAAATAAGTCCAGCGTAGCTGCCCCCACTGAGTAAACACTCCGGGATAGATCACACATCATTATCACATGAAAGCGCCCAAATGTGGCTGAGACAATTAGTGGTCACTAGACCCAGGTGAAAGGCTGTCTCAGCTTCAGGCTCCACTACACTTTTATATCCGCTCCACGCGAGTCCACCTCGCCACTCCAGTTCGGTGAAACGCACAGCTGTCTGTCCTTCTCCAGGACAGACAGAAATAATGACAACATTCGCGTTGCTCCTCGGGGAAAATCAGCAATTTGCGGATAAGACTTGGCAGGTCAAAAGGATGAGTCAAGATCTCAAGTACCCCCACTCACTCACATCCCCACGCCCCTGAGCTAGTGAGCAGGGCGCCGGCACGTTCAGATCTGCCGGTTCCCCCCTGATCACCCACAGCAGAACAGAGGGAAAAAAAGATTCACAAAAACTCACTGAGAGGGAGCGTAGGACAGAAGCTCACCTGTGCCGAGCTCCCAGGGCTAGGAGGGTCCTTCCCAGAACGAGTGCCTGAGCCGGATCGGCGGACAGGACACCGGCAGACAAGGCTGCCGCCCCTGGTCTCAGGAACGTGAAGTCCTTCTGCCCCGACTCGGAGGCTAAACAAACCTCGTAGGAATAGGGCAAGGGCAGCGTGCTGCTGCAGTAGTTGTACGGTGCTTTTGAGCCCAAGGTGGAATACAGCTCCTTATCAGAAGTTATAAAAATGGGAGGGCTCCTCGACTGTCGATATTTAAAGAAAAAAACAAAAATGACCGTGGAAACGAATAATAAGGACACGACAGAGAGCGACACAACAAGAATGAGGTTCAGATCAGACGTCAGGAGAGATACAGCGTCTCTATCGCTCAGCTCCGGCAGCGCCTCCTGCAAGCTGTCGGCCAGCAGCACGTGCAGCGTGGCCGTGGCCGAGAGCGCCGGCTGCCCGTGGTCCTTGACCACGGCCACCAGCCGCTGCTTGGCCGCGTCCCGCTCGGCCACGGCGCGCGCCGTGCGCACCTCGCCGCTGTGCAGCCCCACGCGGAACAGCGCCGGCTCCGACGCCTGCACCAGCTCGTAGGACAGCCACGCGTTGCGCCCCGCGTCCGCGTCCACCGCCACCACCTTGGCCACCAGGTAGCCGGCCTGGGCCGAGCGCGGAACCACCTCGAAAGGCGGCGCCGCCCCTGCCGCCGCCTCTCCCGCCGCCGCCGCGGGCCAGAGCACCCTGGGCGCGTTGTCGTTGCGGTCCAGCACGAAGACGCGCACCGTGGCCGTGGAGCTGCGCGCCGGCGAGCCGCCGTCCTGCGCCCGCACGGCCACCGTGAACTCGCGGCACTGCTCGTAGTCCAAGGAGCGCTGCGCGTACAGCGCGCCGCTCCGCGCCTCCACCGACACCAGCGGCGCCGCGCCCGCCGCGCCCGCGCTGCCGCCCGCCAGCCAGTAGCTCACGCGCCCGTTGGCGCCCGCGTCCGCGTCCCGCGCCTGCACGCGCAGCACCAGCGCGCCCGCCGCGTTGTTCTCCGCCACGTACGCGCTGTACGCCGCCTCCTCGAACACCGGCGCGTTGTCGTTCACGTCCGACACCTCCAGCACCAGCTCCCTGCTGCTCCACAGCGCCGGCCTGCCCCGGTCCCGGGCCACCACCGTCACGCGCTGCTCGGACGCCTGCTCGCGGTCCAGCGCGCCCGATGTCACCACCTTGTACGAGCCGCCCGACGACGCCACGATCGACAGCGGCGCCTCTCCCGACAGCTCGCACGACACCTGACCGTTCTCGCCCGAATCAGGATCGTTCACGTTCAGCACGGCCACCACGGTGCCAGCTGGCGAGTCTTCGGGCACCGGGCTTGACAGTGACAGAACCGTGATCTCGGCGCGTTGTCATTCACGTCCTGCACCTCCACCTCTACCTTGCAGTGGGCTACCCAACCGCCACCGTCCCTCGCTTCCACCAGCAACATGTAGCCTCGGGTGTCCTCAAAATCCAGCCCCTCCTGCAGACTTATCGTCCCGCTCTCTGCATCCACCACAAACTTCTGAAGCACCTTGGCCGGCATTTTCCCGAAGCCGTAGGTGATGTGGGCGTTGGTGCCTGCATCGGCATCAGAGGCTCACATTCATCGGTCACATTCAGCACCGTCGATCCCGGAGGCGTGTCCTCGCGCAGGCTGACGCGGTACCGGTCCTGCGCGAACACGGGTGGGTTGTCATTGGCGTCGGTGACGTTAATCCAGAGTTGGGCGGTGCCAGTCCGGGGCGGGTCTCCGCCATCCAGCGCAGACAGCAGCAGATGCAGGCTCGGCTCGCTCTCTCGATCCAGTGCACGGCGCAGCACCAACTCTGCGAGCTTGCTGCCGTCTTGGCTCTCCTTCACCTCTACTGCGAAGAACCCGTTGGCCTCCAGCTCGTAGCCCTGCAGAGAGTTACTGCCCACGTCTGCGTCCTCGGCAACACCCACGGCAAATCGGACACCAGGCGGTGTAGACTCAATGATTTCGTAGTGGATATTTTCCTTAAGAAAGCGCGGCGCGTTGTCGTTCACGTCCTGGATATCAACCTCAACGTGAAAAACGTTCAGCGGGTTGTGAACCAGCACCTCGAAGCTGACGGAGCAGGTCGCCGACTCGCCGCACATCTCCTCGCGGTCCAGCCTCTCGTTCACGTACAGGTTCCCGTTCTCCTCATTCACCGTGAAGTATTTCAGCTGCTTCTTACCGGCAGACGCCACCTGCAGCTTGCGCGCCGGCAGCTGGTCCGCGCTGAGCCCCAGGTCCCGCGCCAGCGGCCCCACGAGCGAGCCTCTGCCCAGCTCCTCGGGGATGGCGTAGCGGAGCCGCTCGCCCGCCGCCCGGCACCACACGCACAGCAGCAGCGCGCCCAGCAGCGCTCGCCCGCCGCCCGGCCCGCGCCTCTGCCGCCGCCTCACCGCCATTCTCTGCCCACTGCGCTCGCCGCGCTCCTGCCTCCTGCCGCTGCCCTGCCTCCCTTCCAGCCGCTCTCGCCGCCCAAAACAGACACCGCTGAAAGACACCGAGGTTGCCGCGCCGCCTCCGCTGCTGCTGTTGGCGGTGCCGCTGCCGCTGTGGCCGGCGCCGGGCGAGCGAGCAGCCTGCGGGGGGCAGGACGCTGCGGCGGCGGCGGCTCCAGCGCCGCTCGGCGGCGGCCAACAGCGACACCCGGAGGCGCCGCCGCGACACTGCAGCCGCCGCATGGCCGCGCCGGTGGGGCCTCGCCCCGGGCCGCAACGTTCGCTGCTCACGCCGCTCACTTCCATCAGCTACCCGAAAGCGCGAGTCGGAGTTCAGTTTGGAAAATTTTTTAATACCCCGGAAAGGGGAATCGAGGAGCTCTGTTCTGAAGCAAAACTGCAGAGCCTGGCTGGGGAACGTGTAGTCGAGATAGTGGAGGATCACGCAGACTTCGTACAAGGGGGCACAGGTGAGTACAGGTAAGTACAAGCAGGTGCACTGTGCATCAAATGCCTTGCAGATTCCTATCCCTTCTGTTACTGCTGTGGGCTCTCTTTACCCAGCTCTTTTTTTTCATTTCTACCATCTCTGTGAAGCAACGTCAACAAAATACTTGGGAAGAGAAGCCCTTGTATAAAAGAAGCACCAGAAGCAACATTTTCTTTCTGGAGATTCTTGTTTATATTCCTTTTATTTTATATCCCTCTCACAGTAACTGTGACTGGGAGGAAATGGCAAGTCTAATTCTCCATTACAGCACTATCCTTACATATTCCCAGTTTTACAAATCATGGAGATTACCACAACTTCTTGTCCTAGATCTGGGAAGAATGACCTGGTAAACACTTCTTCAAAAAGTTTTTTCAGTGAACGGCTTAAGTAAGTAAATCTAAGAACGGGGACAAACTGAATAAAGGTATCCATGCTCCCAGGATACTTCAGTTAACAGTGTGCTGAATTTTTTATTCTGAGAATTGTAAAAATGAGGTGATGCCTGAGGCATACATGACATATCAGCTACCTTTCCCAGGACAGAGACTTCAAGATTAAACGACAACAACAACAACAACAAAAAAAGAGTCAGAAAAATGAATGTTAGAAGGGCACAACTAGAGAAGGCAGTTTGCCCGCGGCTCAAACATCCTGACATATTCTTTGCCATGATAAAACGATAAAACACTGAACGCTTCTGGCGTGGGATGGTCTGAAAACAGAAATTATACAACACTCTTCAGAGTACACCTGTGAAAAGAAACTTGATCCACTTCGGTGCTTGTTTGTGCTGACTCCACCTCTCTGCAACAACCAAAAAGGAAATCACGAAATAAAAAACTCTCCACAAATCAACAGCTGTTGATTCATGACCTTGTAGAGAGCAGAGCACGTTATGATCAGCTGAACCGTTCCAAGTGCTATCCAAACCAGCTTTGGGAATTACAGGTACAGCGGGTTTTACCAACACTCCCATTGCTGAATAAATAACTCCATTAATTCTTACTGCACTCATTCACAGGGTCCTGGTCATAACTCAGTTCCCACTTATGCCACTCTTGCCACTGTCTCAGAAAAAAAGACAGAAACTACAAGACTCAGTTTTTATCTCTTCTTCTGCTCCAGCAGTTATTGGAAACGATCGTTCAGCCTCAACATTGCTGTGAGAACAGGCTGTTCCTCCACAACAAGAAGCAGCCACACTCTGGCTTCAGAGAGAGAATACTGACAAAGTATTTTAAGCAGAATCTCGCCCTTCCTCACCCTTTGTTGTATTAAATAAATTTGACACTGCTTTCAAATAATTAACGTTAATTGAACCCTCTGTGTTGTACAACAACTGCGATAAATACAAAAACCGATAACTGACTTTTGGAAAAACCTTCAACCAATAAACAGTTCATTATAAAAATACCTGTGTTTGTCTAAGAGTCCAAACCTGTGAGCAGTGCTGTGATCAAGCAATGAGCATTGGCAAATGAACTTTGGCACATTAAGACTTACTGTCACTGCACCCTCGGCTACATCACCATCTCTCTGAAAAAGGCACGATGGGAAAGAGTAAAATAGACAAAAATTGCCCATAGAACAGCAACAATCCTTTGGAAATCTACTTTTGTTTGGCACAAGAGGCTTCTCGTGGACAATCAGGTCATTCACGCAAAATCACTCCAGGTGCAGTAACTCTGGATTCTGCTCACTGGCTGCTAAGGAGCACAGAAGGAAAAACAACATTTCTAACCAGTGATGCATTAACAATGTACATAACACTCTTCCTCCTACATTACATCGATTTTAAACCCTCGGCATGGAAAGACTGAGTGCTGCTACATGAGAGAACGATACAAAACAAGATTTAAGGCGATGTTAAAAGCACAAACAAACAACCCTTACACGAGCGTATCTCATATCTCAACATTTCTTGCAGTGCTGTGCCGCCTGTAACGCATCTCAGCAGAAATCTGGACAATGCATTCTAATTTCTAGATATTAACCCGTAGTTTGAAGGCATAAAAAGAGCCATATGGTCTCTAATCTGAACCTTCTGTCTGGGAGCACCCAGTTCTTCAACTCCCTCTTTGCAGGAGCACAGTGATGATGCACTACCAAGGTGACAAACCAGTGCTAACATATATAATTTAGGTTTAACAACATTAGCAAAAAGCAATTGTGCTACTCTTCCGCCATCTCTACTCACTCCCGAGTGTGAAGCTCACTTTTTACTCCACCAAAGAAATTCCCACAAGCAAACTCAAAAAATGCCTGGGAATGGTCTCGTGGAAAAAACAGAATGCTACAAAAAGTTGACAGTGCTGCAACTACTGAATGAGGAACACTCAATGAGGCCCTTTCAAACGTCAGAAATGTAACAAACCCAAAACAAAGCGGGAAAACACGGGTCCACGTTCAATTTCAAACAATGGCTTACATTTATCCAAAATACTATTTACAGAAAAGGAATACGGGGAGAGGATAATTAAGTATACCAAAGACAGACTTGAGAAAACTGCCACTGTTAAAAATCCATACTACAATGTAGTTCACACTCGGTTTTAAACGATAATTAAAAAAAAATATAAGAAGAGGGGGTACTAAATGCACGAGCAAATAATGATGCAGAGGGGCGGGGAAGAAAAAAAAAAAAAAGCCCTAAGATTCCACACAACACTAAAACTACTATCGCAAACTTAAATTTCTAGACGCGAACAAAATATTCTCTCACGCTACCTCAAGCACACGTGCTGTCGAGAACACAGCTGATACTGACAACAACTCAAACTTCCACTTCTTTACCATGTAATAATACAGTAGAATAGCAGACCGAATACTGGCGAGATAACCGAAATTAAACAACCCGCGCCCACAAAAACAAAAGGTCTCAACCACAGAATCTCCAGCATAGAAGAGCTCGAATTCTCCTAAAAAGCTCACCAGCCGTAACACAGAGATCCGACTCCTACGTCCACCACCCCGAAGCAGACGCACCAGCAAATCTCTCACCAACGCTATGCCTTAACTTGTCAGAGTATTGCCCTGCTCAGGACAGAGACACCACGGGGATAAGAGTACAGAGAAGCACTAGGAGGAAGCGTCACGGCCAGAATTCGACCCGAGAAACTCACCGAGGGAGGGGCAGATCCGCGGGGCGGGCGCCGGCCGGGTCCTCGTCGCCGAGCAGCGGCGCGGGCTCGTCGGGCGGCGGGCGGGCCGGGAGGGTGTCGCAGCAGCTGGCGGCCGAGAAGCGCAGGTGGCTCTTGCGCGAGTCGGCCGTGAGCGACACGTCGTGCGAGTAGGACTGCAGGAAGGCGCGCACGCCGTCGATGCCCACGAAGTGCGAGACGGGCACGCCGCGCAAGGCGCCGCTGTCCGGCGGCAGCAGCTGCTGGCGGTGGCAGCGGCGCAGGCGCAGCGCCAGCAGCAGCAGCAGGAAGGCCACGAAGAGGCACGAGACGGCGGCCACGGCCAGCACGAGCCAGCGCGTCAGGCTGGCGGCCGGCTCGCCCGGCGCCGCCGCCTCGTCGGCCGCGCTGCCCAGCTCGGCCAGCAGCTCGGCCACGCTCTCGGCCAGCAGCACGCTCAGCGTGGCCGTGGCCGACAGCGCCGGCCGCCCGTGGTCCCGCACCAGCACCAGCAGGCTGTGGCGCGCCGCGTCGCGGGCCAGCGGCGAGCGCGCCGTGCGCACCTCGCCGCTGTGCAGCCCCACGCGGAAGAGCCCCGGCTCCGTGGCCTTGGCCAGCTCGTAGGACAGCCACGCGCGTTCTGGCCCGCGTCCGCGTCCACCGCCACCACCTTGGCCACCAGCGCGCCGGCCTCCGCCCAGCGCGGCGCCAGCTCCACGCCCGACCAGGCCGCGGCGCCCGAGCCCGCCGCTGCGGCCGGCGGCGGGTACAGCACCTGCGGCGCGTTGTCGTTCTCGTCCACGATCAGCAGCCGCACCGACACGTTGCTGCTCAGCGCCGGCGCGCCGCCGTCCTCCGCCCGCACGCACAGCTGCAGCTCGCGCAGCTGCTCGTAGTCCAAGGAGCGCAGCGCGTACAGCGCGCCCGTCTCCGCCTGCACCGACACGTACGACGACAGCGGCGCGCCCCGCACCCGCCCCTCCGCCAGCCGGTAGCGCACGCGCGCGTTCTGCCCCCAGTCCGCGTCCGTGGCGCGCACCGTCAGCACCAGCGCGCCCGCCGCGTTGTTCTCCGCCAGCCGCGCGCTGTAGCGCTCCTCCGCGAACACCGGCGCGTTGTCGTTCACGTCCAGCACCCGCAGCGCCAGCACCGCGCTGCTCTGCAGCGACGGCGACCCGCCGTCGGCCGCCCGCACCGTCACGTTGTACTCCGACACCTGCTCTCGGTCCAGCTCGCTCGCTGTCACCACACGGTAGTAGTCCTCGATAGGACTTCTCCAGCCGGAACGGGACACCCTCATCGAGCGAGCAGCGCACGGCACCATTTGGTCCCGAGTCCCGGTCCTGCACATGCAGCAGGGCGACCGTCGTCCCCGAAGGGGCGTCCTCAGAAATCTCACTTAGTGCCGACCTCACCGAAATCACCGGCACATTATCGTTTTTATCTGTCACGGAGATCGTGACTTTGGCAGTGTCGAAAAGTCCTCCTCCGTCCCGTGCCTGCACCTCCATTTCATAAGAGTCGCCTTCTTCGAAGTCCAGGCTTTGCAACAGACTGATCGCTCCACTCTCAGAGTCCAGATGGAAGATATTCGATGCTATGTCTGACACTTTTTTCAAAGAGTATTTCACGAATCCGTTCGCCCCCTCGTCGGCGTCACTGGCCGTGACAGTGACGAGGACAGAGCCCACGGGCACGTCCTCGGGCACACGCACCGTGTACTCCGCCTGGCTGAACACGGGCGCGTTGTCGTTCGCGTCCACCACGGTCACGCGGATCCGAGCCGTGCCCGTCCGTGCCGGATCGCCGCCGTCGCTCGCCCTCAGCACCAGCTCGTGAAACGCCGCCTCCTCCCGGTCCAGCGCCTTGGCCAGCACCAGCTCGGGACGCTGATCGCCGCCGGGGCCCGCCTGCACGGCCAGCGAGAAGTGCTCGTCACCGCTCAGCTCGTAGCTCTGCAGGGAATTTCGACCCGAGTCTGGGTCGTGAGCCTCAGCCAGGGGAAACCGCGACCCCGGGGCTGTCGTCTCACTTATTCTTTCATCCAGCTCAATTTCCTTGAAGCTCGGCGCGTTGTCGTTAATATCCGTGATTTCAACTTCTATTCGGTAAACCTGCATCTGTCCCTCCACTATCAGCTCACAGCGCAGCACGCATTTCTCCACCAGCCGGCACAGCTGCTCTCTGTCGATCCTCTCCGCCGTCACTAAATGTCCCGTCTTCCTGTGCAAAGCGAAATACTGCGTGCTACCTTCAGAGACCACTCGGACGCCGCGATCGCTGAGCTCCGGCAGCTGCAGCCCCAGGTCCTTGGCCATGTCGCCCACGAACGAGCCCTTGGGCATCTCCTCGGGCACCGAGTAGCGCAGCTGCCCCCACGCCGCTTCCCACGCCGCCAGCAGCACGGCCCAGAGCAGAGCTCGCTGCCGCCGGCCCCAGCGCCTCCCCGCCGCGCACATCTCGGCCGCGGCACCGCTCGTTCCCTTGCAGCTCCTCGCCGCCAACCCAGACAGCTCCGGCTCCGACTCTGCTCCCAGCTTCTGCACGGTATTTCAGACACCGGCTCCTCCGTCTTGCCATAGAAAGGCTCCGCACTGCGGGGACAGCTCGCAGACCTGCCGGCCGCCGAGCCAGACCCCAAGCGAGCGAGTGATCGAGCGGGTCCGCAGCGGGCGGGGCTGCAGCGCTCCGAGCTTCCTCTCGCTCCTCTCGGTCAACAGCGGCGCCCGCAGCCTCCTCCCGGCACTGCAGGCACCGAGCGCTGCCCAGCGCTGCCCGCTCGGCCTTCTGACGGGCAGCTCGCGGGGCGGCACATGACCGCTAAGAAAACGTCGCTTTTCGTGCAGCGCGGACCTCCTGCTTGGGCTTTTGATCTCTGGTTTCATCCTCCACCCCTGAAGACGTGACAGAAGTAACACGCCTCCTGTGATTATACTACTCCTACCGCCGGGAAAATGTCTTTATCATGATCGTATAACATGGATGTAACCATCTCTGAATGTGATGTCTGGGGTATCACGATTTTTACTGTATACGTCCAAAAGTGCAAACTCTACAACAATTCCAGTTTTTATATGAGTCGTGCTTGAAGAACAGCCTTTCAGCGGACCATATAGTGTTAAGGAATAAGAGAACTACTCATGAACAGTCACAATGTTCAAAATGGTCACTGAATCCAGCAATGTGGAAGGTCGTTGCTATTTTGCGCCTGCACATCAGACACTACTCTGAATAAATCTGCTTTACTCCCCCATCTTCAATCACAACTTCGCAATTGTCATTACAATTTTACTCAATATAGGCATGACAATGCTCACTATGATGACTTAATACTTGAGCATTAAGTCAAGTATCGGCATCATGTAGATGATGATGGCACTAGGGGAGGAACAGAGTTCGGGTACTTAGCGGGTAATAAATACAGAGTTGGCTCCACCCACAGAGAGCTTTTTTAAAATCCTAAATTAACCTGACTGTGTAAGCATTCCTACAGCAGCCTTCCCTCAAAAGAAGGGGTTTGTTCCACGTATCAGAAGGTCCAAACACATAGCTTCAACAAAAAGCCGTCGGGAAGGAAAACTCTCCAAACCAAGCCCGTCATGTACATCTCATTCTACACAATAAAGATGCACCGTCCTCCTTAATACAAGTAGCAATTAAGAAAACATAATTTTCTAAAGAAAATCCTTCAGCTAAATCAGAACGTGTCACGAATTAAAATGTGCTTCAAAACTCCTGAACGGTAAGAAGCTCCCAATGACTCGACCAACCTTGCAGCAGATGAGGCAGCAATTGCCCGTTCGCAATACTTGATGAAAAAGACACACGAGAAGGGATTATTTCACGGCATCATGGAATAAAATATAACCACTAAGAGACTCAGGGAAGAAAAAAACCAAAAGAGCTCGCTGCCACCAGCACGCCGTTATTTAAAGGCGCAGAAGGAAGGAATTTGTTTACAGACCTGAGCTCCGTCCGGGACGGCCGGCGGCTCTCCCGTCAGGGCGGTATTGCTCAGGCTCGGCTTGTCGCAGGAGTCGCCGCCCAGAAGCTCCTCCGCCGACAGGATGGGCACCGGCGGCGGCGGCGGCCAAGCGGCCTCGGGCAGGGCGCGGGCCGGCGGCGGCACGCACAGGTTGTAGGAGTAGGGCAAGGTGCCCTCGCAGAAGTCGGCCGGGAAGGCGGCGCCGGCCAGGGAGAAGCGCTGCGCGCCCAGGCAGCGCAGCACGGCGGGCGGCCCGGCCCGGCGCAGCCGCGCCAGCACGGCCAGCGCCACGCTCAGCACCAAGAGCGCCGAGAGCAGCGCCAGCGCCAGCACCAGGTAGAACTGCAGCTCGGCCGCCGCCGCCGCCTCGGCGCCCGCCGGCCGCTCGCTCAGCTCCGGCAGCGCCTCCTGCAAGCTGTCGGCCAGCAGCACGTGCAGCGTGGCCGTGGCCGAGAGCGCCGGCTGCCCGTGGTCCTTGACCACGGCCACCAGCCGCTGCTTGGCCGCGTCCCGCTCGGCCACGGCGCGCGCCGTGCGCACCTCGCCGCTGTGCAGCCCCACGCGGAACAGCGCCGGCTCCGACGCCTGCACCAGCTCGTAGGACAGCCACGCGTTGCGCCCCGCGTCCGCGTCCACCGCCACCACCTTGGCCACCAGGTAGCCGGCCTGGGCCGAGCGCGGAACCACCTCGAAAGGCGGCGCCGCCCCTGCCGCAGCCTCTCCCGCCGCCGCCGCCGCGGGCCAGAGCACCCTGGGCGCGTTGTCGTTGCGGTCCAGCACGAAGACGCGCACCGTGGCCGTGGAGCTGCGCGCCGGCGAGCCGCCGTCCTGCGCCCGCACGGCCACCGTGAACTCGCGGCACTGCTCGTAGTCCAAGGAGCGCTGCGCGTACAGCGCGCCGCTCCGCGCCTCCACCGACACCAGCGCCGCCGCGCCCGCCGCGCCCGCGCTGCCGCCCGCCAGCCAGTAGCTCACGCGCCCGTTGGCGCCCGCGTCCGCGTCCCGCGCCTGCACGCGCAGCACCAGCGCGCCCGCCGCGTTGTTCTCCGCCACGTACGCGCTGTACGCCGCCTCCTCGAACACCGGCGCGTTGTCGTTCACGTCCGACACCTCCAGCACCAGCTCCCTGCTGCTCCACAGCGCCGGCCTGCCCCGGTCCCGGGCCACCACCGTCACGCGCTGCTCGGACGCCTGCTCGCGGTCCAGCGCGCCCGATGTCACCACCTTGTACGAGCCGCCCGGCGACGCCACGATCGACAGCGGCGCCTCTCCCGACAGCTCGCACGACACCTGACCGTTCTCGCCGGAGTCTGGGTCTTTCACATTCAGCAGGGCCACCACGGTGCCGATTGGAGCGTCCTCGGGCACTGGGCTCGACACCGACAGCAGCGTGATCTCGGGCGCGTTGTCGTTCTCGTCCATGATATCTATTTGCACTTTACAATGTGACACTAAACCCCCACCATCCTTAGCTTCCAAGCCGAATATGTATTTATTCTTCTCCTCGAAATCTAGGGGACCCGCCGTCCTGACCTCGCCGCTGTCCCTGTCGACAGTGAACAACGCCTTGATGGTGCCGGGAACGTTGCTGAAGGAGTAGAACACTCGCCCGTTGGTGCCCGCGTCCGCATCTGTCGCCTGCACCCGCAGCACCAGAGACCCCGCTGGCAAATTCTCTGCCACTCGCGCCTCGTAGACACTTTTGCTGAACACGGGCGGGTTGTCATTGGCATCTGTCACGTTGATGCGAACCTGGACAGTGCCGGATCTCGCAGGGTCCCCGCCGTCTATCGCTGTGAGCACCAGCTCAAAGGAGCTCTGCTTCTCCCGGTCCAAGGCTCTGTCCAGCACCAATTCCGGCTGCTTACTCCCCTCAGAGCTCTCTTTTAAGGCCAGAGAGAAGGATGGGTTGCTGGTGAGCTGATAAGTCAGCAGAGCGTTCATTCCCGCGTCAGCGTCTCGGGCCATCTCCAGGGGAAAACGAGCACCGGGAACCGTCCATTCACCAATCTCCAGTTCCAGAGCAGCTTCACTGAAGACCGGGGAATTGTCATTCACGTCCTCGATCGCCACCTCAACGTGGAAAATGTTCAGCGGGTTGTGCACCAGCGCCTCGAAGCTGACGGAACAGGTCGCCGAGTCGCCGCACATCTCCTCCCGGTCCAGCCTCTCGTTCACGTACAAGTTCCCGTTCTCCTCATTCACCGTGAAGTATTGCTTCTCCTCGCTCAGCCGCAGCTTGCGCGCCGGCAGCTGGTCCGCGCTGAGCCCCAGGTCCCGCGCCAGCGGCCCCACGAGCGAGCCTCTGCCCAGCTCCTCGGGGATGGCGTAGCGGAGCCGCTCGGCCGCCGCCCGGCACCACACGCACAGCAGCAGCGCGCCCAGCAGCGCTCGCCCGCCGCCCGGCCCGCGCCTCTGCCGCCGCCTCACCGCCATTCTCTGCCCACTGCGCTCGCCGCGCTCCTGCCTCCTGCCGCTGCCCTGCCTCCCTTCCAGCCGCTCTCGCCGGCCAAAACAGACACCGCTGAAAGACACCGAGATCTCCGCGCCGCCTCTCGCCGCCGCTGCTGTTGGCGGTGCCGCTGCCGCTGTGGCCGGCGCCGGGCGAGCGAGCAGCCTGCGGGGGCAGGACGCTGCGGCGGCGGCGGCGGCGGCTCCAGCGCCGCTCGGCGGCGGCCAACAGCGACACCCGGAGGCGCCGCCGCGACACTGCAGCCGCCGCATGGCCGCGCTCAAGGGGGCCCGGCTTTGGGCGGGGCTCAGCGGCTGCACCGGCCCCGGGGGCTCTGCCCCACTGCAAACGGCCAGAGCAGGAGCTCGTGCTTAATTCCACTCCAAGCCGTTTCTATCTCAGATGTACTGGCGGCTGCTTTCAAGGCATTCTTTTCATTCACAGTGAACAGTCAGATGCAAATATCCATGGCACCTCACTAAGGAATGGAACTAAGCTGCTCTTAATAAAATCAGAGCCCGTTTACAGCAGCAATAAACGATAATATAGGGAAGACTTCGAGAGCTTTTTCGCACTTTGTCACGTCTTGAATTGTTATTCATTACTTGAGAAATATTTAATATGAGATATTGATCAGCCTAAAGCAATGTGAGCATCCCCTATGCCGAGATGGCAGAATAACATTTACTCTTTCGTTTCTGACTCATCAGACTTGCTTCATCTGACTTGTTTCATTCATCCATATCTGTGCACCTGACAATGGAAAGCGCAAATGAACACTAAGTCCTTTATAGAGCAAAACAATGTTTCCAGCTTCCAATTTAAACTTTTCTTTAAAGGTCATTTAATTCACACCGCTGCCATGGGCAAGAATACTTTCTGCTAGAGTTGAACGTTTCGGGTATATCCAAAACTTTTCTTGGCAACATCTTCCATTTCCTCACAACCCACACTGGAACGTTTTCTCTTAATCAAAACCACCCTTCTTTTACATAAAAAAAAATTTATCTGCTGTCCTGTGACCACTGGCATTTATAAAAAGAGCTCTGTCCATATTTCCTATAAGCTTAAACAGAAACAGCAAAAATAACAGTGATAGGTCTACACACAGGCATCGTTTCTCTGTGCTTGAAGACCTACATTCCTTCAGCCCTTCTGCATAACAGAAATGTTCCAGCCCTCAGGCCACTCCCATGATCCTTCTGGGAACTCTAGCATGTCCATTGGGATATTGGCCCAAGATCTGCATGCAGTCTATGCTCTCACAAAAAGAGTTTAGAGGGGGGGAAGGACCTCCCTCGACCTGCCAGGCAGAGTGCTTGTCATGCAGTGCAGGGCACAATTCCAGCAGCAGGGGCCCATGGGCAGCTCATGTCCCACCTCATCACCCACCAATAACCCAAAGCACTGCTCTGCAAAGCTCTTCCCTATCCCCCACTCTCTGTTTAAACTGGGGATTGCCCCACCCCAGCTGCAGCACCTTGCACTTTGATCCATTCCATGATGGCTGCACGGGGCCACTTCTCCAGCCCATCCCTGGCTGCCATCTCTGCCCTGCCGTCAATCAACTCCAATTGGTGTCAGCTGCAAATTGCCTGAAGGTGCCTCAATCCCATTGGCCATGCAGGTGCTGAACAGAACTGGGCCCAGTCAGGGCCCTTGAGGGACAGCACAAGTCACTGCTTTCCACCTGGACATGGAGCCACTGTCTGGAACTCTCTGGAGGGCACTCTCCAGCCTGTTCCTCAGCCATGTCACAGCCTCCAGGTGATTGCCCAGCATGTTCCTCTGGGTGATGGCCTGGGGGACACTGCACACGTTCTCCCACTGGGCCTGGTCTGGTCATGGCAACCTTGGCTGGGCTGGGTGGTCACTCTGCACTTTGACAGCTGCAGCAGAGATGATCCTGCATGATTACACTACAGACAAAATGTTCCTGGGTGAGCACAGCAGGAGTGCTTGTGAAACCCTTCCTCTGTACAGCTGTAAACATCCCAGCTGTGTGTGGCAACTGCACCTGCACTCGGGCAGCTGGGACAGAGGAGACCTTCCACATGACATCAGACACCCTGAGGCTGAGCTCATGACAACAAGCAATGCCAGAGTCAGAAACACATGGAAATGGACAGATGCAATAACATTTTGTAGCTCTGCCTTGCTCTACAGAAGCAACTCAAATCACCCTGGACTCCATCAGGCACAGCCTGGTGTTACCTGTGACATGTGACAAGCAAGGCAATGACCCAGTTCTTCTCTAGCCTCACACACAGAGCTCCCCTCTCTGCTTTTTCTTCCACACCAGGCCACTGTGAGGTTTTGCTTGTGGCCATCTCCTCACTGCTCAAATCTCTCATGAGATGATAATGCACTGCAGCCACACCCAGAAGGGAGGGACAATTGTCTGCTCACCACCATTATGATAAGGAACTGAAGGTTTCTAGAGCACACAAATGATAAACAATCTTACTAAAAGATCAGCAGTCATGCAAAGGAGAATGGCTCATCAAAACATTGGCTTAGGGGAATCTCCTCCTCATCTTATCACATGCTCTGTTCCACAGAGAGGCAAACTCTACTAAAGTCATATTTACATCTATTTCTCCCAACAGGAACAGAACACAAAGTCACTCTCATATCTCCTGCCTTCCACTCCCACTGCAACAAGAGCAGGGGACATTGGCACATACATGTTACTAAAAAAGATGGATTGTTGATAATTGTAAGTATAGACACAAATGAGTAAATCAAGGGAAAACAAACAAAGCAAAAAACCACAGAAAACCTGAAAACATGAATCAGATAAGGTAAGGAAGCATTAGAAGAGTACAAGGAGTCAGACATTTCACAGTGAAGTCTTCTAGGCCTTTATTGCAGGCCTTAAAATCCATACCTGAGAGCCCCTGGAAGTCACTGAGGTCTCAAGGGGCAAGTGTGTGGCCCTGAGGACTTACACAGCACAGCAGGATAGGGGGGTTCATTTGAAGAATTATCCTCTCCTCAGCAACTCTTTCTACTGCATGGCCTGCTCACCTTGCACAGTTATGAAACCATCATTTTAAACAGCTTCTCATTGGCCTCTTTCTCAAGGTAAATCGTCTGACAAATTACAACAGATTCCCTTATCACTTCTAACTCCTATTCCCCATGCACCGTTCAGTCTTAAGTGACTGAAGTAAGGATGTGATGAAAAACATCAGTCACTGCTTCATATTTCAAAGTACTGACCAGAATGTGAAAATGAGCTTCAACCTTCCTGGAAACAAAGGCCTGAAAGAAATTGTAATTACACTCTGAAAAAACTCTATATCACAATGTGGCCCAGAGATACAGATAATGGAGGTTTCACACAGCATTAATTACCTCTTCCAGCCAACACTTATGGTTCTACATGAACAGTTACTGTGGGAAATGTTACTCTTGGAGGACTGTCATTGTCTTTCATGACAGAGACACCAGGATCAGAACAGCAATGGCACTGCCTTTGGCACCAAGCATGAAATCAAACCATTTCTCTGCCAAACCCACACTGAGTCCCCCATTTGCCTGGCACAGAACTGAGCTCTCACCCTCCTCACTCTGCATTCACAGCCTTCACTTTCACCATCAACACAAACCAAATTTTGGTTCCATGTTGGCCACAGAGAAAAGCAACACCTTGGGGAAACATCCATTCATGAAGTTGTATTTCTTGAATGAAATATTCAAGGTCAGGCTGGCTGGGGCTCTGAGCCACCTGCTCTGGTGGAAGATGTCCCTGCCCATGGCACAGCAGCTGGAATAAGAGGATCTTTAAGGTCCTTTGCAACACAAACCATTCTCTGATTCTGCTTCTGGATTCTATGATTACATGTACAGCTTCAAGGGATGCATGAGAGATACTCTCCCTACTGGATAATTATTTTGGAGTTTGCAGGATTGCCAGGCACAATGAGGATCAACTTTACTCCTTGACAAAAGAACAAGCAAACCAACAATCAACTCAACTCAAACCAAACAAATAAAAAAAAAAACTGAAATCAACCCAGCCAAGAATGGGAAAACACCAGAAGAGTATCAGTCATGGCCTCACATTGCAGATTGGGTCAACTGCAGTCTATACACAACCCAGGAAACTCAACTGGAACCAATACACAGGGGCCTCACACAGGAGTCACTCCACAGGCCCCAGGCTGTCATTTCCTTGGATAGTAAGAGAAAGAAAAAGCTTGGAACCACAACTGTGGCCTCATCTAAATACCAGGACAAACAGAACTGGACACAATTCATTCATTCATTTTGAACTGTATCACAGTGAACTCCAGCACCAGCCCTGTCTCTGCATACACAGACTTCTTCTCTCTGCCCAAACATAACATGAAGCAAATTTTGCATACAGACATCATTAGAAGAAAATTTGTGTCCATCAGCTTCTCAGAGCCCAAGAATCACAACTAAGATTATTCTGTTCCTCCCAATTATTTGAACAAGGGGAAATGTTATATAGGCCATAAATTATTACCAGCTCTGTCAAAGACCCACACATCCAAGAATCACCTCAAAGGCAACATCACCATTCCTCAGCACATGGACTCCTCAAAGCATGTGTGACTACCACTCTTGATGCAAAGGAATATGGAACCCAAACTAGGCCATTTCAGTCCAAACCACACAACTGAAAATCATAAGACTCCTCCTGACTCATTTTCAGAAGGCCAGCAATAGCCCTGGGGATCAACAAAACACATGCCATGTCTCCACCAGGGCCTCCTCACACACCACACACCCAGCACTCCTTTCTAACCCTTCACAGCTCCCATGGTTAGCACAGATCTTCAGAATTTAGAGAGACTCCATCAAAGGAAAGTTGCTCAGACAGTATCTCCTTACCATTGGATAATATTTGACTTCACATCCTAGACATGGGACAAGAAAAAGCATTTATTAAAGAGACATTTTCAAGAAACATGTCTATGGAAATGTCTCTGTCTGTTTTCACCTATAACCATGAAAGAACCATCTTCAGATCATCAGAAGAATGAGACAGAAAGTTAACACCTGCAGAATTGAAGAGCTCCCAACACTCTTCTGGGTTATATAACTCACAGTAGATGATTGATAACATTGTTTATAGGCACTGAATGCACAGCTTGCAATTCCCATACCCCATCTGTCATAAATACAAAATTAAGCTTTGCAGTGACACAATCATGATGACATGAAAACACTTAGCAAGATACTGCCTGGGTTCTCCAAACAGCTGGAATACAGATCTTCTAGACAGTTACTTGGGGAAGAAGAACTCCACATTCCTTCATCCTAGAGATAGGATCCTAACAGGGAATGGAGGAAAACATTCCCATGAGTCTTCCAGCAGACACACAACTCACAGCACTCAGATTTCCAACCCTTCACACCATCCATGGTGTCCTTTCACCCATCTATCATAAAAATATGTGACAGTGGAGGCCCAATATCCCAGACCATTTCTCTTCCCAGCACCAATTTCACACAGCTATCTGTACATCTCTGTGCTGTGGAAGCTACATTTGCTGCTCACTGAAGTTCTGTGAAGAGACGTCATATGTCTCAAAGGAAAAGCTGAGCAGTCTTCCAAGAGACACTGACGCAGTGAATATCTGCTCACAGAGGCAATTATACCCACCTTGTATCTCCAACTGCACCTTGAATCTCTCCTTCCCATCCAGGCAATTCTCTTGCCATACTAAATATTTTATAGCTAAGGCTCATCCAGCTACATTTGACAGAGCTCTACATTAAAAAACAAGAAAAACCAAAGCAGTTCTGCCATTTCCTCCTCCACATGCAGCCACCCACAGCCTTTTCAAAGAATCACAACTTCGAGAGGATCCTTCACCCCATAACAGACAGAAAGACATCATCAAGGACCACTTGTTGCCTCGCCAAATTCTTTGTTGCAGAAAAAGACCAAAGCATGGATGACACAAACACTTTTGACCTCCACTATGTATCATGGACAGCGATAAAGGCTGAGAAGAATGTGCAGAGACGTTCCACGCAAAGGCATGAGGATTTTGTTCAAGACACATTCTACCTATTCAAGCACATGTGCACTTGAGAAAACACTGGAGCCTCCTAAAAAGCTGTATTTCTAAAAACGTGATCCATCCCTTCAGAAGATCTAATACTAAGAGCAAGAAAGATTCCACACAGCACAGCTGACATAGGGGAAACAATACCTGGAACCTGATCAATACCCAAACCTCCGACCTAACCAACAGCCTGCCAGCAGCTGCCTTCTCCCTCCTTCCTTCTTCACATACTGGAAGGCTGAGGACCCACCCCATGTTCACATAACGACAACAATGGGCACCAGCCTTCCAAAGTTAATCGAAGGACACTTGACCACGCTTTTAGACAAAGTCTCCTACCCAAGCCAGAGAACACGGCGGCGAAAGGGCAGGGCAGCATCAGGAGGAAGCGTCGCGGAGAAAATCTGGACAGAGGAACTCACCGAGGAAGGGGCAGGGGCCGCGGGGAGGGCGCCGGCCGGGTCCTCGTCGCCGAGCAGCGGCGCGGGCTCGTCGGGCGGCGGGCGGGCCGGGAGGGTGTCGCAGCAGCTGGCGGCCGAGAAGCGCAGGTGGCTCTTGCGCGAGTCGGCCGTGAGCGACACGTCGTGCGAGTAGGACTGCAGGAAGGCGCGCACGCCGTCGATGCCCACGAAGTGCGAGACGGGCACGCCGCGCAAGGCGCCGCTGTCCGGCGGCAGCAGCTGCTGGCGGTGGCAGCGGCGCAGGCGCAGCGCCAGCAGCAGCAGCAGGAAGGCCACGAAGAGGCACGAGACGGCGGCCACGGCCAGCACGAGCCAGCGCGTCAGGCTGGCGGCCGGCTCGCCCGGCGCCGCCGCCTCGTCGGCCGCGCTGCCCAGCTCGGCCAGCAGCTCGGCCACGCTCTCGGCCAGCAGCACGCTCAGCGTGGCCGTGGCCGACAGCGCCGGCCGCCCGTGGTCCCGCACCAGCACCAGCAGGCTGTGGCGCGCCGCGTCGCGGGCCAGCGGCGAGCGCGCCGTGCGCACCTCGCCGCTGTGCAGCCCCACGCGGAAGAGCCCCGGCTCCGTGGCCTTGGCCAGCTCGTAGGACAGCCACGCGTTCTGGCCCGCGTCCGCGTCCACCGCCACCACCTTGGCCACCAGCGCGCCGGCCTCCGCCCAGCGCGGCGCCAGCTCCACGCCCGACCAGGCCGCGGCGCCCGAGCCCGCCGCTGCGGCCGGCGGCGGGTACAGCACCTGCGGCGCGTTGTCGTTCTCGTCCACGATCAGCAGCCGCACCGACACGTTGCTGCTCAGCGCCGGCGCGCCGCCGTCCTCCGCCCGCACGCACAGCTGCAGCTCGCGCAGCTGCTCGTAGTCCAAGGAGCGCAGCGCGTACAGCGCGCCCGTCTCCGCCTGCACCGACACGTACGACGACAGCGGCGCGCCCCGCACCCGCCCCTCCGCCAGCCGGTAGCGCACGCGCGCGTTCTGCCCCCAGTCCGCGTCCGTGGCGCGCACCGTCAGCACCAGCGCGCCCGCCGCGTTGTTCTCCGCCAGCCGCGCGCTGTAGCGCTCCTCCGCGAACACCGGCGCGTTGTCGTTCACGTCCAGCACCCGCAGCGCCAGCACCGCGCTGCTCTGCAGCGACGGCGACCCGCCGTCGGCCGCCCGCACCGTCACGTTGTACTCCGACACCTGCTCTCGGTCCAGCTCGCTCGCTGTCACCACACGGTAGTAGTCCTCGAAGGATTTCTCCAGCCGGAACGGGACACCCTCATCGAGCGAGCAGCGCACGGCGCCTTGGTCCCGAGTCCGGTCCTGCACGTGCAGCAGGGCGACCGTCGTCCCCGAGGGGCGTCCTCAGAAATCTCATTAGTGCGACCTCACCGAAATCACCGGCACATTATCGTTTATCTGTCACGGAGATCGTGACTTTGGCAGTGTCGAAAGTCCTCCTCCGTCCCGTGCCTGCACCTCCATTTCATAAGAGTCACCTTCTTCGAAGTCCAGGCTTTGCAACAGACTGATCGCTCCACTCTCAGAGTCCAGATGGAAGATATTCGATGCTATGTCCGACACTTTTTTCAAAGAGTATTTCACCTGTCCGTACAGCCCCTCGTCGGTGTCCGTGGCCGTGACAGTGACGAGGACAGAGCCCACGGGCACGTCCTCGGGCACACGCACCGTGTACTCCGCCTGGCTGAACACGGGCGCGTTGTCGTTCGCGTCCAGCACCGTCACGCGGATCCGAGCCGTGCCCGTCCGTGCCGGATCGCCGCCGTCGCTCGCCCTCAGCACCAGCTCGTGAAACGCCGCCTCCTCCCGGTCCAGCGCCTTGGCCAGCACCAGCTCGGGACGCTGATCGCCGCCGGGGCCCGCCTGCACGGCCAGCGAGAAGTGCTCGTCACCGCTCAGCTCGTAGCTCTGCAGGGAATTCCGGCCCGAGTCGGGTCGTGAGCCTCAGCCAGGGGAAACCGCGACCCCGGCGCTGTCGTCTCACTCATTCTTTCATCCAGCTCAATTCCTTGAAGCTTGGCGCGTTGTCGTTAATATCCGTGATTTCCACTTCTATTCGGTAAAACTTCATTTCCCCCTCCACTATCAGCTCACAGCGCAGCACGCATTTCTCCACCAGCCGGCACAGCTGCTCTCTGTCGATCCTCTCCGCCGTCACTAAATGTCCCGTCTTCCTGTGCAAAGCGAAATACTGCGTCCTACCTTCGGAGACAACGCGGACGCCCCGGTCGCTGATCTCCGGCAGCTGCAGCCCCAGGTCCTTGGCCACGTCGCCCACGAAGGAGCCCTTGGGCATCTCCTCGGGCACCGAGTAGCGCAGCTGCCCCCACGCCGCCTCCCACGCCGCCAGCAGCACGGCCCAGAGCAGAGCTCGCTGCCGCCGGCCCCAGCGCCTCCCCGCCGCGCACATCTCGGCCGCGGCACCGCACCGCGGCCAGCTATTCCCCGCCTCCGACTACCGATCCTCCTTCTTGTTTCACTCAGACCCCGCTAAGCGCTCCTGGCTTCTGCCGCCGGCCCTTCCGTCTCGTTGCAGCCCGCGTCCGTACCTCGGGGACTCTTGCAGACCGCCCGCCGCCGAGCCTGACAGGGAACAACCGATCGAACCGGTCGCAGCGGGCGGGGCTGCAGCGCTCCGAGCTTCCTCTCGCTCCTCTCGGTCAACAGCGGCGCCCGCAGCCTCCTCCCGGCACTGCAGGCACCGAGCGCTGCCCAGCGCTGCCTGCCCACGGGCAGCTCGCAGGGAGGGGACAGTCGTCACCGAAACGTTGTGGCCAGATCAGCGGGACAAAGCTTGTCATTTCTGCAGCCGACTTCCACGAAAGCACGGGACAGACCACAGCTGAACTTCTTTAGAGAGAAAGACGTATGTTCTCTTTGGAGTACAGTACAAAACATCCCTTAACCAACGGGATATTACCCAGCAGCAAAGTCTCAGTATTTCACTTCGGGAAATAAAGATTACGAAGGAGGAAACATCCACTCCGTTTTCCTAAAACCATCATGTAGAATTAGCAAATCTTATTGTAACTCCTAACATTTCAGACAAACCTACTTTTTAGACAAAATTTTCCAAGTGAACCTGAACCTATGACTAACCAAAAGAAAAGCTACGGTGAGCCCGGAAACATTTTGGAAAACACAAGCTGAACGGCAAAACCGTGCCTTCACGTATAAACAGTGATAAAGCAGGAATTGACGCGGAACTGCTAATTACACTTGTTCATTAAAACCCGGTATTTTGCAGCTGCCTTCCATCAAAAGATGTAAGAGGGAGGGGGAGGGAAAAGGGGAGGAGCATTCATTATAAAGGAATGAGCCATCACTTCCACACTCAGTGATGCATATGCACGTTCCATTTAAAAGCCAAACACCAAAACACAAATAAATAAAGAGGGTTTTTTCTACAGTTGTTACTCAAGGGCAGACCGAAAATAGAGCTCAGAAAATTAAATCTCAAATATCGGCCATCAATAAACGAATCTCGTTCTACACGCTAAAAATTGCCTTCATCATTAGTAACTTCAGCGTTTCAGAGAACAAGTTTCGAAAACGAACCCTCACAAGCACATGAAAGAAAAGCTGTGGTTACTGCCTGCTGCTTAGTGTTGCCAAGGAATAAAAGAAAAACTAAAAAAAATGAAGAAAGAAATAAAGAACAAAAGCAATAAAGGTGAATAAGAGCATCACCAATCCTGAAAAATTTTACTCAGTATAGCTGAAAGTTAAGAGCCCATACATTGAGCCTAAGTCTCATCAGCTGATGAGATAAAAAGAGTCCGTAGGTAAAGCTGGCTACTGAGAAATACAAGATGGGATACTAAAAAGAATTAAGTGAAACACAATCCAGTATGACTACTCAGAAACGAAGACCAAGAATAGACTGCCTCACGTTCTCCGGAGATAAAGGTTCTGAGAGAATGGGCATACGGGATTACACACCTCCGGTACGGCGGATTGGGCCGGCGGCTCTCCCGTCAGGGCGGTACTGCTCAGGCTCGGCTTGTCGCAGGAATCGCCGCCCAGAAGCTCCTCCGCCGACAGGATGGGCACCGGCGGCGGCGGCGGCCAAGCGGCCTCGGGCAGGGCGCGGGCCGGCGGCGGCACGCACAGGTTGTAGGAGTAGGGCAAGGTGCCCTCGCAGAAGTCGGCCGGGAAGGCGGCGCCGGCCAGGGAGAAGCGCTGCGCGCCCAGGCAGCGCAGCACGGCGGGCGGCCCGGCCCGGCGCAGCCGCGCCAGCACGGCCAGCGCCACGCTCAGCACCAAGAGCGCCGAGAGCAGCGCCAGCGCCAGCACCAGGTAGAACTGCAGCTCGGCCGCCGCCGCCGCCTCGGCGCCCGCCGGCCGCTCGCTCAGCTCCGGCAGCGCCTCCTGCAAGCTGTCGGCCAGCAGCACGTGCAGCGTGGCCGTGGCCGAGAGCGCCGGCTGCCCGTGGTCCTTGACCACGGCCACCAGCCGCTGCTTGGCCGCGTCCCGCTCGGCCACGGCGCGCGCCGTGCGCACCTCGCCGCTGTGCAGCCCCACGCGGAACAGCGCCGGCTCCGACGCCTGCACCAGCTCGTAGGACAGCCACGCGTTGCGCCCCGCGTCCGCGTCCACCGCCACCACCTTGGCCACCAGGTAGCCGGCCTGGGCCGAGCGCGGAACCACCTCGAAGGCGGCGCCGCCCCTGCCGCAGCCTCTCCCGCCGCCGCCGCCGCCGCGGGCCAGAGCACCCTGGGCGCGTTGTCGTTGCGGTCCAGCACGAAGACGCGCACCGTGGCCGTGGAGCTGCGCGCCGGCGAGCCGCCGTCCTGCGCCCGCACGGCCACCGTGAACTCGCGGCACTGCTCGTAGTCCAAGGAGCGCTGCGCGTACAGCGCGCCGCTCCGCGCCTCCACCGACACCAGCGCCGCCGCGCCCGCCGCGCCCGCGCGCCGCCCGCCAGCCAGTAGCTCACGCGCCCGTTGGCGCCCGCGTCCGCGTCCCGCGCCTGCACGCGCAGCACCAGCGCGCCCGCCGCGTTGTTCTCCGCCACGTACGCGCTGTACGCCGCCTCCTCGAACACCGGCGCGTTGTCGTTCACGTCCGACACCTCCAGCACCAGCTCCCTGCTGCTCCACAGCGCCGGCCTGCCCCGGTCCCGGGCCACCACCGTCACGCGCTGCTCGGACGCCTGCTCGCGGTCCAGCGCGCCCGATGTCACCACCTTGTACGAGCCGCCCGGCGACGCCACGATCGACAGCGGCGCCTCTCCCGACAGCTCGCACGACACCTGACCGTTCTCGCCGGAGTCTCTGTCCCGCACTTTCAGCAGAGCCACCACGGTGCCCACCGGAGCGTCTTCGGGCACGGGACTCGAGAGTGACAGAATCGTGATCTCAGGGGGTTGTCATTCACGTCTAGCACGTCCACCTCCACCTTGGAGTGTTCTACCAACCCCCTCCGTCCTTCGCCTCCACAGCCAGGCTATACTGTGCTCGTCTCCTCAAAGTCCAGTGCTCCTGCAGCGTGATAGACCACTTTCTGCGTCGAGCATGAACTTCTGCAATGCCCTGTTGTCATTTCCCCGAAGCTGTAGGTGATGGCGGGCGTTGTGCCGGTATCGGCGTCAGAGGCTGACAGTTGCAGTACTGCTGCACCTGGTGGCGTGTCCTCGCGCAGGCTCACGCGGTACCGGTCCTGGGCAAACACGGGTGCATTATCATTGGCGTCCGTCACGTTGACCCGAATCTGGACAGATCCGGACCTCGCCGGGTCTCCGGCATCAACCGCCGTCAGCCCAGCTCAAAAGAGCTCTGCTTCTCTCGGTCCAATGCTCTCTCCAGAATTATTTCCGCTTGCTTCCGTCCGGGCTCTCCTTCATGGCGAGAGAGAAGGACGGGTTGCTGAATAGTTGATAAGTCAGCAGCGAATTGCTGCCCAGGTCTGCATCATGAGCCACCTCCAGTGGAAAACGAGTCCCGAGAGGAGTCCATTCACCGATCTCGAGGTCAAAGCAGCCTTCCTGAAGGCCGGGGAGTTGTCATTCACGTCCTCGATCGCCACCTCGACGTGGAAAATGTTCAGAGCGGTTGTGCACCAGCGCCTCGAAGCTGACGGAGCAGGTCGCCGACTCGCCGCACATCTCCTCCCGGTCCAGCCTCTCGTTCACGTCAGGTCCCGTTCTCCTCATTCACCGTGAAGTATTGCTTCTCCTCGCTCAGCCGCAGCTTGCGCGCCGGCAGCTGGTCCGCGCTGAGCCCCAGGTCCCGCGCCAGCGGCCCCACGAGCGAGCCTCTGCCCAGCTCCTCGGGTGGGCGTAGCGGAGCCGCTCGGCCGCCGCCCGGCACCACACGCCAGCAGCAGCGCGCCCAGCAGCGCTCGCCCGCCGCCCGGCCCGCGCCTCTGCCGCCGCCTCACCGCCATTCTCTGCCTACTGCGCTCGCCGCGCTCCTGCCTCCTGCCGCTGCCCTGCCTCCTTTCAGCCGCTCTCGCCGCCAAAGCAGACACCGCTGAAAGACACCGAGCTCGCCGCGCCGCCTCTCGCCGCCGCTGCTGTTGCGGTGCCGCTGCCGCTGTGGCCGGCGCCGGCCGAGCGAGCAGCCTGCGGGGGCAGGACGCTGCGGCGGCGGCGGCTCCAGCGCCGCTCGGCGGCGGCCAACAGCGACAACCCGGAGGCGCCGCCGCGACACTGCAGCCGCCTTGTGAAAGTTCATTTTCAATGTGCGCAAGGCACCTTCCCACTTACGGGTACTATACCGTGAGTAGTTGCAACAAGAAGAGACAGTAAAACGTAAATTTGCACAACCATTTCATCTTTTCCTAAACCCCGTCTATCTCTTCATGCCCAACTTGCAAATCTCCATCTTTCTTGATATTTCACCTTCCTGCCCTCAGTTGACACTGAAGTACACACAAATGAGTTCACATTACTGTGAAATGCCGAGGTCTGGCTCTGATTCTGGAAACAATTACACAGAGGGAGAGATGTTAAGTTCAAAGGTACTGGAGCTGCCTTCAGACCCGTGTCACTGTACATACTTGCCAAAAGTATGGAAAAGAAAGCACAGGGCTCTGCAGGCTCTGCACTGTGCACATCCTGGCACCCACTACTCTTTAATGTAGATATAAACCCTCAGTGGTCTTGGTGGACGCTTAAATCTTCAGGTCTGTTCTAAGAATTGTTACAATATTTACCTGCTTTGATATTGGGAAGCTTCTAGACAAAGGCCCTATCACCTGGTCAGTCCATCTAGCAGCAGCATGATCAATTGAAATTTTTACAGTGATTTCTCACGGTTCATACACAAATCCAAAACTGCATATGACCTTATTGAGGAAGGTATCTTGGTCTATGATTTTCACTTGCTTGCTTTGCCACAACTCTCACTTAAAAACTCACACCCCTAGAACCTGGAAATTCACTCAAGCCAAGAGGCCTAAGGTTACACTGATTTCAGATCAGACGGTGGCTAGGTGTCTTTTAACTGCACTGGGTGACTTTACCAAGCTCCACATATTGCTTTTTTCAGAACAACAATGCTTCCTAGCACTTCAAGTCAAAGATGCAATCCAAAAACCTCCCCACTGCTCCACATGACAGTGATTGTTCCTTACTGTGAGAAATCCAGATCTGCACAGTGTAGAAAATCACACAGAGAAGAACGTAGTCCTGCAGTCCCCAGAAATAAGAGTAACTCCCAGTTGGTGGGACTGGCCATCTGTGCTCTACAATCTGTACTGTGCTCTGGAGCTTGACAGAAGGGGTCCAGAGGTGACTGCTGCTATGGAATAAGGCTCCTGATCTTTTTTATGCTTCTTACCCACTAGAAAGCAGCAATGGGTGGGGCTGTGTTTCCAGTGCACTTCACCCAGTCTTTTTTGCAAAGCAGAAGCTCAAATCACTCCCTTATTTCTGAGTATTTAGAAACAAACCAAAATCTGTGACTGGCCTCTCTGAGGAAATAGTGGACTACTGCAATACACAGGTGCATTCTCATATCTCTGCCTTAAAAGATGTTTTACAAGACCTGAAAGTTACCTGTATCTGAATGAGCGAGACTGTGAAGTCTTACTTTGAACAATGTAGTAGTGGGTTCTGGTTTTGGAAATGCACCAGTGCTTCCACAGGAATTATAAACCATTCTACCCATTTATAAATCATTCTACCCGTATGCCATCATTCTCATTTTTTCTCAAACCCTATTCAAATTTCAGGTTTATTTATGACCTCATCATTAACAAAAACACCTCATGAGAAGATAATGCATCATGATCATGGGCATAAAGGAGATAGAGCTGTCTGATCACCACCATTCTGAGAAGAATGATAATTATTCAAAGCACAGGAATGATGAATGGACCACTAAAAGAGGAGTGGTTATCCAACAGTGTCATGGACATCAAATTATTCACTATAGGGAATCTCTTCCCCTCTTTTATCACACACACTGTTCCAAAAATTGTGACTTACTCTAAGGCCATGTTTACATCTGTTCACTCAGAACTCGAACTCAGGGTCAGCCACTCTCATCTTCTGCCTTCCTCACCAGCTACAACATGACTAAACAGACACTAAAGAACAAGGCCTTGGCAAAATGAAGTTTTGCCACTACTTCTAATTAAACACACATATGGAGAGGAGAAAGAAAAAACAATTGTATGAGCAAGGCAACGATGCATTAAGTGTGTTTGCAGAGAAAACGCACCAGGAGGACAGCTCAGTTTCCACTTTGACAACAGAAATTCATTTCTGAGAGCACCTGGAAGTCTTTGAAGTCTCCAGCTGCAAGTGATACCCTGAGGTCTTACTCTGGACCATGGGGTAAGAAGACCTGACTGTAAAGGTTTTATCATGGGCCTCTTTCTCAAGGTATGTTTTGTGAGAAAGTTGAACAGGCTCTCTTTAACACTATGTTTCTTCATCCCCACACATAGATTTTTGTCTTACGTGACCAGAGTAAGTATTTCCTGAAAAAGACTCCTCTCGCAGCTTCTATTGCAAAAGCACTGTCCAAATCCAGGGAAACAGAAGCATGACCTTCCAGGGGGAAAATGCATAAAAGGAAGCGTTAATACAACTTTGAACAAACTCTCTATTCCAACATTCCAGGGAGAGATAATTTAGATAAAGAGATTTCACACAGGAATTAGAAACTTGTCCAAGCTGGGTAAGAACTCTCTAGGAAACCCTCCAAGGAGAAGAGTGATGTGCAAGGGTCTTTTCCCAGGCTTCTCTATCAAACAAAGAAAGTTGTGAGTACAAGGAGTCTCATTCAGCCCTTTCCTGGTTTATCAATTTAACTCTGAGCCACACTATTTACCCCATAAAGCCAATGGGAGCTGCCATATTTATTTGATGAAATCTCCCTGCTAGGCAGCATGGCTGTGTGGTGATGATCTCCCATTACAGGGATACCTCTCATGCTTGCCCCTTGAGGCAGGGAGATCTTTTACCAGAAGAGATCTTTGGATTTCTTTGGTCCAGTTTGAGGCATCCCTGAAGTGCAGCTGGACATGCATCAAACTTTGTTAGACACACTTCCACAATATCACATTAAGCCACTTTTGATAATACTTCTGACAGAGATTCTTTAGACAATCCAAATCATTCATTAATGACATCTAACCAGGTGTCAGCCTTCTAAAATGCAGAGCTATTGGACAAATGCTCTGTGATCAGAGGCCTGTTATTGCCTTTCAAACCAGGGAAACCAGCATCACAGACAAAAATGGCCTGCCATGAAATCAAACATGTCCTCACTCAAAACCACATTAATCTCCTTATTTTCCTAGTAGGAATTCAACCTTTTGCTCTGCTTCACAGTATTCAGTTGCACCATGGACTAGATCCAACTGCTTGGATTACTGTTGTCTTATGTCAACTGCAAGTGAAAAGGAAATGGACATTGAAGTTCAGCAGTATTTTATGAAACCTGAAGTATATTAAAGTCTTTATCTTGGCAGCTAAACACCTTCAGGTGTGAGTGGAAACTGCTCCCCCAGCCTCTTAATTTCAACAGCCCTCCTTTTCAGGGTCTGTCAGCCAAACTGAGACTCAGTTTTAGAACTTGAAAAGCAACAAGGAAGGAATGACAAGAGCACAGAAGTGAAATAATTATAGCTTAACATTTCAGGCTGTGTCAAATGCAGCAGGTACACAGGGAGGAGTATCTAGAATCAACAGATCTCCAAGTAATTTCTTTGGAGAAGAAGAAATGGAAAATGCAGAGGAGCACAATAAAGGGATTAATATAGCAAATAGGGGAAACTGAATGTTTCCACCACCCTTTTAGGCATTTCAAACCAAAGCCAAGCAAACTTGTCTGGTCTCCCTGCAGACAGAATGCTTCAGCATGCTCAATTATCATGCAGGAGGGGAGCTACCTTTGAAGACAGATGTCATTGAAAGACATGACTCCCACACAGCTTCTGTTATGGAGAATGTGGACCATAATACAGATGCATGCATAAGAATAGAAAACGTTCCAGTGAGTATAAACTACACGTGGCTCAGTTAAAGTATCAGTCTTCAAAGTCAACTCAAAGACAACATCATTCCTTCTCAGCACATGGGCATTTCAGAAGATACCTGACTTTGTAAAAATTAATGCAAGTTTATATCTACATCCTAGGACCAGCATTCTCAGGAAGAGCCCTATCAGACATAAGAGAGGATTAAATTAGTGTCTTGCAAATGCTTCAAATGAAAAGTGAATTTCTAGCAGAAGTACCCTCTCATCCTTTACATTCCTAGCACTCTACAAAATCCTATTAAGGCCACTTTTGACATCTCTGATGGTGATTCTCTAAGCAATGTAAATCCCTCATTCACAGCACATGCCCATGCATCATCTCTCTAAATGCAGAGTTATTGGACAAATGCTGTATGATCAGAGAACTACCACTGCCTTTAAAAACAGAGAAACCAGGATTGCAGAAAAGGTGGCACAGGCCTTGTACTAGTTGTACACAGTATCAAACCAGTGCTCAGGTAAAACTGCTTTGATTCACCTTTTTCCCTGGTAATATGCCAGACTCTGTCCACCTTGTTCTGCATTCACAGCCTTTACTCACACAATACATAACACCAACAGTTACTTCATAAAAAACAAAAGCCATTAATAACATCTGAAGGCCGGTCAAGGCCAAGAAAAGCATAATTCAACCATGATGAAATTCTACATCCAGACACAGAAGGACATATAGGTGGAAAAATGATACTTCATGGAGCAGTTCTTACACACAGAATTTCTGAAGGAGATTTGCACTTCCCTGGGTATTCTTTGCAGATAAATTCATCAGAGGACTGACCTCCCCTTTATGGATGCAGGAGAAGGGCACATGGTGTAAGTGGTAAGGCCTTGGCAATTGCCATGACATGAAGAGACACCCAGCCAGGTGGAACATCAAACTCTCTCTTGTCCTGCTTTAGGCCACTCTCTGGCTGATCTCGCACTGACTGCTCACCATGAATGTGTGACAAGCAAGAGCATTGATTCTGCTGACATGTCCAGACACATTATCAGACACAAAACAGGCCCAACTTTAGCTCATAGTAAGAATCAAGGCAGAATTCAACCACCAGTCACTGGGAAGAACATGAGAAATGGGAAAGCAAACTGATGAAGCCACTGGTCCGTATTTCACTCTGCCACTTGTCCGTGTTTCACTCTGCCCAAACACTAGACAACATCAAATCTGCATTTGCAAACAGACATCTCTGAAATAGTTGTGTGCATATCTCCTCGTTTTGTAAGAACAAAGGTCAAAACATTAACACATGAAAGACATTTCTCCACTTTTAACACTACTCAAAGAAATGTAAAATGTTCTCAATTTCATAACAAATATATAGATCTGATAAAAACCAGACAAAAAAGGATCAGCTCAAAGACAACTTCAGCACGAGGGTAACTAGGCAACACCATCAACAGACCTGATCAGATATTATCATAATAATGGTCTAGAGTTGGAACCTCTCAGGAAAAAATGCAGGTGATTAGCACCCACAGAAATATAGTAATCACCACATATTCTTCAAGGTTATGGCACACCCATTGAGTGGGGAACTAACATCCTTTTCCTCTCCTAAAGCTGATATTGTGATATTTTACAACTTTATCATTAACCTATTGGTTAAATACATCCCATCAAGCTGCAAATAAATACAAAGACAAACCTAATGCTCTCAACACTTCCTTGTCTCGGTAAAGAAGAGACTCACATTGCATAATAATACAGATGTACAACTCCTTCAAAATCCGCAGTTGTTTTTTTTTATCCCTCGTTATACACAAGCAGATTGGCTACATGCGCTTCAAAGAGGAAACATCAAGATTGTAAAGACAAAGGGGAAGCAGCACCCCAGGACAGACGGGGGAGATAACAAGCGTAAAACACAGAGATAAATAAGAAACAGCAGATATGAACCTCCAGTCAGCAACATACTTACTGCTCTTGCCCATGTCCCCACCGCGTGTAAGCGAGGGGAGTGAAACAAGGTCCACCTCCTCTCTAATTAGAACACAGAAACAGTGTGGTTCAAGGGAGCTTACCGGTACACCAGAGGGGTCAAGGGGCGGAGCGCCGGCCGGGTCCTCGTCGCCGAGCAGCGGCGCGGGCTCGTCGGGCGGCGGGCGGGCCGGGAGGGTGTCGCAGCAGCTGGCGGCCGAGAAGCGCAGGTGGCTCTTGCGCGAGTCGGCCGTGAGCGACACGTCGTGCGAGTAGGACTGCAGGAAGGCGCGCACGCCGTCGATGCCCACGAAGTGCGAGACGGGCACGCCGCGCAAGGCGCCGCTGTCCGGCGGCAGCAGCTGCTGGCGGTGGCAGCGGCGCAGGCGCAGCGCCAGCAGCAGCAGCAGGAAGGCCACGAAGAGGCACGAGACGGCGGCCACGGCCAGCACGAGCCAGCGCGTCAGGCTGGCGGCCGGCTCGCCCGGCGCCGCCGCCTCGTCGGCCGCGCTGCCCAGCTCGGCCAGCAGCTCGGCCACGCTCTCGGCCAGCAGCACGCTCAGCGTGGCCGTGGCCGACAGCGCCGGCCGCCCGTGGTCCCGCACCAGCACCAGCAGGCTGTGGCGCGCCGCGTCGCGGGCCAGCGGCGAGCGCGCCGTGCGCACCTCGCCGCTGTGCAGCCCCACGCGGAACAGCCCCGGCTCCGTGGCCTTGGCCAGCTCGTAGGACAGCCACGCGTTCTGCCCCGCGTCCGCGTCCACCGCCACCACCTTGGCCACCAGCGCGCCGGCCTCCGCCCAGCGCGGCGCCAGCTCCACGCCCGACCAGGCCGCGGCGCCCGAGCCCGCCGCTGCGGCCGGCGGCGGGTACAGCACCTGCGGCGCGTTGTCGTTCTCGTCCACGATCAGCAGCCGCACCGACACGTTGCTGCTCAGCGCCGGCGCGCCGCCGTCCTCCGCCCGCACGCACAGCTGCAGCTCGCGCAGCTGCTCGTAGTCCAAGGAGCGCAGCGCGTACAGCGCGCCCGTCTCCGCCTGCACCGACACGTACGACGACAGCGGCGCGCCCCGCACCCGCCCCTCCGCCAGCCGGTAGCGCACGCGCGCGTTCTGCCCCCAGTCCGCGTCCGTGGCGCGCACCGTCAGCACCAGCGCGCCCGCCGCGTTGTTCTCCGCCAGCCGCGCGCTGTAGCGCTCCTCCGCGAACACCGGCGCGTTGTCGTTCACGTCCAGCACCCGCAGCGCCAGCACCGCGCTGCTCTGCAGCGCCGGCGACCCGCCGTCGGCCGCCCGCACCGTCACGTTGTACTCCGACACCTGCTCCCGGTCCAGCTCGCTCGCTGTCACCACACGGTAGTAGTCTTGATAGGACTTCTCCAGCCGGAACGGGACGTCCTTGTCAATCGAGCATCGCACCTCACCATTCGCCCCCGAGTCCCGATCCTGCACATGCAAGAGGGCCACAACAGTTCCCGGCTGCGCATCCTCCGAGATTTCGTTCAGCTTTGATGTCACTGTCAGTTCAGGCGCATTGTCGTTCACATCTGTCACGGTGATCGTGACTTTTGCAGTGTCGAAAAGAGCTCCACTGTCATGTGCCCGCACCTCCAATTGGTACAAATTGGCTTCCTCGAAGTCCAGGATCCTCAACAGCTTGATCGCTCCAGTTTCAATATTCAGATTGAAAATATCCGATGTCATGTCGGTCGCTTTCTTCAGAAAGTATTTCACATGCCCATTCAGCCCTCGTCAGCGTCAGTGGCCGTGACAGTGACGAGGACAGAGCCCACGGGCACGTCCTCGGGCACACGCACCGTGTACTCCGCCTGGCTGAACACGGGCGCGTTGTCGTTCGCGTCCAGCACCGTCACGCGGATCCGAGCCGTGCCCGTCCGTGCCGGATCGCCGCCGTCGCTCGCCCTCAGTACCAGCTCGTGAAACGCCGCCTCCTCCCGGTCCAGCGCCTTGGCCAGCACCAGCTCGGGACGCTGATCGCCGCCGGGGCCCGCCTGCACGGCCAGCGAGAAGTGCTCGTCACCGCTCAGCTCGTAGCTCTGCAGCGAATTCCGGCCCGAGTCAGCATCATGAGCGTCTGGCAGGGGAAACCGGGACCCATGAGCTGTCATCTCGCTCATTCTCAGCTCTGTTTCTGCCTCTCGGAAGCTGGGCGCGTTGTCGTTAATATCCATGATTTCTACTTCGATTCCGTAAACCTGCATCTGTCCCTCCACTATCAGCTCACAGCGCAGCACGCATTGCTCCACCAGCCGGCACAGCTGCTCTCTGTCGATCCTCTCTGCCGTCACTAAATGTCCCGTCTTCCCGTGCAGAGAGAAGTATTGAGTCCTACCTCTTTCTGTAATGTGGACGCCGCGCTCTATTAGCACCGGCAGCTGCAGGCCCAGATCGTTGCCCACGTCGCCCACGAAGGAGCCCTTGGGCATCTCCTCGGGCACCGAGTAGCGCAGCTGCCCACACGCCGCCTCCCACGCCGCCAGCAGCACGGCCCAGAGCAGAGCTCGCTGCCGCCGGCCCCAGCGCCTCCCCGCCGCGCACATCTCGGCCGCGGAACCGCCGGCACCGCAAACACGTTGGCCGCTCCCCGCCGGTCACTGCGCCGATCCCGCTCCCTCTCTGCTCTCCTCCCGCTTCTTCCGGCACCGCCGACTCTAGCGCAGCACGGTTCCGTAGCACGGAGACGATCGCAGACCGTTCGGTCTCCGAGCCTATTGGGAAGCGAGCGATCGAGCGGGTCCGCAGCGGGCGGGGCTGCAGCGCTCCGAGCTTCCTCTCGCTCCTCTCGGTCAACAGCGGCGCCCGCAGCCTCCTCCCGGCACTGCAGGCACCGAGTGCTGCCCAGCGCTGCTTTGCCCAGGAGCGGGAAGGAGACATTCGCCGCACGCATCTCCTGCTTTTGTCTAGTCGGTGTCTTCTTTTATGGTCGAGCACACCACGACCGTGAGGAAAGCAGAGATGTCTCGAGAGCGGGGCGTTTTTAACTCACAGAAAGATATCATTTGCTTTCGGCGATATAGGTAAAGGAAATGTCTTAATTCTATCCTATAAGTCTAAAAACACGATTTGAAACCGTGCTGCTTGAATGACTAGTAAGACAACAGGAAAACAAAGGAGGTTCACAAATACACAACGAGATGATCAAACACACAACTCTGCCCGCAGGCGTAGCGGAGATATCAGGCTCATTACCCAATGGCAGGAACTTTGCTTTAAATTCTCCAGTACAGACGGGAGATGGTCTAAATTAACTACTGCGCTATAAGTGACTAAGAAGAGGAATTTAAAGGCGGAAGAAGGTGAGGTCTAACACAGCCCCTTACAACTGCTATGAAGTTCGATTGCTCAGGCACCTGCCAAGTGCTCTGGGATGTCTACCTATAAGATATTCATGGGAAAAGAGGACAGGAGGAGAACCTTTGGATACTCAAAGATCATTATTTCCCGACCCCCGATCTCAGACTGTGGGTCCCTGGAGCACTTTTCACTGACTGTACTACAACTAACACGGAATCAGGAAGTATCTGCAGTGAACCTTGCCAGGATAATCTCAGTTAATACACACATTTAATAAATCGTTCTGTAGCAACAAGAAAGGGCTTTCATTTTCTCAAAACCCAAGGTGCAATGAACAGAAGCTTGTTAGTAAAGTAGTAATCCTTTGTTATTCACTTTGGCAAGACATATTTTCAACAAAATACTCTAGAATAGTAGGAGAAGAACTGGATGCCCTAAACACTGGGGACCATGGATAAATGTACAAATGGACTTGATTCAAGTGCTTAAATCGTTATTTTGGTGCATCCCTCTGACACTTAATAGAAATTTTCCCGATCTCACCGGCCTGTCCTTGTAAAAACCGATAGAAGAACTAATGAGAAAAAACGGAGGACAATTTAAACAAGGTACAAAATAGCCTCTCTTTCTGTAAAAACCAGAGAGGATGAAAACTAGCTCTATTTTTTTTTTTCGTTTTTTTGACACTTAGTACACTTTCACTTGCGAATGAAAGAATGATCAGGAATGTAAAAAAAGACTGAAGTACCACACAGGATGGAAAAACACTATTAACAACAGCTAAATGCTCCTACCACTATTCCCGTTCCTGTCATTTCGACAGCAGAATTCCCACAGAATTGGCGACATTCTCGTCTTTCTCACAACTAGTGAATTACCTGACACTCTCCATTCACCTAATCCCACTCTCAGGTTGCCTTTAAGAGTATAATAATGAAAAGGAAGACTTAGCAGAAGGGTTGTATCCTGCAATCAACCAGCATCCATGAGCGCAATATGTAGAAAAAAAAAAGTAGATTAGGAAAGAAGAATCCCAAGCATCAAGTGTCAATTTTGTTTTTCCCAAATCCGTCATAGACATACAGCGCATTTTCCTCTCTAGAGTAAGGATTCGCCGTTACCATTACTACTAATACAAATTAAATTCAATGTGAAAGTTCTAGGCAACAACATCCATTAGAAAATGAAACATATACAACCGAATAAACAATAATTGCCGCCACTAATTGCTTACTCTTCAAGGGTGCAGTGAACCAGCGATATCATCCCGTCAGGCAGACACACAGAAGCACACCTCACCCATATCAACCAAGGGAAATAGGAGGAAAAAAGGACAAGGCTTCGAAACAGCTCAAGGACAATAGCAACATTTACAGATTTACAGACCTGCGGTAGGTCGGGGTTGGCAGGTACCTCTCCCTCGACTGCGCTGCTGTTCAGGCTCGGCTTGTCGCAGGAATCGCCGCCCAGAAGCTCCTCCGCCGACAGGATGGGCACCGGCGGCGGCGGCGGCCAAGCGGCCTCGGGCAGGGCGCGGGCCGGCGGCGGCACGCACAGGTTGTAGGAGTAGGGCAAGGTGCCCTCGCAGAAGTCGGCCGGGAAGGCGGCGCCGGCCAGGGAGAAGCGCTGCGCGCCCAGGCAGCGCAGCACGGCGGGCGGCCCGGCCCGGCGCAGCCGCGCCAGCACGGCCAGCGCCACGCTCAGCACCAAGAGCGCCGAGAGCAGCGCCAGCGCCAGCACCAGGTAGAACTGCAGCTCGGCCGCCGCCGCCGCCTCGGCGCCCGCCGGCCGCTCGCTCAGCTCCGGCAGCGCCTCCTGCAAGCTGTCGGCCAGCAGCACGTGCAGCGTGGCCGTGGCCGAGAGCGCCGGCTGCCCGTGGTCCTTGACCACGGCCACCAGCCGCTGCTTGGCCGCGTCCCGCTCGGCCACGGCGCGCGCCGTGCGCACCTCGCCGCTGTGCAGCCCCACGCGGAACAGCGCCGGCTCCGACGCCTGCACCAGCTCGTAGGACAGCCACGCGTTGCGCCCCGCGTCCGCGTCCACCGCCACCACCTTGGCCACCAGGTAGCCGGCCTGGGCCGAGCGCGGAACCACCTCGAAAGGCGGCGCCGCCCCTGCCGCAGCCTCTCCCGCCGCCGCCGCGGGCCAGAGCACCCTGGGCGCGTTGTCGTTGCGGTCCAGCACGAAGACGCGCACCGTGGCCGTGGAGCTGCGCGCCGGCGAGCCGCCGTCCTGCGCCCGCACGGCCACCGTGAACTCGCGGCACTGCTCGTAGTCCAAGGAGCGCTGCGCGTACAGCGCGCCGCTCCGCGCCTCCACCGACACCAGCGGCGCCGCGCCCGCCGCGCCCGCGCTGCCGCCCGCCAGCCAGTAGCTCACGCGCCCGTTGGCGCCCGCGTCCGCGTCCCGCGCCTGCACGCGCAGCACCAGCGCGCCCGCCGCGTTGTTCTCCGCCACGTACGCGCTGTACGCCGCCTCCTCGAACACCGGCGCGTTGTCGTTCACGTCCGACACCTCCAGCACCAGCTCCCTGCTGCTCCACAGCGCCGGCCTGCCCCGGTCCCGGGCCACCACCGTCACGCGCTGCTCGGACGCCTGCTCGCGGTCCAGCGCGCCCGATGTCACCACCTTGTACGAGCCGCCCGGGGACGCCACGATCGACAGCGGCGCCTCTCCCGACAGCTCGCACGACACCTGACCGTTCTCGCCGGAGTCCAAGTCATTTACATTCAAAAGAGCCACCACGGTCCCGGCAGGCGCGTCCTCAGGCACCGGGCTCGAGAGCGACAGAATTGTGATCTCAGGAGGATTGTCATTCACGTCCAGCACCTCCACCTCCACCTTGCAGTGTGCCACCAAACCGCCGCCATCCGTCGCCTCCACAGCCAGGCTAAACGCACGCGTGTCCTCGAAGTCCAGCGCCTCTTGCAGGGTGATCATTCCTCGCTCAGCATCCACCATGAACTTCTGAAGCACCTTGGCCGGCATTTTCCCGAAGCCATAAGTGATGTGGGCGTTGGTGCCGGCGTCGGCGTCTGAGGCAGAGATGTTCACCACCGTTGCTCCCGGAGGCGTGTCCTCGCGCAGGCTGACGCGGTACCGGTCCTGCGCGAACACGGGTGGGTTGTCATTGGCGTCGGTGACATTGATCCAGAGCTGGGCGGTGCCAGTCCGGGGCGGGTCTCCGCCATCCAGCGCAGTCAGCAGCAGACGCAGGCTCGGGTCTGTCTCCCGGTCCAGTGCACGGCGCAGCACCAACTCCGCCGATTTGCTGCCGTCTTGGCTCTCCTTCACCTCCACCGTGAAATACCCGTTGGTCTCCAGCTCGTAGCCCTGCAGCGAGTTACTACCCACGTCCGGATCCTCTGCCATGCCCAAGTAAAACCGAGCGCCGGGTGAAGTCAATTCGTTGATCTCCAGCTGGAAACTGTTTTGCAAGAACCGCGGTGTGTTGTCATTCACGTCCTCGATGGATACCTCGACGTGGAAAATGTTCAGCGGGTTGTGCACCAGCGCCTCGAAGCTGACAGAGCAGGTCGGCGACGCGCCGCACATCTCCTCCCGGTCCAGCCTCTCGTTCACGTACAGGTTCCCGTTCTCCTCATTCACCGTGAAGTATTTCAGCTGCTTCTTGCCGGCAGACGCCACCTGCAGCTTGCGCGCCGGCAGCTGGTCCGCGCTGAGCCCCAGGTCCCGCGCCAGCGGCCCCACGAGCGAGCCTCTGCCCAGCTCCTCGGGGATGGCGTAGCGGAGCCGCTCGGCCGCCGCCCGGCACCACACGCACAGCAGCAGCGCGCCCAGCAGCGCTCGCCCGCCGCCCGGCCCGCGCCTCTGCCGCCGCCTCACCGCCATTCTCTGCCCACTGCGCTCGCCGCGCTCCTGCCTCCTGCCGCTGCCCTGCCTCCCTTCCAGCCGCTCTCGCCGCCCAAAACAGACACCGCTGAAAGGCACCGAGGTCGCCGCGCCGCCTCTCGCCGCCTCTCGCCGCTGCTGTTGGCGGTGCCGCTGCCGCTGTGGCCGGCGCCGGGCGAGCGAGCAGCCTGCGGGGGCAGGACGCTGCGGCGGCGGCGGCGGCGGCTCCAGCGCCGCTCGGCGGCGGCCAACAGCGACACCCGGAGGCGCCGCCGCGACACTGCAGCCGCCGCATGGCCGCGCTCAAGGGGGCCCGGCTTTGGGCGGGGCTCAGCGGCTGCACCGGCCCCGGGGGCTCTGCCCCACTGCAAACGGCCAGAGCAGGAGCTCGTGCTTAGCGACAAGCAGGAACCCTTATGATTACAGCACCAATATCCGTGTAATAACGATCTAATTATTTGTAGCTGCAATAAACATGGAAACAAGTATTACACCTTATCAAAGGTTTTCTGCACTCTCTGGTTTGAGATGGCACAAATATCAGAAATAAAATATGTGTTCCCAAAGCACAAATTGCTTCTCTCATGCACAAAGAATTGAAGCCAAAATCTGAAAAGAAGACTGCTGAGATGTTTTACAATTTAATTGTTCCAGTGGTCCCCGAGATATTGTTTGCCCATCACCTGCGCAAAACCGGTGTGAATCAAAAGGACATTTATCCTGTGATTAACACCTGTAGATTAATGTGAAGCAATGGATCTGCTCTCAGATAAATCCCAGTGTACCTACATACTTGACAGAGAATAACAAAGTGCAAAGCAGTGCAGACTCTGCCTGTGTATATCATCACACTGACTCTCCTTCTATCCAGAAAACCTTCTGTGCTTTTGGTGGAAACTCAAAAATTAGGCCTGCTACAATAATTCATTTTTTATTTCCATTGTTTTGATTTTCCTAACCTCTAGGCAAAATCTCCCCGATCCGTTTTAGGACTGCAAAATCAGCTGAATGGTTTTCAATGAATTCTGAAGATTCATATAAAAACCCCAAACTTCCATCTGACCTCATCAGAGAGGGGGAGATATTTCAGTGCTGTGATTTTCTGGTGCTTTACTACAACACAGCCTTAAAAATTCTTTCCCAGAACACCTGGAAACTCACTCAAGGCCTCAAGGTGCAAGCTAGGCAAGCTGCAGGAATATTAAAGGGCTATGATTTCTTTCTGACTGGACTAAATGACTTTTCTAAGCAGCAGAACAACAGAAATCCTTGGCACTTATTAAATCAAAAAACCAAACCAAATACCTCCCACTGCCATACATGGGGCCAATCATTGGCCACTGTGACACATCAGGGTCTGTGCAGTGCAGGAAGTCACAGAGAGCAGCACGTAGCTGTGTAGACCTCAGAGACACAAGAAGAATCCCAAGGTAAGTGGAATTGGACAGCAGCATTTTACAGTACCCACTTGAGTTAAGCAATTTTTCATTTTCCACACACACAACATTCTGTCTTCATTTGGTTCTCAAGGGCAGTTACTATTTCCTGCAAAGCAGCACTCACAAGTGGGAAGGAAACATGAACCATGGCCTTCCAGAAAACAGAGCCTGAACTGAGATCCAACGTGGAAAACGTAATTACCACTTTCATGAACTCTCTATCAAGCTATGCACTTCCTCTTTTTTATCATATGCATGGATGCACAGAGATGTGACTGCTCCTAACTTCATTTTTACATCTCTTAACATATGACAAAATTAGAACACAGATGTACCCCCCTCACATGTCCTCATTCCACATCAGCTGTAATAACATGTCATGAAAAGAAAACCACACAAGCAAGGCAGGGATGAATTAGGAGTGTTTTCAGAGAAACTCACCAGGAGGAAATCTCAGGCTTCTCTGTGGGCAAGGAAATTCATTCCCCAGAGCCCCTGAAACCCACTGAAGTCTCAGGTTGGAAGTGAGACCTTGAAATCTTGTTCTGGACTACCAGTGTGACTTCATTTCATTAAACTCTCAAGAGCTCTCATCAGCTTTTCTACTCTGTGGCCTGCTCATGTCCCACAGATTTGAAGGCCTAATTTTAAAGGCCTCACTCTAAAGGCCTCACTCTAAAGGCCTCACTCTAAAGGCCTCACTCTAAAGGCCTCACTCTAAAGGCCTCACTCTAAAGGCCTCACTCTAAAGGCCTCCTCACTCTAAAGGCCTCACTTGTGTCAGATCTAACAAGTACACAAGACACATATCTAATATCTAGAGGTAAAGAACTCCAAGTAATTCCTTTGGAGGAAAAGCAAAGAAAAATGCACAGAACCACGACTATGTGATCAATACAACAGCTAAGGAAAACTGAATATTTACACTACAACTTTAGATATTTCACAACTCTTCCACCAGCCTTGTCTCTGCACAGGTAGAATGCTCAGACATCACCCAACAAGGACCCCTTTGCAGACAGACACCACTGCAAGAAGTTTTCCACACAACTTCTCTCCTGTTATGGAGAACAGGGATCACAACACAGGTCCGCACATATGGACTCTGCTCATCACTGATACTTGAAGAAATGTAAAATGTCTAAACAGTCATAAGTAATATACAGCTCAGTTAAAGACTCAGATCAGGATCAACACAAAGATGACATCATTCTTCTGAAGCACATGGACAGTTTTGACTATAGGTCACTTTGGAACCATTCATGTGAAGTTGATGTCCACATCCAAGAGCTACCACTCACAGGGAAGAGCTGTTATCAGACATGACAGAGGATAAAATGAGTGACTTTCTGGCACGTGCTTCAAATAAAAAGCCCCAAACCCAGACTTTGCTGGTAAATTAAGATTCTCCCATCCCTACAATCCTACCAATTTCAACACCAACAAAACAACAGCAGTAACATCAACAAGCAAGAGCCATTAACAACATCTGAAGGTTTGCTCAAAGCTTGGAAAAGCTTAGTACAAACACAGTGAAATGCCACATCATAACTGTAACAAGGACATATAGCTGGGGAAATGACATTTCCCACAGCATTTCTTAGGCACACAAGCCCTGAAGCATGCACTGCCCTAGGCATTGCTTGCAGACAAATTCATTGGAGGATTGCCATCCTTTTCTGGACACAGGAAAAGGGCACTTGGTGTAAGTGGCACAGGCCTTGGCACACCAAGATCACAGAACCCCCCTTTGCTTGCTTAGGGGCCCATCTCTCCCTGGGAACAATCTCTCCCTGACTGTTCAGCATGAGTATGTTACAAGTAAGATCAGTGACTCTAGAGACATTTTCAGATAGAGTTTCAGGCACTCACAGGCCCACCTCTACCTGGTCATGACAAACAAGTCAACAGTTAAACTATCATTCACAGAGAGCACACCATTACAGAAAAGCACACTTGTGAATCCACAGCTTGGCCATTTATAATCTGAGCATATTCATTCTATGTAGTCCAGCATTGGACCATGGATATTAAAAACACACCTGCTTTCTCTCCAACAGTGCTTCCTCACACACTGCACCTGCAAGAGTCTCCTCAAACTCGTTACAGACTGTTTGGTTCTCTCTGATGGTTGCCATTAGCTGAGGTACTCCACTGCAAGAAAAGTTGCAGAGACAACTAACCATGGCTAACATTTAACTTCTTAACGTGTACAAGTGAGAAATAAGGCAATTGCTCCCATTAAAATTTTAAGGAAACACATCTATGAATGTCTTTTCCTGTCGAGTTGTAGAAGTTAAAGGCATGTATAGGACAACGAGGCAAATGTAAGAGATATGATCAGATACTACCAGATGCAAAGGCCGATCTTAAGTTCAGTACAAAGAACAAGACAAGAAGATAACATCTGCAGAAATGTAGGGATCACGCTCATCTAGATTAAGGCTCTTGGAGAAAATACATAATCTAGGTATTAAAAGTAGGGATGTAATGAATTTCCTTATTGCAACGCTCCCATTGTGACATTTCAGATTAGAATATATATGGCTACTCATTATATATATTGGCTATACATTAAATACATTACGATACGTTAAAAGCATTACAATAACCTATAAACACACCTGTTCTCAATTGAACTGAAGTAATATCTGTTAAGCCGCACATATTTGGGAAGGAGAAAATTGCATTACATTATACTACAAATCAACACTGAAAACGCATCGTATCTTATCCTTTATCTTATCTTATCATCTTATCTATCTCTTAAGATTCTTTCAAACACAGAGCCCAGTATTTGCATCTCCTGCTTCTAAAATCTTGCATGTTGTGTCTCGACCTTGATCCTTTGAAAGCAGTTTCCATCAAAATACCAGATATTCAGAGGGTTTCCCTTACACATGAACCAGGATAACCTACAGCCTTCAAACAGGTATCTCTACAGCTCCCTACTAAGAGGGAAGAAATATTTTTCTGTCAAATACATCTCAGAGAAGTAGCGGAAAGGAGGTGAAACTTGATTACTTGACCATCAAAAGATATTGAGGCAGGGAGGATCATATGATACAGAAACAACTCCATTTAGAAAAACCCTCCAGCCAAGAGCAGTCTCCCTTATCATGCGTCCCTCACAAACTGGAAAGCCAAGACCATGGTGTAGCAATAGGCCACGCAATCAGCACAGCCCTAAAAGATACTTTCCCTTCCATGCCAGCAAACATGACTCTGCAGGACGCGGAAAAGAGTAGAGAAGCAATAGAAGAAAGAGTGGCCGAGAAAAACTCGTACGGGGAACTCACCGGGACAGAGGCAGAATCCGCGGGGAGGGCGCCGGCCGGGTCCTCGCCCCCGAGCAGCGGCGCGGGCTCGTCGGGCGGCGGGCGGGCCGGGAGGGTGTCGCAGCAGCTGGCGGCCGAGAAGCGCAGGTGGCTCTTGCGCGAGTCGGCCGTGAGCGACACGTCGTGCGAGTAGGACTGCAGGAAGGCGCGCACGCCGTCGATGCCCACGAAGTGCGAGACGGGCACGCCGCGCAAGGCGCCGCTGTCCGGCGGCAGCAGCTGCTGGCGGTGGCAGCGGCGCAGGCGCAGCGCCAACAGCAGCAGCAGGAAGGCCACGAAGAGGCACGAGACGGCGGCCACGGCCAGCACGAGCCAGCGCGTCAGGCTGGCGGCCGGCTCGCCCGGCGCCGCCGCCTCGTCGGCCGCGCTGCCCAGCTCGGCCAGCAGCTCGGCCACGCTCTCGGCCAGCAGCACGCTCAGCGTGGCCGTGGCCGACAGCGCCGGCCGCCCGTGGTCCCGCACCAGCACCAGCAGGCTGTGGCGCGCCGCGTCGCGGGCCAGCGGCGAGCGCGCCGTGCGCACCTCGCCGCTGTGCAGCCCCACGCGGAAGAGCCCCGGCTCCGTGGCCTTGGCCAGCTCGTAGGACAGCCACGCGTTCTGGCCCGCGTCCGCGTCCACCGCCACCACCTTGGCCACCAGCGCGCCGGCCTCCGACCAGCGCGGCGCCAGCTCCACGCCCGACCAGGCCGCGGCGCCCGAGCCCGCCGCTGCGGCCGGCGGCGGGTACAGCACCTGCGGCGCGTTGTCGTTCTCGTCCACGATCAGCAGCCGCACCGACACGTTGCTGCTCAGCGCCGGCGCGCCGCCGTCCTCCGCCCGCACGCACAGCTGCAGCTCGCGCAGCTGCTCGTAGTCCAAGGAGCGCAGCGCGTACAGCGCGCCCGTCTCCGCCTGCACCGACACGTACGACGACAGCGGCGCGCCCCGCACCCGCCCCTCCGCCAGCCGGTAGCGCACGCGCGCGTTCTGCCCCCAGTCCGCGTCCGTGGCGCGCACCGTCAGCACCAGCGCGCCCGCCGCGTTGTTCTCCGCCAGCCGCGCGCTGTAGCGCTCCTCCGCGAACACCGGCGCGTTATCGTTCACGTCCAGCACCCGCAGCGCCAGCACCGCGCTGCTCTGCAGCGCCGGCGACCCGCCGTCGGCCGCCCGCACCGTCACGTTGTACTCCGACACCTGCTCCCGGTCCAGCTCGCTCGCTGTCACCACGCTGTAGTAGCTGCCGTGAGAGCTTTGAAGCCGGAACGGGGCGCCCCCGTCAAGCGAGCAGCGCACCTCGCCATTCGCCCCCGAGTCCAGATCCTCCACATACAACAGGGCCACCACGGTCCCCGTCGGGGAGTCTTCGGAAATTGCGCTCAGTGCTGATCGTACTGAAATCTCGGGCTTATTGTCGTTGACGTCTGTCACTGTGATAATAACTTTCGCCGTGTCCAAAAGCTCTCCCCCGTCATGTGCCTGAACCTCAAGTTCGTGGGAGGAGATTTCTTCGAAATCCAAGTCGTCCTTAACAGTTATTTCTCCTGCCTCACTGTCGAGATAAAAAAGTTCTGAGGCTCTGTCTGAAATTTTATGGAAGCGGTACTTCACTTGCCCATTCAGACCCTCGTCGGCGTCAGTGGCCGTGACAGTGACGAGGACAGAGCCCACGGGCACGTCCTCGGGCACACGCACCGTGTACTCCGCCTGGCTGAACACGGGCGCGTTGTCGTTCGCGTCCAGCACCGTCACGCGGATCCGAGCCGTGCCCGTCCGTGCCGGATCGCCGCCGTCGCTCGCCCTCAGCACCAGCTCGTGAAACGCCGCCTCCTCCCGGTCCAGCGCCTTGGCCAGCACCAGCTCGGGACGCTGATCGCCGCCGGGGCCCGCCTGCACGGCCAGCGAGAAGTGCTCGTCACCGCTCAGCTCGTAGCTCTGCAGGGAATTCTGGCCCCAATCTGGGTCTTGTGCTTCTCGGAGGGGAAATCGCGATCCCGGCGATGTCATCTCGCTCACTCTCAATTCTTTTTCCGTCTCTCGGAAGCTGGGCTCGTTGTCGTTAATATCCGTTATTTCCACTTCTATTTCATAAAATTTCATTTCCCCCTCCACTATCAGCTCACAGCGCAGCACGCATTGCTGCACACTCTTGCACAGCTGTTCTCTGTCGATTCTTTGGGCCGTCACTAAACGTCCCGTTCTCTCCTGCAAAGCGAAATACTGTGTCCTACCCTTGGAGACAACACGGACAGCATTATCGCTGATCTCCGGCAGCTGCAGCCCCAGGTCCTTGGCCACGTCGCCCACGAAGGAGCCCTTGGGCATCTCCTCGGGCACCGAGTAGCGCAGCTGCCCCCACGCCGCCTCCCACGCCGCCAGCAGCACGGCCCAGAGCAGAGCTCGCTGCCGCCGGCCCCAGCGCCTCCCCGCCGCGCACATCTCGGCCGCGGAACCGCCGGCACCGCAGCACCGCCGATCCAATCCCGCTGCCACTCAATGCTCTCAGCTCCTGCACCGTGAGCTGCCGCGGGTTGCTCCGCGTGACTCCAGAATGGACCAGCACTGCCGGGATTATCGGGGACCGCTGGTTCGGACAGGGAGCGAGTGACCGAGTGAGCCGATCCGCAGCGGGCGGGGCTGCCGGTAGCGCTCCGAGCTTCCTCTCGCTCCTCTCGGTCAACAGCGGCGCCCGCAGCCTCCTCCCAGTACTGCAGGCAGGCAGTGAAATGTAATGTATTTATTTTAATACGACGGACGGAGTATTACGAGTCCTAACACAGTAATACAAAAGCAGAACTTTCATCACAAATATTTGTAGAAGACATGATGGAATAACCGGCGCAAGGGTAGCGAAAGAAAACCGTCTCTGATATACAGCTGTATGTTACTTCATCACTCTGTGCCAACCCTTATTTACAGCTACCCAGGATGCAGGAAAACTCCTGTAATGAACCGATCCGTTTATACGTAATTATATTCAATCAATTCATTCTATGATCCCAGGAAGTGATTTCTTTTCTCAGAAGTTAAGATGTAAAGGGTTGACCCTCGTTAGGAAAACCTTGTTCTAATTATTGCTTATTCATGTAGCTATGGTACATTTTCAACAAAATACTTTAAGGGAGCGGGAAAAGAGAAGCACAGCTGCACACCTTAGACTCTGATGGCCTTTGATAAATTTTCAAGTATAGCTGATTCAAGTGCCTAAAGTGTCAATTGGCGAATCTCCTACACATTTGATATCTATATTTGGATCTGAGAGCCTTATTATCCTCTTAAACAGACATGCATAAGAAATACTTATGGGGAGGGAGGGGTGGTAGGGAGAACCAACCAAAAAGCAAACAAACAAAGAAACAAAACCCGTAAGAGAACGATTCTCTATACAGGGTCCAAACACCTCTCTTTTCGTAAAAAGAATAAGAAAATATTCTGAGACAAAAACAAAACAAAACAAAACAAAAAACAACAAACAAAAAAACCAAAACAAAACAAAACAAAAAACACCAAACAAACAACAAAAAAAAACCAACCCGATTTTTTCCTCTGTTTGAGACCTCAGTCTTCATCTAAACCTGTGTATGAAGGAAATATTAGGAATGGTAAAAAAAAAAAAAAAAAAAAAAAGAGCGAACTACCAGCCAGAATGGAAAAAGAAAACTAGCAAAATGACCTCGCCCGACTAATGGTACAGGTCCTGCCATTTCTGCAACAGTGATCACCGAAAAGCTGAGTGCCAGTCTCTTCTTTTACTCCGGATGGAGAACCTGTCACTTTTCTATCCATGAGAAACGAGTCTTTCTGGAGTCCAAGACCAAAAAAGCGTTAAACAAGGGGTATGTGGCCAGCTTTTAACCATGTCCCAGAATACACTTTCGGGATAAACAGATCACTAAGGAAAAATCTGCAGTAGCTAGTATCTGCATTATTTCCCTGATTCCTTCATTAAGAACCGCGAATCTCCTGCATAGTTATGATTCCCCGTCGCAGTTATTAATTAATACGATTTTAGTCAGCTCAAGAGATGCAGACAAAACCTCTCTGATGAATCTCAAGCTCTGGCCACCGCAGAATCAAGTGCTATGGCTAACTGCCTGTTCTTAGAAGAAGAAATCACCCCGTTCTTCCATTCCTTCTCGGAGACGTGGGCCAGCCATTCCCACCTACACTACCCGGGGAAACCCAAGGAAAGGAGAACAACGGTTCGGAAAGATCCAAGGGGAACAGCAGGAACTCGCGACTCTGCAGAAAGAACTGCAGAGATAAATAATGACGTGAATCAGTAAGCAACCCCGCCTACCATTCCTGAAGAAAACTTAGCCCCAAATACATTCGACACTCTTCCGGCAGGGAGGAACAACCTGAAAATTCTCCTCTCATGTCGAAAATGCACATATATCAGGAAAAAAACAAAACAAAACAACAAAACAAACCAAAACCAAGTAACAAGTAAACACATTGCCCATCCTCCCAACAAACCAAAAGTTATAGTTCCCTTTTTGGAATTCTGTCACAGAGAATCAGACGATCTCCTTCTGCAGAGCAAGAATCCGTGTTCTACATTGAACTGACAAATAATTGCTAAATAAAATATTTGAAAAACCGTGACTGGGAAATATACATCCATCCCGTAAATACTGCCTTTTCTGCAGCAGCATTCCCTCAAAATATGGGACATTTCACGACAATTTTGGAAACAGGATTAAAACCCGGGTTTGCATCAGACAAATAAAAACAGAAGAAAAAACAGTCAACCTCACTAGACGTACAATGTGTGAAGCAGCCTTCTCTCAAAAAACGGGAGGGCAAGCAGAAGAGGGTTAGAACAACATGTAACTTCTCAACCATTAGAGCAAGATGTGTGTTCCCTTCCGGAGAAAATACTGAAATAGTATTGATCAACAGATAATGTCCAGATCTCGACAAAGGTATCATCTGGAGAAAAAAGGTATTATCTGGGGGAAAAGAGAAAGCCTGTTAAGAAAGGCTCAAGGAAAGAGCTTACGGTTTCACAGACCTGCGGTAGGTCGGGATTGGCAGGCACCTCTCCCTCGCCGGCGCTGCTGTTGGAGATCTGCTTCTCCAGAGGCTCCCCGCCCAGAAGCTCCTCCGCCGACAGGATGGGCACCGGCGGCGGCGGCGGCCAAGCGGCCTCGGGCAGGGCGCGGGCCGGCGGCGGCACGCACAGGTTGTAGGAGTAGGGCAAGGTGCCCTCGCAGAAGTCGGCCGGGAAGGCGGCGCCGGCCAGGGAGAAGCGCTGCGCGCCCAGGCAGCGCAGCACGGCGGGCGGCCCGGCCCGGCGCAGCCGCGCCAGCACGGCCAGCGCCACGCTCAGCACCAAGAGCGCCGAGAGCAGCGCCAGCGCCAGCACCAGGTAGAACTGCAGCTCGGCCGCCGCCGCCGCCTCGGCGCCCGCCGGCCGCTCGCTCAGCTCCGGCAGCGCCTCCTGCAAGCTGTCGGCCAGCAGCACGTGCAGCGTGGCCGTGGCCGAGAGCGCCGGCTGCCCGTGGTCCTTGACCACGGCCACCAGCCGCTGCTTGGCCGCGTCCCGCTCGGCCACGGCGCGCGCCGTGCGCACCTCGCCGCTGTGCAGCCCCACGCGGAACAGCGCCGGCTCCGACGCCTGCACCAGCTCGTAGGACAGCCACGCGTTGCGCCCCGCGTCCGCGTCCACCGCCACCACCTTGGCCACCAGGTAGCCGGCCTGGGCCGAGCGCGGAACCACCTCGAAAGGCGGCGCCGCCCCTGCCGCAGCCTCTCCCGCCGCCGCCGCCGCCGCGGGCCAGAGCACCCTGGGCGCGTTGTCGTTGCGGTCCAGCACGAAGACGCGCACCGTGGCCGTGGAGCTGCGCGCCGGCGAGCCGCCGTCCTGCGCCCGCACGGCCACCGTGAACTCGCGGCACTGCTCGTAGTCCAAGGAGCGCTGCGCGTACAGCGCGCCGCTCCGCGCCTCCACCGACACCAGCGCCGCCGCGCCCGCCGCGCCCGCGCTGCCGCCCGCCAGCCAGTAGCTCACGCGCCCGTTGGCGCCCGCGTCCGCGTCCCGCGCCTGCACGCGCAGCACCAGCGCGCCCGCCGCGTTGTTCTCCGCCACGTACGCGCTGTACGCCGCCTCCTCGAACACCGGCGCGTTGTCGTTCACGTCCGACACCTCCAGCACCAGCTCCCTGCTGCTCCACAGCGCCGGCCTGCCCCGGTCCCGGGCCACCACCGTCACGCGCTGCTCGGACGCCTGCTCGCGGTCCAGCGCGCCCGATGTCACCACCTTGTACGAGCCGCCCGACGACGCCACGATCGACAGCGGCGCCTCTCCCGACAGCTCGCACGACACCTGACCGTTCTCGCCCGAGTCTCTGTCCCGCACTTTCAGCAGGGCTACCACAGTGCCCACCGGCGCGTCCTCGGCTACTGGGCTGGACACGGACGTCAGGGTCACCTCGGGAGCGTTGTCATTCACGTCCAGCACTTCCACCTCCACCTTGCAGTGTGCCACCAAACCGCCACCGTCCCTTGCTTCCACAGCCAGGCTGAAAGCGCGCGTATCTTCAAAATCCAGTGCCTCCTGGAGTGTGATCATTCCTCTCTCTCCATCCACCATGAACTTCTGAAGCACTTTAGCCGGCATTTCTCCGAAGCCATAGGTTATGTGGGCGTTGGTGCCGGCATCGGCATCAGAGGCAGAGATGTTCAGCACCGTTGATCCCGGAGGCGTGTCCTCGCGCAGGCTGACGCGGTACCGGTCCTGCGCGAACACGGGTGGGTTGTCATTGGCGTCGGTGACGTTGATCCAGAGCTGGGCGGTGCCAGTTTGGGGCGGGTCTCCGCCATCCAAAGCCGTCAGCACTAACCGCAGGCTGTTCGCTTTCGCGGTCCAGTGCACGGCGCAGCACCAGCTCTGCGAACTTGCTGCCGTCCTGGCTTTCTTTCACCTCCACTGCGAAGTACTTATTGGCCTCCAGCTCGTAGCCTTTTAGCGAGTTACTGCCCACGTCCGCATCCTCTGCCATGCCCAAGTAAAACCGGGCACCGGGAGAAGTCAACTCGTTGATCTCAAGCTGGAAGTTTTCTCTCAAGAAATGCGGCGCATTGTCGTTCACGTCTTGGATATCCACTTCGACATGGAAGATGTTCAGCGGGTTGTGCACCAGCGCCTCGAAGCTGACGGAGCAGGTCGCCGACTCCCCGCACATCTCCTCCCGGTCCAGCCTCTCATTCACGTACAAGTTCCCGTTCTCCTCATTCACCGTGAAGTATTGCTTCTCCTCGCTCAGCCGCAGCTTGCGCGCCGGCAGCTGGTCCGCGCTGAGCCCCAGGTCCCGCGCCAGCGGCCCCACGAGCGAGCCTCTGCCCAGCTCCTCGGGGATGGCGTAGCGGAGCCGCTCGGCCGCCGCCCGGCACCACACGCACAGCAGCAGCGCGGCCAGCAGAGCGACCCGCCCAGCGCCTGCCCAGCCCTGCGCTGCCGATCTGACCTGCATTCCCTGCTTTCCTGAAGGGTATTCTGTGGACGGGTAAAAATTAGCCTTTCCGGCTGAACCAGTATTCGAGATAAATAAATAGAAGAAATCGCTTTTGCTGGTCGGAGGACGGGCTGAGTCGAGCGGTTCCTGCTTTTCTCTCTGTTCTGCGCAGTGCGGGGCAGCGCTGCGCGGGCGCCGGGGAGGAGCCGACGGCTGAGCAGCTTCTCCGCCTTGGCCAACAGTGACACCCTGAGTCCGCGCCTGAGAACCGCAGAGTTCAAGGACAAGTACAGCCCGAATGTCCTGCCCTGCATTCCCTTGCATCGGGAAGGATAAGAAAATACAGATATTGTCAGGAGTGAGAAACAGAAAATCTATCACTACTGAAACCGTGCATCTAGGAATTACTGCTGTCTGAATTGCTTACACTTGCAAGTCTTCTGTCGGCCAGATCCTCTCCTTTTTCTTGAGGGATGTGGGGCAGGATCTTGGTCTCTGCCCCCACTGTCAGCTTACTGATCTCTAGGGTGGGGTGCTCGGTGTCCCCGCTGCCATCGTGCCGCCTCCGTGAGGGAAAAGGCAAGGTGGATCGAACACTGAAACACTGCTTTGGGTAGTGGGTTTATTTACAATGGCTGAGGTTCCCAGCTACGGCTAAGCTTACCCGCTTTGAACAGTGGTCGTTGATGGACAAGCAAAGCCGGGAATCCCAGGCTCCGAGAACACCACAGAGGTCACATCACACCTGATCCCATCTCTTTCGACATTCAAAGCTCAGCATCATCTTATCAGTACCCATACAACCCAACCCCGAATTACTTTTGTGTGTATCCCACAAACCACTCCCTGATACCCTAAACAGGCAGATAGTAGCTGGTCTCAGGCGTTAAAAAACATTTCCTGGGAAATGTCGGCGACAGCTATGGTTTTTTGAACAACCAAGAGTAAACAGACAGATTCCTTGCGAAAAGCCGTTTTATTTTACCTGTAAATTAGATCCTCGTCTCTTTTACAGTAAAGAAAAAAATCGCCAAAGCCATAAACAAAAAATAACAACAAAAAATCCTGAAGGAAGGCTGTGTATCATCACAGCCCCTCATGCAGAAGACAAGGAGAGGTTAGAAAACTCTCCACACTGTCTACTCCATGGAGTTGCTCTGACACTTTCTCCAGCCCTAGGTCTCTGAGGTGCCAATGTCAAGCTATCCTCGCTGGACCAGTAATGTCTCGTTAGAAAATACATTTTCCTGCTAATTGTGGTATTCATCTAGTGAAGGATAATTCCTTTCCATCCAGCTGAACCTATACACAACTTCTGGTAAGAAATTAACATTCTGTCAGAACAAGATGTGGATTTGAATTTGTAATGTTTCAGAAGCGCGCAAGACTGTGAGCATCTCCACAAGATATTGAGAGATGGATGTGGTTTTTTACATGTGGAAAGGGAATTCTGTTGAAATATTTAGCAGTCAATTCCCTGCCTCCTATATGGCGAGAATTGCCTGTAACAAGCCAGACACACATTTTCATGCATCACACACTGAAACACGGTCCAAATCCGTGTTTTCAAGATTAACTCGAATTCCAAAATTACCTTTAGTATGAATAGATAGTAATGAATCGTACTTTGCATTTAAACATTTTCTTCATCTATATGCTAGTAAATATACTTTATTTCGAAGACTATGCCTGCACAGTAATCGACCATTTGTATCCAATCCAGAGGTTAAGTCAAGAAACCCAGCTGTGGGAAAAAAACTCGATCAAAGGAACTCTTCACCAATTAGTACGGGTCTCTTCAAATGCCCTTAAGAAGGATTGAAGGATTCGTTTGTTGAAGGAGGATATGGAAGAAATCTGGGACTTCAATGTGTCGGCTTTCAAGCTACAAGATCCCCGAATTCAACCGGAATTTGAGAGCTGATAAAGGAAATTACACTGAATTGCTTCGACCCGGGTGCTAGCAAGTATTCAAACAATTTCAAAGACCGTCAGTAGAGAACCAAAGAATGAGATTTCCTTATGAAGTTACACATGCAACAGAACCTTCCAGCCTTGGGGAAAGCTAGGCAAAAAGAGCTCTTGCAAGTGGTAAAGAACATGGCACGTAAAACACGCAAAACAGACTCAGTATGCATTCATTCAGATGACATTCATGAGTGGATGACTATCTTAAAACATGGTTTCTAAGACTGAACCATCTGTGGTTACCCTAAGAATCCTAAACAACACGTCCACTAAATACAGTTAAAAAATTAACGTACCTGAAAAGCAACTTGCCCGCCGCTTTCGGTAACTTGATCTTCTGAAGGGACGAGATCACACGAAGCCTCATCTGGTGGTCGGGCCGGGAGGGTGTCGCAGCAGCTGGCGGCCGAGAAGCGCAGGTGGCTCTTGCGCGAGTCGGCCGTGAGCGACACGTCGTGCGAGTAGGACTGCAGGAAGGCGCGCACGCCGTCGATGCCCACGAAGTGCGAGACGGGCACGCCGCGCAAGGCGCCGCTGTCCGGCGGCAGCAGCTGCTGGCGGTGGCAGCGGCGCAGGCGCAGCGCCAGCAGCAGCAGCAGGAAGGCCACGAAGAGGCACGAGACGGCGGCCACGGCCAGCACGAGCCAGCGCGTCAGGCTGGCGGCCGGCTCGCCCGGCGCCGCCGCCTCGTCGGCCGCGCTGCCCAGCTCGGCCAGCAGCTCGGCCACGCTCTCGGCCAGCAGCACGCTCAGCGTGGCCGTGGCCGACAGCGCCGGCCGCCCGTGGTCCCGCACCAGCACCAGCAGGCTGTGGCGCGCCGCGTCGCGGGCCAGCGGCGAGCGCGCCGTGCGCACCTCGCCGCTGTGCAGCCCCACGCGGAAGAGCCCCGGCTCCGTGGCCTTGGCCAGCTCGTAGGACAGCCACGCGTTCTGGCCCGCGTCCGCGTCCACCGCCACCACCTTGGCCACCAGCGCGCCGGCCTCCGACCAGCGCGGCGCCAGCTCCACGCCCGACCAGGCCGCGGCGCCCGAGCCCGCCGCTGCGGCCGGCGGCGGGTACAGCACCTGCGGCGCGTTGTCGTTCTCGTCCACGATCAGCAGCCGCACCGACACGTTGCTGCTCAGCGCCGGCGCGCCGCCGTCCTCCGCCCGCACGCACAGCTGCAGCTCGCGCAGCTGCTCGTAGTCCAAGGAGCGCAGCGCGTACAGCGCGCCCGTCTCCGCCTGCACCGACACGTACGACGACAGCGGCGCGCCCCGCACCCGCCCCTCCGCCAGCCGTAGCGCACGCGCGCGTTCTGCCCCAGTCCGCGTCCGTGGCGCGCACCGTCAGCACCAGCGCGCCCGCCGCGTTGTTCTCCGCCAGCCGCGCGCTGTAGCGCTCCTCCGCGAACACCGGCGCGTTGTCGTTCACGTCCAGCACCCGCAGCACCAGCACCGCGCTGCTCTGCAGCGCCGGCGACCCGCCGTCGGCCGCCCGCACCGTCACGTTGTACTCTGACACCTGCTCCCGGTCTAGGAGTTCTGCAGTCACCACACGGTAGTAATTATCGAATGATTTCTCTAGCCGGAACGGATGGCTGTCGCTGATGCTGCATTGCACCTCTCCGTTCACTCCAGAATCCCTGTCTTGGACGCTGAAAATTGCTATCACTGTCCCCACCGGTGTATCTTCTGGAACCGGAGTGAACACGGACATGACGACAATTTCGGGAACGTAGTTGTTTACATCAACGACCTTGATGAGTACCTTGCTGTGGGAAGAGAGTCCGCCCGCATCCCGAGCTTGTACAACCAATTCGTAAAACTCGTGCTCTTCGAAATTCAAGTTCTCTATTATGAAAATTTCTCCACTTTCTGGATCCATCTTAAAAGTCTTGTCCAACTTATCCGGGATTTTAAAGAATGAGTATTTTACCTCGGCATTTGGCCCTTCGTCTCTGTCAGTTGCTGTCACCTGTAACACCCGACTTCCTACAGCCACGTCTTCTCTCACGGTCACCTTATACACAGACTGAGTAAATTCTGGAGCATTGTCATTTCCATCTAACACAATTATTTCGATTGTTGTCGATCCTGATTTCACTGGACTCCCGTTGTCTGTGGCTGTCAGGATCAAATTATGAGCAGCCTTCTGTTCCCGATCCAAAGATTTCACTAATAATAATTCCGGATATTTCACACCATCATCTCCAGTTTTCACGTCCAAGGTGAAATAGCTGCTCTCACTACATTTGTAATTCTGTAAAGAGTTCACTCCTATGTCGGGATCATGAGCTCTCTCTAATGGGAAGCGAGCACCTGGGGCAGTATTCTCGCTGATTTCTAAGACACTTCTTCTTTCTGGAAAACTGGGAGGATTATCGTTAATATCCATTATTTCTACCTCCCCTTTGTAAATGTTCATTGGACGCTTTACAAGAATTTCGAAGTTTAGAACACATTTAGCAACAGCTGAGCATATCTCCTCTCTGTCCACCTGCTCCATCACAGATAAGTGGCCGTTCTGCAAGTCTAAAAAAAAGTAGCGTGTCCTACCTGTGTCAAAAACGTGGGCGTCGCGGTCTTTGAGTGCCGGCAGCTGCAGCCCCAGGTCCTTGGCCACGTCGCCCACGAAGGAGCCCTTGGGCATCTCCTCGGGCACCGAGTAGCGCAGCTGCCCCCACGCCGCCTCCCACGCCGCCAGCAGCACGGCCCAGAGCAGAGCTCGCTGCCGCCGGCCCCAGCGCCTCCCCGCCGCGCACATCTCGGCCGCGGAACCGCAAACACAGCGAGCAGTTCTCCCCGCCGACCGCTGATCTGCAACCCGCTCTGGCTCCCGCTTCTGCTCTAATTTCTTCCTCGGCTCACCGGTCCCGGCCGCTGCCGCTGGCCCCTCCGCCTCGCTGCAGCACCGATCCGCACTGCAGGGACTATCCCAATCCGGCGTCTGCCGAGTCAGAGAGAGAGCGGGCAAGGGATCTTGTCCGCAGCGGGCGGGGCTGCAGCGCTCCGAGCTTCCTCTCGCTCCTCTCGGTCAACAGCGGCGCCCGCAGCCTCCTCCCAGCACTGCAGGCACCGAGCGCTGCCCAGCGCTGCGCTCCTGCCTTCCCACGGGCAGCTCGCGGGGACAGCACAGCTCCACGGAGACATCGGGTGCCACAGGAGACCTCCTACCTCTGCTCTTCTCCAGCCCATCCCTTCTTTGAGAAGCTGATCAAGACCAGTAAGAAGGCAGAGGCGTCCTAGTGCTGTTTCTACCGCACAGGAAAATGTTTTTGTAATGGTGATACGATATTGATATAAAGTTCTCTTAGCAAGCAGAACTATTACGAGTCAAAGTCCATTAGTTCAAAACCACAATTTCCCCCACTAATAACCCAGCTTTTTCAGCAGTCATGGCTGGATGATCTTTTTATTCCCCTCACCCTATCTGCCAATATATCTTAATAATGGAATGCCATTAGCAAGCTCAGATTTCCAAACCTCATGTGCTAGCACAAGCCAGCAGCCAACTTTTCTGTGTTCAAGTTCCTCAGGTGGTCTCGGACCTGATCTTCTCTAACAGTGGGAAGGACTTTCCCCTCCTCAGTCCCTGCCTTGAGCTCCATCCACTTGACAGGTGTGGGAAGAGACCTTTGTCAGTGATGACTGAGGCAAAGATATGGCTGAGTACCTCAGCCTTCTCCTGGTCTGTTTTTATCAGATGGTCAGTTGTGTTCATCAGGAGACATACAACAAGATACACACATTTCCAGTTGTGTTCCTCAGGAGACAAAATACATTTTCTTCAGTCTGACTTACCTGTAGAAGTCCTTCTTGCTATTCTTTGCATTCTTTGTAGAGTTCAGCTCCAGCCATGCCTTGGCTGACCTGACCCTATCCTAACACAACCAGCCAGCATCCCTTTACTCTTCCCTGCACATCTGTCCCTGATCCCACCGCTGCTCATTTCTTTCTTTCCCCTTTATTCAGACCAGCAATTCTTCCCTCAGCCATGCTGGTCTGACCCCTTCTTTTCCTGTTTTCCTACACATGGGTTCTAGAGGGCACACGTTGTATGGAAAGCATCCCTAAAGACCTGCCAGGTCAGTTCTGCTCCCTTGGCCTTCAGGGCACCTTCCCGTGAGGGGCCGCATTGACTAAATCCTTTAAGTGCTGAAAGTTTTCTTTCCTAAAATTCACTGTCCTAGTTTTACTCTTTGCCTGATCCATATCCCTCAGGACTATGAACTTGACCAGTGAATGATCATGTCAGCCCAGTCTTGGTATCTCTGATTAGCTCGTCTGTGTTGATGACCAACAAGTCCAGAAAAACATTTCTTTTGGTAAGGAGGGCTGGACTAAGGACTTAATCCTTCCTAAAGGGCACCTCCAGTGAGCTTCTTGGGAGAACTCAGCAGTGTGTTCAGGCCTTTCAAGACAGAACACTGCCTCCCCCTCTCACAGGGTAAAAGCCATAATGAACCATCTGTTTATGAACTGCCTCAGACACTTGAAGCCTCAAACTGGAATGACTCAAACCCCAGAAGTTTAAGCACAGAAGGTGATGGTCCCTAGTGATCTCAGTAAGAGGCACACACCAACTCTCTTTTTTATAACACACACCAGTGGAAGAGATTTGCACAGGTAATCTTGCACCCCCTTAGATGTGGAGGACATTGAGTAAATGTAACTTCACACAGGAATTCAGCCACACACAGAATGCCAAGCAGATCCTGGTCCCAGGAAAGGAGGTGTGCCCCCGTTCCACTCAGTCAAGACACTACAGGATTTCACACAGTAAACCAGTTTTATTCATAATTTTTTGACTTCCAGTAAAAGATGTTTTCATGCAGACTTCTTGTTTGCAGGTGGTTTTCTCACCAATGGGAAAGGGAACCTGCCTGCAGGTTCCTTGGTTAAAATGAGATGAATCTAACCCTCCACCAATGTATTTGTGAAGCAGAACACAGCACAGCAGAGGCCTGTGTCTTCCCGGATTAACTGGATTATGGATCACTTCATCCTTGATGTTCATCAGTCTTCTGGTCAGCATCACTGCACCATTTCCTCCCAGGACTTACCTTTTCATCTGGGCCTTGTGAAAGTAGTTCTGCAGTTGTCCTCTGCATTTCTTGATGCCAAAGCTTCTCCCTGGTAGCAGTTTTTATTCTTTTTTTGAATTGCCAAATTCCCACCTCCAGGCACTCCCTAAAAATACTTCCCAAGGTAAGTACATCCTGGTTTTGTGCCATTCTTTCCCAAAATTCCTGCACCTGAAGTGTTACAAACACCTTATAATTGCCATCTGTGGATGCAGCTGTCAGGAGATTTGAGAAGGTCACTGCCCTACATCCCAGATTTACAGACACAGAGCACACCTAGGGCCTGTGTGGAGCTAGGGCCCAGTTTCCCCTGACCTGCCTGGGCTCCATCTCAGCCTAAAGGTCAGTTCTCAAAAGAACCAGAGAGGCCTGATAACAATTCCATTGTCCTCCCCATATTCCTGAATGCTTTATCAGCTGCATCTTGAAACTGGAGAGATATGCCCACTCACCCACTAGCTAGGCCAAAGGAAAATACAAAGACTGTCTCCACACAAGGCATTCAGGTGTTCTCTTTATTTCAGTTTCACACTCAGGGGTACTCAAGTTCATAATATTAAACTTTATAACTTCAACAAAACACAGTGTGAGGCTTTCTGAATATTCCGTGCATCACAGACATCATTCAAATAATCAGTTATTATAAATGGGGTGGCAGTTCTTAAGCAGAAAAAGACAGACAATGCTCAAACTCAGTTCAGAGAGTAGCAGGAAAAAGGGAAAAAAGTAGAATGCAAATGCTCTGACACAAATGGAGAAAATCATGTGGGGACAGCTTTCTACTCCCAACAAGAAACAACTGTATACAAGAATAATAAGACTAGCATCAATCTCCTTTTTACCATTTCATGTTGATTCTACCCTTCAGAAAATGGTCTCTGAAGGACTTACAGAGTTTTCATCAAATATAGCCAAAGGAAATGAACATTTTTTAAAAACTTTGTACAGTTATAGTAAACCAAACACTATTTGTGCTGTTGTATTTCTGTATTTCAAGGAGACAGAACACCGAGCACTGCTGTATACGGCAAAAAAGAATATTTTTTCATACATTTTACTGGTCTTCTCTGCCCTGGAGAGGATGAGACTCCTGTATTCAGAGGGTCCTCTTGGCAGCTAAGCTGCAATTGCCTGCATTGCAGAGGTTGGATGGGAGCAACTCCACTGGGCAGCACTAGTGAATGATAGGCAGAAACACAGTGGCTGTACTGACTGACAGGAAACCAAAGTACATGGAACCCACGCATCTCAGATTGGGGCATTAAGAATCCAGGGAAGAAAGAGCCCAGTCCTCACACAACACTGTGACACTGTACTCTCAACATATTTGCTTTCCTGAGCTGGGAAAGGGGTTTTCTAAATTTTATGAAGAAGAAGATCTGGCATAGTCTGCCAAAGTGTACCCGTATGTCACAGGACAGAAGAAAAGCTCCACCGTCTTGTTGGACAGAGACACAAAAGCAGAGCTGGAGTGCTAACCCCATTTTTAAAGCCTTCCAGAAATTACAATAAGAGATGAAACATACTATTGCCTCAGTGCAAGAACCTGAATTTATTTTGTTTCTTGTTTCTGTTTTGGAGTGCCAGAAAATTTTTATTCTGAAATAGATTTTGAAGGACATTGATTACACCAATTGAAAATACAATTTTTAGTCTAGAGGTAACACTGCCACATGCTGTGGACTGGATATACCTTCCTCCCAAGAGCCATGAAGCCTCAGTCTGTGCAGACCCAGCTAGTTGAAGGAAAGAGCGTTGAACTGTCCTGCAGAGACAGTGCCAGCATTGTCTGGGGCCATGTCCTCGGTGCTGACAGGGACGCCGGGGAAATCCTGTTCCTCATCGGGGCCCTGGCCCACGGCGCAGGGCTGTGGGGGCAGGCTGGGCAGGATGGGCTTGAGGAATCGGAACTCGCTGTTGCCCGAGCCCGTGGTGAGGCTGATCTCGTAGCAATAGGCGCGGGGCAGGGTCCCTGCAGCGGCTGCATCGGCCAGGCCGCTCTGCAAGGTGTCGGCAGCATAGAGCACATGGCCAGCCTTCAGCTCCTTCCTCCTGCACACCTTGCGAGCCAGCAGCACTGCCGTGGAGATGAGGAAGAGGAGAGAGACAAAGACCAAGGCAATGATTAAATAGGTGGTCAGAGAGGTGTCCTGATCCTCGGAGGCCGGGCTGCTGTGCGGCAGGCGCACATCGGAGAAGTCCTTGAGCAGGAGAGCGCTGAGAGCTGCCGTGGCTGACAGCGGGGGCTTGCCGTTGTCTCTGACCAGCACAAGGAGCTTCTGCTTGACGCTGTCTCTCTCTGTCACCGGCCTCCTGAGACGCACCTCGCCGCTCTGGAGGCCCACGGAAAACAGGCCTGGGTCGGTGGCCCTCAGCAGGTGGTAGGAGAGCCAGGAGTTCTGTCCCGAGTCGGCATCGACGGCCACCACTTTGCTGATGAGGTAGCCCGCCTCAGCCGACACGGGCACCAGCTCACTGGAGGCCGGGCTGCTCTCCTGGGCCGGGTAGAGCACGAGCGGTGCGTTGTCGTTCTCGTCCAGCACCACGAGGCGGACGGTGACGTTGGCTCTGAGCGGAGGAGAGCCCGCGTCAGAGGCACTGACCGTCACCTGGGTCTGCCTCAAGTGCTCGTAGTCCAGGGGCCGCAGCACAAACACGTGGCCGTTCTCAGAGTTCACCGAGATGCAGGAGCACCAGGGCCGCCCTGGGCCTTGCTCTGCTGCCAGCGAATAGGTCACCTTGGCATTGAGCCCCACGTCAGCATCTGCAGCGCTCACGGCTCCAACAAACACCGTGGGGACGTTGTTCTCACGCACGTACATGGTGTAGGAGGTCTGGTTGAAGACGGGGGCGTTGTCATTGACATCGGAGATGTCCACGGTGAAGGTCTGCGTGGTGGTGAGAGGAGGCGAGCCCGCATCTGCTGCCGTCACACTGAGGATGTACTGAGGCGTCTCCTCGCGGTCCAGTGCGCTCACTGTCACCAGCTCATAGTAATTCTTATAGGCTGGCCGCAGGGAGAAGAAGAGCTGATCCTGCAGGGCACAGGAGATCTTCCCGTTGGCACCAGAATCCCGGTCCCTGACCGTAAACAGGGCAACCACCGTGCCGGGCACTGTGTTCTCGGGGAGGGGACTGCTGAAGGAACTGGCCACCAGCTCTGGGGCATTGTCATTCACATCCACCACCTCCACCAACACCTTGCAGATTGCTGACAGCCCTCCACCATCTCTGGCTCTCACACTGAGCTCATGCATTTGTGCTTCCTCAAAGTCCAGTGGTTTTGTGAGTTTAATTTCACCAGTTATGGGATCAATCTCAAATGCTGAGTGACTCTGTCCCACTGCCTGGCTGAGCTGATAGGAAATCTCCCCATTAACTCCTGCATCCTGATCCGTTGCCAGCACAGTTAGAAACACAGAGCCTTCTGGCATGTTCTCCAAAACCTTTGCAATGTACACCTCCTTTGTGAAGATGGGAGCATTGTCATTTACATCTAGAACGACAATTTTCACTTGGGTGGTCCCACTCCTGGCAGGCGAGCCCCCATCTACAGCAATAACACTGAACCCCATCTCTGCCTGCTCCTCTCTGTCAAGTGGCTTTTCCAGGACCAGCTCAAGATACTTCTTGCCTGTATTACGAGTCCCATAGGAAACAGTGAAATGCTCATTCTTGGGAGAAATACTGTACGCCTGAACAGTGTTGCTGCCAATATCGAGGTCCCGAGCCACCTCGAGTGGAAAATGAGTGCCCGGGTCACTCCTTTCCGGGATGTCGAAAGTGACTCGTTCCTCGGGGAAGACAGGCGAGTGGTCATTTATGTCTTCAAGAGCTACCTCGACCCGAAAGAACTGCAGGGGGTTGGAGAGCAGCAGGTCGAAGGGGAGCATGCAGGTGGCGGACTGGGCGCAGAGCTCCTCCCGGTTCAGCCTCCCCGCCACGACGAGGCGGCCGGAGGCGCGCTCGAAGCGAAAATGCTGCCGGCCGTCCTCCGAGACCAGGCGGGCGCGGCGAGCCGAGAGCTGCGCCGGCGTCAGCCCCGCGTCCTCCGCCAGCTCGCCTACCAGGGAGCCGCTTTCCGCCTCCTCGGCTACGGAGTAGCGGATGGGCTCGGCGCGAGCGAGCGGCAGCCCCAGCAAAGCAGAGACACAAAGCACTTGCCTTGCGAGCGCCATGGCGCGGCGCCGGCGGCGGCGGCCGGTGTCGGTGTCGGTGTCCCGGCGGGTGTCCCGGGCGATTCCGGGCGGAGAGCGGCGCAGTGCGGGGCGGGCGCCTTCCCTCGCTGTCTGAGATTCCGGCCGGCGGTCCGGAACGCAGCCGGGGTGTGCAGGCAGCGGGTGACACGGGGCAGAGCTCTCTGCCGCAGCCTCTGCCACCTCCGCCCGGCTGAGCCGGGCTGGTCTAAGCTGAACTGAGCTGGGCTGGGCAGAACTGAACTGAACAGAGCTGCGCTGGGCTGAGCTTGCTCGGGCTGTGCCGCTCCGGGCTCGGCCGCCTCCGCTGCCGCAGCCGCTCGGCGCCGCCTTGGCCGAGGGCACCACCCAGCGGTGCGCGCTGGGACTGCAGCCGCCGCCGCCCGCAGCCCGCGCTGCCGCTCGGCCCGGCCCGCGATCCCGAAGCCAGCGAGACAGCCGGGGCCAGCCACGGAACGCGGCCTTAACCAGGGCAGCCGAGAGACGAGGCACAGCCCAGGAGTACAGAGCCTCATCCCTCGGCGGGAGCAACAGCACAGGCATAGGACAATGGTGACTGCGCAGTCACGGCTATTAACACTCTTCCGGCTGCACCTCCCACTCAGGAACCGGAACCACCCAACATTGCTTCAGACAGGGGACACAATGCCACAGTTAGACGCAGAATTTTGAAATTTCTTGCCAGGGCTTTCTCAGAAAGAATATCTCCAGGAAGAATTCTGTCTCCACGAAAGGAGCTTGGGTGGTCTCTTTTTTTCAGTCTAACACATTTTTCAGTTTCTAAACCCAGATTCCCGCCAATTTACATCGTTAAACTGTACAACTTCAGCACAACACAGCATGTGGCAAGCTTTCCGAGTATTTCATGCATCATAGACATCATTCAAACAGCCAGTTATTCTAGAAGGGGTGGCAGTCCTCTGGAGCAACAGGCAAGGTAATGCTCAAACAAGGTTCAGAGAGCAGGAGAAAGGGAAAAATGGAGAATGCAAATGCTTTAATACATATGAAGAAAGTCATAAGTGGACATCTTTGGAGTCCCAAAAACAAAACACTGGATTCTGTAACAAGAATGAAGTAACAAAACTCAAAATCCTTTTCCAAGAATTTTCTAGTTCTTGATGTTACCTTCAGAAAATTCTTTGATGGACATGTGGTGTTTTTGTGCCCCCAAAGAGAATGAATTCATTTTCATGACTCTGTACAGTTATACCCTGTCCAAACACAGCTTGACATGACACTGCTGTACTTCTAAGGCAACGCCAAGGAGACAGAACACCAAACCTACACCTACAGGCCAAGGAAGATTTTGTAGTCTGTTTTGCTGCTCTGCTGTGTTTTTGTGTGCTCTGGTCTTCCCTGGAAGGATCAAAACTCCAGTTTACTTTCATTCAGAGCTGGAATTGCTTGCATTGCAATGGCTGGATGGGACAGACTCACCCTTTCAGTGGGCAGCACTATTGAAGTGTCTGCAGATGATACAGACAGACCTACTGAGAATAAAGGGTAACAGACAGAGCCCAAACATCTCAGACAGAGACATCCAGAACCACAGAAAGAAAAAGGCCCATGCTAATAGAACATCATGAAACAGTATTCAGAACTACCTTGCTTTTCTGGGAAAAGGGCTCTGTGTCATTTCAGCAAGTCTGAGATTTGTCTACGCAACAGTGCTAACGAGCTATAGCAAAGAATAAGAAGTCCAAGGTCGGCTCTGAAAGTAAGAGAAAGGAAAGCAAAGCGGGGGGTGCATTATTGAAGAGTATCAGAGATGGTTGTAAAAGATGTGAAGTATACTATTGTCTGAGGGAGTGAATCTGAATATCTTTTTTGCATTATTCATGTTTTTGGAGTAGAAGAAAAATTTTAGTCAGATTTAGAATTTCCTGGAAATTGCCGATGCCAGCAGGGAACATATTTTCTATGGAGGAACAATTGCCGGAGGCTGCAGGTTTGAATCTCTCCTCCCAAGATCCATGAAGCCTCAGTCTGTGCAGACCCCAGCTAGTTGAAGGAAAGAGCGTTGAACTGTCCTGCAGAGACAGTGCCAGCATTGTCTGGGGCCATGTCCTCGGTGCTGACAGGGACGCCGGGGAAATCCTGTTCCTCATCGGGGCCCTGGCCCACGGCGCAGGGCTGTGGGGGCAGGCTGGGCAGGATGGGCTTGAGGAATCGGAACTCGCTGTTGCCCGAGCCCGTGGTGAGGCTGATCTCGTAGCAATAGGCGCGGGGCAGGGTCCCTGCAGCGGCTGCATCGGCCAGGCCGCTCTGCAAGGTGTCGGCAGCATAGAGCACATGGCCAGCCTTCAGCTCCTTCCTCCTGCACACCTTGCGAGCCAGCAGCACTGCCGTGGAGATGAGGAAGAGGAGAGAGACAAAGACCAAGGCAATGATTAAATAGGTGGTCAGAGAGGTGTCCTGATCCTCGGAGGCCGGGCTGCTGTGCGGCAGGCGCACATCGGAGAAGTCCTTGAGCAGGAGAGCGCTGAGAGCTGCCGTGGCTGACAGCGGGGGCTTGCCGTTGTCTCTGACCAGCACAAGGAGCTTCTGCTTGACGCTGTCTCTCTCTGTCACCGGCCTCCTGAGACGCACCTCGCCGCTCTGGAGGCCCACGGAAAACAGGCCTGGGTCGGTGGCCCTCAGCAGGTGGTAGGAGAGCCAGGAGTTCTGTCCCGAGTCGGCATCGACGGCCACCACTTTGCTGATGAGGTAGCCCGCCTCAGCCGACACGGGCACCAGCTCACTGGAGGCCGGGCTGCTCTCCTGGGCCGGGTAGAGCACGAGCGGTGCGTTGTCGTTCTCGTCCAGCACCACGAGGCGGACGGTGACGTTGGCTCTGAGCGGAGGAGAGCCCGCGTCAGAGGCACTGACCGTCACCTGGGTCTGCCTCAAGTGCTCGTAGTCCAGGGGCCGCAGCACAAACACGTGGCCGTTCTCAGAGTTCACCGAGATGCAGGAGCACCAGGGCCGCCCTGGGCCTTGCTCTGCTGCCAGCGAATAGGTCACCTTGGCATTGAGCCCCACGTCAGCATCTGCAGCGCTCACGGCTCCAACAAACACCGTGGGGACGTTGTTCTCACGCACGTACATGGTGTAGGAGGTCTGGTTGAAGACGGGGGCGTTGTCATTGACATCGGAGATGTCCACGGTGAAGGTCTGCGTGGTGGTGAGAGGAGGCGAGCCCGCATCTGCTGCCGTCACACTGAGGATGTACTGAGGCGTCTCCTCGCGGTCCAGTGCGCTCACTGTCACCAGCTCATAGTAATTCTTATAGGCTGGCCGCAGGGAGAAGAAGAGCTGATCCTGCAGGGCACAGGAGATCTTCCCGTTGGCACCAGAATCCCGGTCCCTGACCGTAAACAGGGCAACCACCGTGCCGGGCACTGTGTTCTCGGGGAGGGGACTGCTGAAGGAACTGACCACCAGCTCTGGGGCATTGTCATTCACATCCACCACCTCCACCAACACCTTGCAGATTGCTGACAGCCCTCCACCATCTCTGGCTCTCACACTGAGCTCATGCATTTCTGCTGCCTCAAAGTCCAGTGGTTTTGTGAGTTTAATTTCACCAGTTATGGGATCAATCACAAATGCTGAGTTACTCTGTCCCACTGCCTGGCTGAGTTGATAGGAAATGTCCCCATTAACTCCTGCATCCGGATCAGTTGCCAGCACAGTCAGAATCACAGAGCCTTCTGGCATGTTCTCCAAAACCTTTGCAATGTACACCTCCTGTGTGAAGATGGGAGCATTGTCATTTACATCTAGAATGACAATTTTCACTTGAGTGGTTCCACTCCTTGGAGGAGAGCCCCCATCCACAGCAATAACACTGAAACTCATCTCTGCCTGCTCCTCTCTGTCTAGTGGCTTTTCCAGGACCAGCTCAAGATACTTCTTGCCTGTATTACGAGTCCCATAGGAAACACTGAAATGCTCATTCTTGGGAGAAATACTGTACGCCTGGACTGTGTTGCTGCCAATATCGAGGTCCCGAGCCACCTCCAGTGGAAAAGTGCCCGGGTCACTCCTTTCCGGGATGTCGAAAGTGACTCGTTCCTCGGGGAAGACAGGCGAGTGGTCATTTATGTCTTCAAGAGCTACCTCGACCCGAAAGAACTGCAGGGGGTTGGAGAGCAGCAGGTCGAAGGGGAGCATGCAGGTGGCGGACTGGGCGCAGAGCTCCTCCCGGTCCAGCCTCCCCGCCACGACGAGGCGGCCGGAGGCGCGCTCGAAGCGAAAATGCTGCCGGCCGTCCTCCGAGACCAGGCGGGCGCGGCGAGCCGAGAGCTGCGCCGGCGTCAGCCCCGCGTCCTCCGCCAGCTCGCCTACCAGGGAGCCGCTTTCCGCCTCCTCGGCTACGGAGTAGCGGATGGGCTCGGCGCGAGCGAGCGGCAGCCCCAGCAAAGCAGAGACACAAAGCACTTGCCTTGCGAGCGCCATGGCGCGGCGCCGGCGGCGGCGGCCGGTGTCGGTGTCGGTGTCCCGGCGGGTGTCCCGGGCGATTCCGGGCGGAGAGCGGCGCAGTGCGGGGCGGGCGCCTTCCCTCGCTGTCTGAGATTCCGGCCGGCGGTCCGGAACGCAGCCGGGGTGTGCAGGCAGCGGGTGACACGGGGCAGAGCTCTCTGCCGCAGCCTCTGCCACCTCCGCCCGGCTGAGCCGGGCTGGTCTAAGCTGAACTGAGCTGGGCTGGGCAGAACTGAACTGAACAGAGCTGCGCTGGGCTGAGCTTGCTCGGGCTGTGCCGCTCCGGGCTCGGCCGCCTCCGCTGCCGCAGCCGCTCGGCGCCGCCTTGGCCGAGGGCACCACCCAGCGGTGCGCGCTGGGACTGCAGCCGCCGCCGCCCGCAGCCCGCGCTGCCGCTCGGCCCGGCCCGCGATCCCGAAGCCAGCGAGACAGCCGGGGCCAGCCACGGAACGCGGCCTTAACCAGGGCAGCCGAGAGACGAGGCACAGCCCAGGAGTACAGAGCCTCATCCCTCGGCGGGAGCAACAGCACAGGCATAGGACAATGGTGACTGCGCAGTCACGGCTATTAACACACTCCCGGCTGCACCTCCCACTCAGGAACCGGAACCACCCAACATTGCTTCAGACAGGGGACACAATGCCACAGTTAGACGCAGAATTTTGAAATTTCTTGCCAGGGCTTTCTCAGAAAGAATATCTCCAGGAAGAATTCTGTCTCCACGAAAGGAGCTTGGGTGGTCTCTTTTTTTCAGTCTAACACATTTTTCAGTTTCTAAACCCACATTCCCACCAATTTACATCGTTAAACTGTACAACTTCAGCACAACACAGCATGTGGCAAGCTTTCCGAGTATTTCATGCATCACAGACATCATTCAAACAGCCAGTTATTCTAGAAGGGGTGGCAGTCCTCTGGAGCAACAGGCAAGGTAATGCTCAAACAAGGTTCAGAGAGCAGGAGAAAGGGGAAAATAGAGAATGCAAATGCTTTAATACATATGGAGAAAGTCATAAGTGGACATCTTTGGAGTCCCAAAAACAAAACACTGGATTCTGTAACAAGAATGAAGTAACAAAACTCAAAATCCTTTTTCCAAGAATTTTCAAGTTCTTGATGTTACCTTCAGAAAATTCTTTGATGGACATGTGGTGTTTTTGTGCCCCCAAAGATAATGAATTCATTTTCATGACTCTGTACAGTTATACCCTGTCCAAACACAGCTTGACATGACACTGCTGTACTTCTAAGGCAACGCCAAGGAGACAGAACACCAAACCTACACCTACAGGCCAAGGGAAGATTTTGTAGTCTGTTTTGCTGCTCTGCTGTGTTTTTGTGTGCTCTGGTCTTCCCTGGAAGGATCAAAACTCCAGTTTACTTTCATACAGAGCTGGAATTGCTTGCATTGAAATGGTTGGATGGGACAGACTCACCCTTTCAGTGGGCAGCACTATTGAAGTGTCTGCAGATGATACAGACAGACCTACTGAGAATAAAGGGTAACAGACAGAGCCCAAACATCTCAGACAGAGACATCCAGAACCACAGAAAGAAAAAGGCCCATGCTAATAGAACATCATGAAACAGTATTCAGAACTACCTTGCTTTTCTGGGAAAAGGGCTCTGTGTCATTTCAGCAAGTCTGAGATTTGTCTACGCAACAGTGCTAACGAGCTATAGCAAAGAATAAGAAGTCCAAGGTCGGCTCTGAAAGTAAGAGAAAGGAAAGCAAAGCGGGGGGTGCATTATTGAAGAGTATCAGAGATGGTTGTAAAAGATGTGAAGTATACTATTGTCTGAGGGAGTGAATCTGAATATCTTTTTTGCATTATTCATGTTTTTGGAGTAGAAGAAAAATTTTAGTCAGATTTAGAATTTCCTGGAAATTGCCGATGCCAGCAGGGAACATATTTTCTATGGAGGAACAATTGCCAGAGGCTGCAGGTTTGAATCTCTCCTCCCAAGATCCATGAAGCCTCAGTCTGTGCAGACCCCAGCTAGTTGAAGGAAAGAGCGTTGAACTGCCCTGCAGAGAGAGTGCCAGCATTGTCTGGGGCCATGTCCTCGGTGCTGACAGGGACACCGGGGAAATCCTGTTCCTCATCGGGGCCCTGGCCCACGGCGCAGGGCTGTGGGGGCAGGCTGGGCAGGATGGGCTTGAGGAATCGGAACTCGCTGTTGCCCGAGCCCGTGGTGAGGCTGATCTCGTAGCAATAGGCGCGGGGCAGGGTCCCTGCAGCGGCTGCATCGGCCAGGCCGCTCTGCAAGGTGTCGGCAGCATAGAGCACATGGCCAGCCTTCAGCTCCTTCCTCCTGCACACCTTGCGAGCCAGCAGCACTGCCGTGGAGATGAGGAAGAGGAGAGACACAAAGACCAAGGCAATGATTAAATAGGTGGTCAGAGAGGTGTCCTGATCCTCGGAGGCCGGGCTGCTGTGCGGCAGGCGCACGTCGGAGAAGTCCTTGAGCAGGAGAGCGCTGAGAGCTGCCGTGGCTGACAGCGGGGGCTTGCCGTTGTCTCTGACCAGCACAAGGAGCTTCTGCTTGACGCTGTCTCTCTCTGTCACCGGCCTCCTGAGACGCACCTCGCCGCTCTGGAGGCCCACGGAAAACAGGCCTGGGTCGGTGGCCCTCAGCAGGTGGTAGGAGAGCCAGGAGTTCTGTCCCGAGTCGGCATCGACGGCCACCACTTTGCTGATGAGGTAGCCCGCCTCAGCCGACACGGGCACCAGCTCACTGGAGGCCGGGCTGCTCTCCTGGGCCGGGTAGAGCACGAGCGGTGCGTTGTCGTTCTCGTCCAGCACCACGAGGCGGACGGTGACGTTGGCTCTGAGCGGAGGAGAGCCCGCGTCAGAGGCACTGACCGTCACCTGGGTCTGCCTCAAGTGCTCGTAGTCCAGGGGCCGCAGCACAAACACGTGTCCGTTCTCAGAGTTCACCGAGATGCAGGAGCACCAGGGCCGCTCTGGGCCTTGCTCTGCTGCCAGCGAATAGGTCACCTTGGCATTGAGCCCCACGTCAGCATCTGCAGCGCTCACGGCTCCAACAAACACCGTGGGGACGTTGTTCTCACGCACGTACATGGTGTAGGAGGTCTGGTTGAAGACGGGGGCGTTGTCATTGACATCGGAGATGTCCACGGTGAAGGTCTGCGTGGTGGTGAGAGGAGGCGAGCCCGCATCTGCTGCCGTCACACTGAGGATGTACTGAGGCGTCTCCTCGCGGTCCAGCGCGCTCACTGTCACCAGCTCATAGTAATTCTTATAGGCTGGCCGCAGGGAGAAGAAGAGCTGATCCTGCAGGGCACAGGAGATCTTCCCGTTGGCACCAGAATCCCGGTCCCTGACCGTAAACAGGGCAACCACCGTGCCGGGCACTGTGTTCTCAGGGAGGGGACTGCTGAAGGAACTGACCACCAGCTCTGGGGCATTGTCATTCACATCCACCACCTCCACCAACACCTTGCAGATTGCTGACAGCCCTCCACCATCTCTGGCTCTCACACTGAGCTCATGAATTTTTGCTGTCTCAAAGTCTAGTGGTTTTGTGATTTTAATTTCACCAGTAAGGGGATCAATCACAAATGCTGAATCACTCTGTCCCAGTGCCTGGCTGAGTTGATAGGAAATCTCCCCATTAACTCCTGCATCCTGATCCGTTGCCAGCACAGTCAGAACCACAGAGCCCTCTGGCATGTTCTCCAAAACCTTTGCAATGTACACCTCCTTTGTGAAGATGGGAGCATTGTCATTCACATCTAGAACGACAATTTTCACTTGGGTGGTCCCACTTCTGGGAGGATTGCCACCATCCACAGCAACAACACTGAACCCTATCTCTGCCTGCTCCTCTCTATCTAGTGGCTTTTCCAAGACCAGCTCAAGATACTTCTTGCCTGTATTGCGAGTCCCATAGGAAACACTGAAATGCTCATTCTCGGGAGAAATACTGTACGCCTGGACTGTGTTGCTGCCAATATCGAGGTCCCAAGCTACCTCCAGTGGGTAACGGGACGCCGGGTCACTCGTCTCCAGGATGTCAAAAGTGACTCGTTCCTCGGGGAAGACGGGTGAATGATCATTGATATCGTGCAGAGTGACCTCGACCCGAAAGAACTGCAGGGGGTTGGAGAGCAGCAGGTCGAAGGGGAGCATGCAGGTGGCGGACTGGGCGCAGAGCTCCTCCCGGTCCAGCCTCCCCGCCACGACGAGGCGGCCGGAGGCGCGCTCGAAGCGAAAATGCTGCCGGCCGTCCTCCGAGACCAGGCGGGCGCGGCGAGCCGAGAGCTGCGCCGGCGTCAGCCCCGCGTCCTCCGCCAGCTCGCCTACCAGGGAGCCGCTTTCCGCCTCCTCGGCTACGGAGTAGCGGATGGGCTCGGCGCGAGCGAGCGGCAGCCCCAGCAAAGCAGAGACACAAAGCACTTGCCTTGCGAGCGCCATGGCGCGGCGCCGGCGGCGGCGGCCGGTGTCGGTGTCGGTGTCCCGGCGGGTGTCCCGGGCGATTCCGGGCGGAGAGCGGCGCAGTGCGGGGCGGGCGCCTTCCCTCGCTGTCTGAGATTCCGGCCGGCGGTCGGAACGCAGCCGGGTGTGCCGGCAGCGGGTGACACGGGGCAGAGCTCGCTGCCGCAGCCGCTGCCACCTCCGCCCGGCTGAGCCGGGCTGGTCTAAGCTGAACTGAGCTGGGCTGGGCAGAACTGAACTGAACAGAGCTGGGCTGGGCTGAGCTTGCTCGGGCTGTGCCGCTCCGGGCTCGGCCGCCTCCGCTGCCGCAGCCGCTCGGCGCCGCCTTGGCCGAGGGCACCACCCAGCGGTGCGCGCTGGGACTGCAGCCGCCGCCGCCCGCAGCCCGCGCTGCCGCTCGGCCCGGCCCGCGATCCCGAAGCCAGCGAGACAGCCGGGGCCAGCCACGGAACGCGGCCTTAACCAGGGCAGCCGGGAGACGAGGCACAGCCCAGGAGGGCAGAGTCTTATCCTTCAGCAGGAGAAATGACACAGGGACAGGGTGATGATGACAACATGGGCATGAAAATCAACAGCAGCTTCTCCCCACTCAGGAACTGTACCCACCCCACACTGCTTCAGACTCGGACACAGTCAGAAAGTAACTGGCAGAATTTTGAAAAATCTTGAAGCATCTTTCCAGGAAAGAACATCTCTACAAAGACTTCACTCTCTGGAAAAGGTGTCAGGGTGCTCTCTTTATTTCAGTCTTACATATATTTTCAGTTTTAATCCCACGGTTATAAGTATTTACAAAGTTAAACTGTCAAAGTTCAAAACATCACAGCATGAGGGAGGTGTTCAGAGTATTTCATACATCACAGGCATCATTCAAACAGCCAGTTATTATAGATGAGTTGGCAGTCCTTCTCTAGAGAAATAGTCTCAGTACAAAACTCTGAACATTTCAGTGGAGAAAAGCCAAACATGGCAGTGCAGATGCTCTGACACAAACACAGAAAATCATGTGGGGACAACTTTTTAGTCCCATTCAAGAAGTCTTGGGATTCAGGAACAGCAGTGAAAAGACCAATCTCAATGTCTCTTTTTAAGTTCTTCTTTACTCTTCATTCCAATAATTGTCCTTTACTATACGTGGAGTTTGCCTTCAATGCATTTAATGACAATGAATATGTTTCTACAGCTCTATTCAGGTACAGTCCACTCTAACAATGTTTGTGCTCTTGTATTTCCAAGGCAATCCTGAGGTGATCGAACACCCAAGCCCTTCTGGTACGCCCAGGGGAGATTTTGTTGTGCATTTTGCTGCTCTTCTCTGAGCTGGATAAGGAAGATGAGACTGCTGTTGTGAAAGGTTCAAAATCACCTCCTTCCCTGCTCAGCTGGGAGTGCCTGTGATGCAGTGTCTGGATGAGAGAAACTCCCTGATTCGGCTGGCAGCACTAATGACCCATCTGCAGTGATTCAATGTCTGCATGGAGAAACATGTAGAGTGACAAGAAAGCAAAGCACACAGAGCTCACATCTGAGACAGAGACATCCAGAACCCAAGGAAGAAAGGGCCTAGTGCTCACAGGATATTGCGACTTAGTAGTCATGACTTTCTTGCTTTCCTCAAGCACAAAAAGGGCTCTTTGCATTAAAGTAATGATGTGATTTGTACAGCACCCAATCACATTTTTTAAACCTCAGAATAAAAAGTTCCTTTGTCTTTTCAGAGAGGAAGACAAAAAAGAGCACAGCTGTAAGTGCTAATTATACAGTCAAAGCTTGTAAGAAATGGCAGTAAAAGAGCTGAAACACATTACTAAATAGGTGAGACAACACTAGCTTCTTTGCCTTCTTTCTTTGCTTCTTGGAATGGCAGGAATATATTTGTAATAGAATTTCCAGGAAATACGTCCCACCAATTACAAATACAGATACACTCAGGAGGAAACACTGCAACATGCTACAGCCTGGATCTCCTCCTGCCATGGGCCATGAAGCCTCAGTCTGTGCAGACCCCAGCTAGTTGAAGGAAAGAGCGTTGAACTGCCCTGCAGAGAGAGTGCCAGCATTGTCTGGGGCCATGTCCTCGGTGCTGACAGGGACACCAGGGAAATCCTGTTCCTCATCGGGGCCCTGGCCCACGGCGCAGGGCTGTGGGGGCAGGCTGGGCAGGATGGGCTTGAGGAATCGGAACTCGCTGTTGCCCGAGCCCGTGGTGAGGCTGATCTCGTAGCAATAGGCGCGGGGCAGGGTCCCTGCAGCGGCTGCATCGGCCAGGCCGCTCTGCAAGGTGTCGGCAGCATAGAGCACATGGCCAGCCTTCAGCTCCTTCCTCCTGCACACCTTGCGAGCCAGCAGCACTGCCGTGGAGATGAGGAAGAGGAGGGAGACAAAGACCAAGGCAATGATTAAATAGGTGGTCAGAGAGGTGTCCTGATCCTCGGAGGCCGGGCTGCTGTGCGGGAGGCGCACGTCGGAGAAGTCCTTGAGCAGGAGAGCGCTGAGAGCTGCCGTGGCTGACAGCGGGGGCTTGCCGTTGTCTCTGACCAGCACAAGGAGCTTCTGCTTGACGCTGTCTCTCTCTGTCACCGGCCTCCTGAGACGCACCTCGCCGCTCTGGAGGCCCACAGAAAACAGGCCTGGGTCGGTGGCCCTCAGCAGGTGGTAGGAGAGCCAGGAGTTCTGTCCCGAGTCGGCATCGACGGCCACCACTTTGCTGATGAGGTAGCCCGCCTCAGCCGACACGGGCACCAGCTCACTGGAGGCCGGGCTGCTCTCCTGGGCCGGGTAGAGCACGAGCGGTGCGTTGTCGTTCTCGTCCAGCACCACGAGGCGGACGGTGACGTTGGCTCTGAGCGGAGGAGAGCCCGCGTCAGAGGCACTGACCGTCACCTGGGTCTGCCTCAAGTGCTCGTAGTCCAGGGGCCGCAGCACAAACACGTGGCCGTTCTCAGAGTTCACCGAGATGCAGGAGCACCAGGGCCGCTCTGGGCCTTGCTCTGCTGCCAGCGAATAGGTCACCTTGGCATTGAGCCCCATGTCAGCATCTGCAGCGCTCACGGCTCCAACAAACACCGTGGGGACGTTGTTCTCACGCACGTACATGGTGTAGGAGGTCTGGTTGAAGACGGGGGCATTGTCATTGACATCGGAGATGTCCACGGTGAAGGTCTGCGTGGTGGTGAGAGGAGGCGAGCCCGCATCTGCTGCCGTCACACTGAGGATGTACTGAGGCGTCTCCTCGCGGTCCAGCGCGCTCACTGTCACCAGCTCATAGTAATTCTTATAGGCTGGCCGCAGGGAGAAGAAGAGCTGATCCTGCAGGGCACAGGAGATCTTCCCGTTGGCACCAGAATCCCGGTCCCTGACCGTAAACAGGGCAACCACCGTGCCGGGCACTGTGTTCTCGGGGAGGGGACTGCTGAAGGAACTGACCACCAGCTCTGGGGCATTGTCATTCACATCCACCACCTCCACCAACACCTTGCAGATTGCTGACAGCCCTTCCACCATCTATGGCCCTCGCAATCAGCTCGTGAGTGTCTGCTGTCTCAAAGTCCAGAGGTTTTGTGATTTTAATTTCACCAGTAATGGGATCAATCACAAATGCTGTGTCACTCTGGCCGACTGCTTCGGTAATTTCATAGGAAATGTCTCCATTTAGTCCTGCATCGGGATCAGTTGCCAGCACAGTCAGAACCACAGAGCCTTCTGGCATGTTCTCCAGAATCTTTCCACTATAACGCTCTTGCGTGAATATGGGAGCATTGTCATTTGCATCTAGAATGATAATAGAGATCTCGATGGTGCCACTCCTGGGAGGAGTGCCCCCATCCACAGCAATAACACTGAAACCCATCTCTGCCTGCTCCTCTCTGTCTAGTGGCTTTTCCAAAACAAGTTCAAGATATTTGTCACCATTAACACGACTTCCATAGGAAACGATGAAGTACTCATTCACCGGAACAATGCTATACTCCTGCACTGTGTTCCTGCCAATATCGAGGTCCCGAGCAACCTCCAACGGGAAGCGAGACCCAGGCTCGCTCGTCTCTGGGATCTTAAAAGTGACTCGGGTCTTGTCGGAAAACGGGAGAATGATCATTGATATCGTGCAGAGTGACCTCGACCCGAAAGAACTGCAGGGGGTTGGAGAGCAGCAGGTCGAAGGGGAGCATGCAGGTGGCGGACTGGGCGCAGAGCTCCTCCCGGTCCAGCCTCCCCGCCACGACGAGGCGGCCGGAGGCGCGCTCGAAGCGAAAATGCTGCCGGCCGTCCTCCGAGACCAGGCGGGCGCGGCGAGCCGAGAGCTGCGCCGGCGTCAGCCCCGCGTCCTCCGCCAGCTCGCCTACCAGGGAGCCACTTTCCGCCTCCTCGGCTACGGAGTAGCGGATGGGCTCGGCGCGAGCGAGCGGCAGCCCCAGCAAAGCAGAGACACAAAGCACTTGCCTTGCGAGCGCCATGGCGCGGCGGCGCCGGCGGCGGCCGGTGTCGGTGTCGGTGTCCCGGCGGGTGTCCCGGGCGGTTCCGGGCGGAGAGCGGCGCAGTGTGGGGCGGGCACCTTCCCTCGCTGTCTGAGATTCCGGCCGGCGGTGCGGAACGCAGCCGGGGTGTGCCGGCAGCGAGTGACACGGGGCAGAGCTCTCTGCCGCAGCCGCTGCCACCTCCGCCCGGCTGAGTTGGGCTGGTCTGAGCTGAACTGAGCTGGGCTGGGCAGAACTGAACTGAACAGAGCTGCGCTGGGCTGAGCTTGCTCGGGCTGTGCCGCTCCGGGCTCGGCCGCCTCCGCTGCCGCAGCCGCTCGGCGCCGCCTTGGCCGAGGGCACCACCCAGCGGTGCGCGCTGGGACTGCAGCCGCCGCCGCCCGCAGCCCGCGCTGCCGCTCGGCCCGGCCCGCGATCCCGAAGCCAGCGAGACAGCCGGGGCCAGCCACGGAACGCGGCCTTAACCAGGGCAGCCGGGAGACGAGGCACAGCCCAGGAGAGCAGATTCTTATCCTTCAGCAGGAGAAATGACACAGGGACAGGGTGATGATGACAACATGGGCATGAAAATCAACAGCAGCTTCTCCCCACTCAGGAACTGTACCCACCCCACACTGCTTCAGACTCGGACACAGTCAGAAAGTAACTGGCAGAATTTTGAAAAACCTTGAAGCATCTTTCCAGGAAAGAACATCTCTACAAAGACTTCACTCTCTGGAAAAGGTGTCAGGGTGCTCTCTTTATTTCAGTCTTACATATATTTTCAGTTTTAATCCCACGGTTGTAATTATTTACAAAGTTAAACTGTCAAAGTTCAAAACATCACAGCATGAGGGAGGTGTTCAGAGTATTTCATACATCACAGGCATCATTCAAACAGCCAGTTATTCTAGATGTGTTGACAGTCCTTCTCTAGAGAAATAGTCTCAGTACAAAACTCTGAACATTTCAGTGGAGAAAAGCCAACCATGGCAATGCAGATGCTCTGACACAAACACAGAAAATCATGCGGGGACAACTTTTTAGTCCCATTCAAGAAGTCTTGGGATTCAGGAACAGCAGTGAAAAGACCCACCTCAATGTCTCTTTTTAAGTTCTTCTTTACTCTTCATTCCAATAATTGTCCTTTACTATACGTGGAGTTTGCCTTCAATGCATTTAATGACAATGAATATGTTTCTACAGCTCTATTCAGGTACAGTCCACTCTAACAATGTTTGTGCTCCTGTATTTCCAAGGCAATCCTGAGGTGATTGAACACCCCAGCCCTTCTGGTACGCCCAGGGGAGATTTTGTTGTGCATTTTGCTGCTCTTCTCTGAGCTGGATAAGGAAGATGAGACTGCTGTTGTGAAAGGTTCAAAATCACCTCCTTCCCTGCTCAGCTGGGAGTGCCTGTGATGCAGTGTCTGGATGAGAGAAACTCCCTGATTCGGCTGGCAGCACGAATGACCCATTTGCAGTGATTCAATGTCTGCATGGAGAAACATGTAGAGTGACAAGAAAGCAAAGCACACAGAGCTCACATCTGAGACAGAGACATCCAGAACCCAAGGAAGAAAGGGCCTAGTGCTCACAGGATACTGCGACTTAGTAGTCATGACTTTCTTGCTTTCCTCAAGCACAAAAAGGGCTCTTTGCATTAAAGTAATGATGTGATTTGTACGGCACCCAATGACATTTTTTAAACCTCAGAATAAAAAGTTCCTTTGTCTTTTCAGAGAGGAAGACAAAAAAGAGCACAGCTGTAAGTGCTAATTATACAGTCAAAGCTTGTAAGAAATGGCAGTAAAAGAGCTGAAACACATTACTAAATAGGTGAGACAACACTAGCTTCTTTGCCTTCTTTCTTTGCTTCTTGGAATGGCAGGAATATATTTGTAATAGAATTTCCAGGAAATACGTCCCACCAATTACAAATACAGATACACTCAGGAGGAAACACTGCAACATGCTACAGCCTGGATCTCCTCCTGCCATGGGCCATGAAGCCTCAGTCTGTGCAGACCCCAGCTAGTTGAAGGAAAGAGCGTTGAACTGCCCTGCAGAGAGAGTGCCAGCATTGTCTGGGGCCATGTCCTCAGTGCTGACAGGGACACCGGGGAAATCCTGTTCCTCATCGGGGCCCTGGCCCACGGCGCAGGGCTGTGGGGGCAGGCTGGGCAGGATGGGCTTGAGGAATCGGAACTCGCTGTTGCCCGAGCCCGTGGTGAGGCTGATCTCGTAGCAATAGGCGCGGGGCAGGGTCCCTGCAGCGGCTGCATCGGCCAGGCCGCTCTGCAAGGTGTCGGCAGCATAGAGCACATGGCCAGCCTTCAGCTCCTTCCTCCTGCACACCTTGCGAGCCAGCAGCACTGCCGTGGAGATGAGGAAGAGGAGGGACACAAAGACCAAGGCAATGATTAAATAGGTGGTCAGAGAGGTGTCCTGATCCTCGGAGGCCGGGCTGCTGTGCGGGAGGCGCACGTCAGAGAAGTCCTTGAGCAGGAGAGCGCTGAGAGCTGCCGTGGCTGACAGCGGGGGCTTGCCGTTGTCTCTGACCAGCACGAGGAGCTTCTGCTTGACGCTGTCTCTCTCTGTCACCGGCCTCCTGAGGCGCACCTCGCCGTTCTGGAGGCCCACGGAAAACAGGCCTGGGTCGGTGGCCCTCAGCAGGTGGTAGGAGAGCCAGGAGTTCTGTCCCGAGTCGGCATCGACGGCCACCACTTTGCTGATGAGGTAGCCCGCCTCAGCCGACACGGGCACCAGCTCACTGGAGGCCGGGCTGCTCTCCTGGGCCGGGTAGAGCACGAGCGGTGCGTTGTCGTTCTCGTCCAGCACCACGAGGCGGACGGTGACGTTGGCTCTGAGCGGAGGAGAGCCCGCGTCAGAGGCACTGACCGTCACCTGGGTCTGCCTCAAGTGCTCGTAGTCCAGGGGCCGCAGCACAAACACGTGGCCGTTCTCAGAGTTCACCGAGATGCAGGAGCACCAGGGCCGCTCTGGGCCTTGCTCTGCTGCCAGCGAATAGGTCACCTTGGCATTGAGCCCCACGTCAGCATCTGCAGCGCTCACGGCTCCAACAAACACCGTGGGGACGTTGTTCTCACGCACGTACATGGTGTAGGAGGTCTGGTTGAAGACGGGGGCGTTGTCATTGACATCGGAGATGTCCACGGTGAAGGTCTGCGTGGTGGTGAGAGGAGGCGAGCCTGCATCTGCTGCCGTCACACTGAGGATGTACTGAGGCGTCTCCTCGCGGTCCAGCGCGCTCACTGTCACCAGCTCATAGTAATTCTTATAGGCTGGCCGCAGGGAGAAGAAGAGCTGATCCTGCAGGGCACAGGAGATCTTCCCGTTGGCACCAGAATCCCGGTCCCTGACCGTAAACAGGGCAACCACCGTGCCGGGCACTGTGTTCTCGGGGAGGGGACTGCTGAAGGAACTGACCACCAGCTCTGGGGCATTGTCATTCACATCCACCACCTCCACCAACACTTTGCAGATGGCTGAGAGGCCCCCTCCATCTGTGGCTCTCACACGGACTTTCATGATGCACTGCTGCCTCGAAGTCCAGAGGTTTTGTGATTTTAATTTCACCAGTTATGGGATCAATCACAAATGCTGAATCACCCTGTCCCACTGCCTGGCTGAGTTGATAGGTGATGTCCCCATTAATTCCTGCATCTGGATCAGTTGCCAGCACAGTCAGCACCACAGAGCCCTCTGGCATGTTCTCTAAAGCCTTTGCGATGTACACCTCTTGTGTGAATATGGGAGCATTGTCATTTGCATCTAGTATCACAATTTTCACTTCTGTGGCCCCAGTTCTCAGGGGAGAGCCACCATCAACAGCAATAACGTTGAACCTCATCTCTGCCTGTTCCTCTCTATCTAGTGGCTTTTCCAAGACCAGCTCAAGATATTTGTCATCCTCACTCCGACTTCCATAGGAGACACTAAAGTACTCGTTCTCGGGAAAGATGCTGTACGCCTGGATGTCATTGCTGCCAATATCGAGGTCCCGAGCACCCTCCAGTGGGAAACGTGAACCCAGATCGCTCGTTTCAGGGATCCTAAAACTGACGCGATCTTCTGGGAAAACAGGCGAATGGTCATTGATATCCTCCAAGGCTACCTCGACCCGAAAGAACTGCAGGGGGTTGGAGAGCAGCAGGTCGAAGGGGAGCATGCAGGTGGCGGACTGGGCGCAGAGCTCCTCCCGGTCCAGCCTCCCCGCCACGACGAGGCGGCCGGAGGCGCGCTCGAAGCGAAAATGCTGCCGGCCGTCCTCCGAGACCAGGCGGGCGCGGCGAGCCGAGAGCTGCGCCGGCGTCAGCCCCGCGTCCTCCGCCAGCTCGCCTACCAGGGAGCCGCTTTCCGCCTCCTCGGCTACGGAGTAGCGGATGGGCTCGGCGCGAGCGAGCGGCAGCCCCAGCAAAGCAGAGACACAAAGCACTTGCCTTGCGAGCGCCATGGCGCGGCGGCGCCGGCGGCGGCCGGTGTCGGTGTCGGTGTCCCGGCGGGTGTCCCGGGCGATTCCGGGCGGAGAGCAGCGCAGTGCGGGGCGGGCGCCTTCCCTCGCTGTCTGAGATTCCGGCCGGCGGTGCGGAGCGCAGCCGGGGTGTGCAGGCAGCGGGTGACACGGGGCAGAGCTCTCTGCCGCAGCCGCTGCCACCTCCGCCCGGCTGAGGGGCTGGTCTAAGCTGAACTGAGCTGGGCTGGGCAGAACTGAACTGAACAGAGCTGCGCTGGGCTGAGCTTGCTCGGGCTGTGCCGCTCCGGGCTCGGCCGCCTCCGCTGCCGCAGCCGCTCGGCGCCGCCTTGGCCGAGGGCACCACCCAGCGGTGCGCGCTGGGACTGCAGCCGCCGCCGCCCGCAGCCCGCGCTGCCGCTCGGCCCGGCCCGCGATCCCGAAGCCAGCGAGACAGCCGGGGCCAGCCACGGAACGCGGCCTTAACCAGGGCAGCCGAGAGACGAGGCACAGCCCACAGCAGCCAAACCGCATTCCACGACAGGAGAAACCGCACAGGGATAGGACGATTGTGACACGATGGACATGCCAATGAACACTCTTCCTGGCTGCATCTCCACACTCAGGCACAGTACCAACCAAACATTGCTTCAGTTAAGGGACACAGGGAGAAAAGACTTGTAGAATTTTTAAAAGCCTTGAAGGATCTTTCCAGGTAAGCCCGTGTCTAAAGAACTTCCGTTTTCATAGAAGGAGTTAGGACTTCCTCTTTCTTTCAGTCCTACACATTTTTTTAATTGTTAAACCCAGAGGTATATCACTATACAATGTTAATCTCTGTGACTTCGTCAGAATATAGTGTGAGGAGTCTTTCTGTTTATTTAATGCATCACAGACTTCATTCAAACAACCAGTTATTCTAGATGGGGTGGCAGTCCTTCTCTACAGGAACAGGCTCAGTACAGTGCTCAGTACATTTCAGTGGCTAGAAGGAGAAAGGGCAAACATGGGAATGCAAGTGCTCTAAGAAAAACACAGAAAATCATGTGGGGACAACTTTCCAGTCCCATCAAGAAGCCTTGGGATTCAGGAACAACAATGAACAGAGCAATCTCAACATCTTTTTTTAAGTTCTTCTTGACTCTATCTTCCAATAATTGTCTTTTAATATTTGTGTAATTTTCCTTTAATGCATTCAATGACAATGAATGTGTTTCTCTTACATGTTACAGCTCTGTTCAGTTACAGTCTACCCTAACACTGTTTGTGCTCTTGTATTTCCAAGGCAATCCTGAGGTGACAGAACACCCAAGCCCTTCTCAAAAGCCAAAGGAAGATTTTTTTGTGCCTTGTGCTGCTCTACTCTAAGCTAGATAAGGAAGATGAGACTGCTGTTTTCACAGGGTCCAAATCACCTCTTCCCTGCTTGGCCGGCATTGCCTGTGCCGCAATGTCTGGGGGAGACTAACTCCCTGCGTCACCAGGAAACACTAATGAAGCATCTGCAGATATTCAATGTCTGCAAGGCCAAACAGAGTGACAAGAAAGGCACACAGAGCTCACATCTCAGACAGAGACATCCAGAATCCAGTGAAGAAAGGGCCTAGTGCTCACATGATATTAGTACTCACAACTTCCTTGCTTTCCAGAGGTGGGAAAAACACTTTTCCTATTTCAGTGAGGGTATCATTAGTTTTGGCAACAGTGATATTGTCTTGAAGATCAGAAAAAAAAGATGCCCTGTCTTCTCAGCCAGCAAGAGAAAGCAGAACATAGATGGAGTTCTAACCACATACATAAAGTCTGCAAGAAAAGGCAGTAGCAAAGGTGAAACGCATTAAAAAAAAGTGAGAGCACCTGGTCTTCTTATATTTCCTTCAATGCTTTGTGAAGCGGCAGATGTATTTTTGAAGAGAAAGTACAGGAAGTTGGTTAAATCAATTTAAAATACAAATTTCTACAGATGAACCGCTCCCATATGCTGCGGCATGGGTGCCTTGCTCCCATGGGCCATGAAGCCTCAGTCTGTGCAGACCCAGCTAGTTGAAGGAAAGAGCATTGAACTGTCCTGCAGAGAGAGTGCCAGCATTGTCTGGGGCCATGTCCTCCGTGCTGACAGGGACGCCGGGGAAATCCTGTTCCTCATCGGGGCCCTGGCCCACGGCGCAGTGCTGTGGGGGCAGGCTGGGCAGGATGGGCTTGAGGAATCGGAACTCGCTGTTGCCCGAGCCCGTGGTGAGGCTGATCTCGTAGCAATAGGCGCGGGGCAGGGTCCCTGCAGCGGCTGCATCGGCCAGGCCGCTCTGCAAGGTGTCGGCAGCATAGAGCACATGGCCAGCCTTCAGCTCCTTCCTCCTGCACACCTTGCGAGCCAGCAGCACTGCCGTGGAGATGAGGAAGAGGAGGGAGACAAAGACCAAGGCAATGATTAAATAGGTGGTCAGAGAGGTGTCCTGATCCTCGGAGGCCGGGCTGCTGTGCGGCAGGCGCACGTCAGAGAAGTCCTTGAGCAGGAGAGCGCTGAGAGCTGCCGTGGCTGACAGCGGGGGCTTGCCGTTGTCTCTGACCAGCACAAGGAGCTTCTGCTTGACGCTGTCTCTCTCTGTCACCGGCCTCCTGAGACGCACCTCGCCGCTTTGGAGGCCCACGGAAAACAGGCCTGGGTCGGTGGCCCTCAGCAGGTGGTAGGAGAGCCAGGAGTTCTGTCCCGAGTCGGCATCGACGGCCACCACTTTGCTGATGAGGTAGCCCGCCTCAGCCGACACGGGCACCAGCTCACTGGAGGCCGGGCTGCTCTCCTGGGCCGGGTAGAGCACGAGCGGTGCGTTGTCGTTCTCGTCCAGCACCACGAGGCGGACGGTGACGTTGGCTCTGAGCGGAGGAGAGCCCGCGTCAGAGGCACTGACCGTCACCTGGGTCTGCCTCAAGTGCTCGTAGTCCAGGGGCCGCAGCACAAACACGTGTCCGTTCTCAGAGTTCACCGAGATGCAGGAGCACCAGGGCCGCTCTGGGCCTTGCTCTGCTGCCAGCGAATAGGTCACCTTGGCATTGAGCCCCACGTCAGCATCTGCAGCGCTCACGGCTCCAACAAACACCGTGGGGACGTTGTTCTCACGCACGTACATGGTGTAGGAGGTCTGGTTGAAGACGGGGGCATTGTCATTGACATCAGAGATGTCCACGGTGAAGGTCTGCGTGGTGGTGAGAGGAGGCGAGCCTGCATCTGCTGCCATCACACTGAGGATGTACTGAGGCGTCTCCTCGCGGTCCAGCGCGCTCACTGTCACCAGCTCATAGTAATTCTTATAGGCTGGCCGCAGGGAGAAGAAGAGCTGATCCTGCAGGGCACAGGAGATCTTCCCGTTGGCACCAGAATCCCGGTCCCTGACCGTAAACAGGGCAACCACCGTGCCGGGCACTGTGTTCTCGGGGAGGGGACTGCTGAAGGAACTGACCACCAGCTCTGGGGCATTGTCATTCACATCCACCACCTCCACCAACACCTTGCAGATTGCTGAGAGCCCCCCACCATCTGTGGCTCTCACACTGAACTCATGCATTTGTGCTTCCTCAAAGTCCAGGGGTTTTCTGACTTTAATTTCACCAGTTATGGGATCAATCACAAATGCTGAGACACTCTGACCCACTGCCTGGCTGAGTTGATAGGAGATGTCACCATTAACTCCTGCATCCAGATCAGTTGCCAGCACGGACAGAACCACAGATCCTTCTGGCATGTTTTCTAAAATCTTCGCAATGTACACCTCTTGTGTAAATATGGGAGCATTGTCATTTACATCTAGAATGAGAATATTCACTTCAGCGGTGCCACTCTTGGGAGGAGAGCCCCCATCCTCGGCAGTTACACTGAAAGTCATCTCTGCCTGCTCCTCTCTGTCTAGTGGCTTTTCCAAGACCAATTCAAGATACTTCTTGCCTGAAATCCCTGTCCCATAGGACACAGTAAAGTACTCGTTCTCAGGAGAAATATTGTAGTCCTGGACTGTGTTCCTGCCAATATCGAGGTCCTGAGCAACCTCCAACGGGAAGCGAGACCCAAGCTCACTCGTCTCTGGCATCTTAAAAGTCACTCTATCATTAGGAAACACGGGGGAATGATCATTGATATCGTCTAGAGTGACCTCGACCCGAAAGAACTGCAGGGGGTTGGAGAGCAGCAGGTCGAAGGGGAGCATGCAGGTGGCGGACTGGGCGCAGAGCTCCTCCCGGTCCAGCCTCCCCGCCACGACGAGGCGGCCGGAGGCGCGCTCGAAGCGAAAATGCTGCCGGCCGTCCTCCGAGACCAGGCGGGCGCGGCGAGCCGAGAGCTGCGCCGGCGTCAGCCCCGCGTCCTCCGCCAGCTCGCCTACCAGGGAGCCGCTTTCCGCCTCCTCGGCTACGGAGTAGCGGATGGGCTCGGCGCGAGCGAGCGGCAGCCCCAGCAAAGCACAGACACAAAGCACTTGCCTTGCGAGCGCCATGGCGCGGCGCCGGCGGCGGCGGCCGGTGTCGGTGTCGGTGTCCCGGCGGGTGTCCCGGGCGATTCCGGGCGGAGAGCGGCGCAGTGCGGGGCGGGCGCCTTCCCTCGCTGTCTGAGATTCCGGCCGGCGGTGCGGAACGCAGCCGGGGTGTGCAGGCAGGGGGTGACACAGGGCAGAGCTCGCTGCCGCAGCCTCTGCCACCTCCGCCGGGCTGAGCCGGGCTGGTCTAAGCTGAACTGAGCTGGGCTGGGCAGAACTGAACTGAACAGAGCTGCGCTGGGCTGAGCTTGCTCGGGCTGTGCCGCTCCGGGCTCGGCCGCCTCCGCTGCCGCAGCCGCTCGGCGCCGCCTTGGCCGAGGGCACCACCCAGCGGTGCGCGCTGGGACTGCAGCCGCCGCCGCCCGCAGCCCGCGCTGCCGCTCGGCCCGGCCCGCGATCCCGAAGCCAGCGAGACAGCCGGGGCCAGCCACGGAACGCGGCCTTAACCAGGGCAGCCGAGAGACGAGGCACAGCCCAGGAGGACAGAGAAGTCTCATCCCTCAGCCGGAGAAATCGAGCAGAGATAGGGCGATGGTGACAGCATGCACATGTCAATGAACATTCCCGGCTGCACCTCCATGCTCAGGCACTGTACCCACACAACATTGCTAAAGACAAGGGGACACAGTGAGAAGTTGCACAATTTCGAAAAGTCTTGTAAGGGTCTTACCAGAAACAACATCCCTAGAAAGAATTCTGTTTCCACTTAAGCAGTCTGTGTATTATCTTTATTTTAGTATCACACATTTTTTACTTTTTAATACCATAATTATACCAATTTATAACGTTAAACTGTATAACTTCAGCACATCACAGAGTGAAAGAGGCTTTCAGAGTATTTCATGCGTCACAGACATCATTCAAACAGCCAGTCATTCTAGATGGAGTGGCAGTCCTTCTCTAGAGGAAACAGCAAAGTAATGCTCTGTACATTTCAGAGGGGACAAGGAGAAATGGCAAAAATGGGTATGCAAATGTTCTAACACAAATGAAGAATATCCTGCAGGGACAGTTTTGTACTCCCAACAAGAAGCCACTGAATTCAGAAAGATGAATGAGGAAACAAAACTTAAAGTCCTGTTTTCGAGTTCCTGATTTTATCTTAAGGAAATTATCTATAATGGACATGTGACCTTTTCATGTACACAAAGACTCTCTACAGTTGCAGCCTACCCTAACACCTCTTCTAGTGCTGTATTTCCAGGACACTCTGAGTGGGACAGAACACCAAACCCACGCATGGGCCAAAGAAAGATTTTGTTGTGCAGTTTCCTACTCTTCTCTGCCTTGGAGAAGATGAGACCCCTGTATTCATAGGGTCAAAATAGCCTTTTACTCTACAGAGCTGGAATTGCCAACATTGCAATTGCTGGATAGGGCAAATTTACTGTTTCACAGGGAAGAAATAGTGAAACATCTGGAGTTTCACAATGGTCAAACAGACAGACATACTGAGAAAAAGCATAACACACAGAGCCCGCACATCTCAGAGACAGCCAGAACCCCAGAAAGAAAAAGTCCCATGCTAACAGAGCATCGTGTGAAAATATTTTGTACTACCTTGCCTTTCTGGGCTGGGAAAATGGATTTGTGTCATTTCAGCAACTGTGAGATTTGCCTGCTCATTTCAGCCATTGTGTTGTAGCAATTAATAGGAGTTTCATGGCCTAGGCTGATAGTAAGAGAGACAGGAGCGTAGAAGGATTGGTAACTCCATTCACAAACCCTATCAGAAGTGACCACACCAGAATGAAAGTATATTACTGATGAAGTGAAAACCTTTCTTTTTTTTCTTCTTTCTGTATTTGGAGAAGCTGAAAACTATTATTCTGACTCAGAATATGAGGGAAATTGGTTATGCCACTTGGAAACACAAATTTTCTCTGGACAAATCATTGCCACAGGTTGCAGCCTGAATCCCTTTCTACGAAGAGCCATGAAGCCTCAGTCTGTGCAGACGCCAGCTAGTTGAAGGAAAGAGCGTTGAACTGTCCTGCAGAGAGAGTGCCAGCATTGTCTGGGGCCATGTCCTCGGTGCTGACAGGGACACCGGGGAAATCCTGTTCCTCATCGGGGCCCTGGCCCACGGCGCAGGGCTGTGGGGGCAGGCTGGGCAGGATGGGCTTGAGGAATCGGAACTCGCTGTTGCCCGAGCCCGTGGTGAGGCTGATCTCGTAGCAATAGGCGCGGGGCAGGGTCCCTGCAGCGGCTGCATCGGCCAGGCCGCTCTGCAAGGTGTCGGCAGCATAGAGCACATGGCCAGCCTTCAGCTCCTTCCTCCTGCACACCTTGCGAGCCAGCAGCACTGCCGTGGAGATGAGGAAGAGGAGGGAGACAAAGACCAAGGCAATGATTAAATAGGTGGTCAGAGAGGTGTCCTGATCCTCGGAGGCCGGGCTGCTGTGTGGGAGGTGCACGTCGGAGAAGTCCTTGAGCAGGAGAGCGCTGAGAGCTGCCGTGGCTGACAGCGGGGGCTTGCCGTTGTCTCTGACCAGCACAAGGAGCTTCTGCTTGACGCTGTCTCTCTCTGTCACCGGCCTCCTGAGACGCACCTCGCCGCTTTGGAGGCCCACGGAAAACAGGCCTGGGTCGGTGGCCCTCAGCAGGTGGTAGGAGAGCCAGGAGTTCTGTCCCGAGTCGGCATCGACGGCCACCACTTTGCTGATGAGGTAGCCCGCCTCAGCCGACACGGGCACCAGCTCACTGGAGGCCGGGCTGCTCTCCTGGGCCGGGTAGAGCACGAGCGGTGCGTTGTCGTTCTCGTCCAGCACCACGAGGCGGACGGTGACGTTGGCTCTGAGCGGAGGAGAGCCCGCGTCAGAGGCACTGACCGTCACCTGGGTCTGCCTCAAGTGCTCGTAGTCCAGGGGCCGCAGCACAAACACATGTCCGTTCTCAGAGTTCACCGAGATGCAGGAGCACCAGGGCCGCTCTGGGCCTTGCTCTGCTGCCAGCGAATAGGTCACCTTGGCATTGAGCCCCACGTCAGCATCTGCAGCGCTCACGGCTCCAACAAACACCGTGGGGACGTTGTTCTCACGCACGTACATGGTGTAGGAGGTCTGGTTGAAGACGGGGGCGTTGTCATTGACATCGGAGATGTCCACGGTGAAAGTCTGCGTGGTGGTGAGAGGAGGCGAGCCTGCATCTGCTGCCGTCACACTGAGGATGTACTGAGGCGTCTCCTCGCGGTCCAGCGCGCTCACTGTCACCAGCTCATAGTAATTCTTATAGGCTGGCCGCAGGGAGAAGAAGAGCTGATCCTGCAGGGCACAGGAGATCTTCCCGTTGGCACCAGAATCCCGGTCCCTGACCGTAAACAGGGCAACCACCGTGCCGGGCACTGTGTTCTCGGGGAGGGGACTGCTGAAGGAACTGACCACCAGCTCTGGGGCATTGTCATTCACATCCACCACCTCCACCAACACCTTGCAGATGGCTGAAAGGCCCCCTCCATCAGCGGCCTTCACAATCAGTTCATGCATTTGTGTTTCCTCAAAGTCCAGAGGTTTTGTGAGTTTAATTTCACCAGTTATGGGATCAATCACAAATGCTGAGTCACTCTGACCCAATGCCTGGCTGAGTTGATAGGAGACGTCCCCATTAACTCCTGCATCTGGGTCAGTTGCCAATACAGTCAGCACCACAGAGCCCTCTGGCATGTTTTCTAAAACCTTCGCAATATAAGGCTCTTGCGTGAATTTGGGAGCATTGTCATTTACATCTAGAATGATAATAGAGATCTCTATGCTTCCACTTCTAGGAGGAGAGCCCCCATCTACAGCAATAACACTGAACCCCATCTCTGTGTGCTCCTCTCTGTCTAACGGCTTTTCCAGAATAAGTTCAACAAATTTGTCAATACTACTCCGACTTCCATAGGAGACACTGAAATACTCGTTCTTGGGAGAGATGTTGTACTCCTGGACTGTGTTCCTTCCAGTGTCGAGGTCCCGAGCCACTTCCAGTGGGAAACGTGATCCTGGCTCGCTCGTTTCCACGATTCTAAAAGTGACTCTATCTTCTCGGAAAACAGGCGAATGGTCATTGATATCCTGCAGATCTACCTCGACCCGAAAGAACTGCAGGGGGTTGGAGAGCAGCAGGTCGAAGGGGAGCATGCAGGTGGCGGACTGGGCGCAGAGCTCCTCCCGGTCCAGCCTCCCCGCCACGACGAGGCGGCCGGAGGCGCGCTCGAAGCGAAAATGCTGCCGGCCGTCCTCCGAGACCAGGCGGGCGCGGCGAGCCGAGAGCTGCGCCGGCGTCAGCCCCGCGTCCTCCGCCAGCTCGCCTACCAGGGAGCCGCTTGCCGCCTCCTCGGCTACGGAGTAGCGGATGGGCTCGGCGCGAGCGAGCGGCAGCCCCAGCAAAGCACAGACACAAAGCACTTGCCTTGCGAGCGCCATGGCGCGGCGGCGGCGGCCGGTGTCGGTGTCGGTGTCCCGGCGGGTGTCCCGGGCGATTCCGGGCGGAGAGCGGCGCAGTGCGGGGCGGGCGCCTTCCCTCGCTGTCTGAGATTCCGGCCGGCGGTGCGGAACGCAGCCGGGGTGTGCCGGCAGCGGGTGACACGGGGCAGCGCTCGCTGCCGCAGCCGCTGCCACCTCCGCCGGGCTGAGGCGGGCTGGTCTAAGCTGAAATGAGCTGAGCTGGGCTGGGCTGGGCTGAGCTTGCTCGGGCTGTGCCGCTCCGGGCTCGGCCGCCTCCGCTGCCGCAGCCGCTCGGCGCCGCCTTGGCCGAGGGCACCACCCAGCGGTGCGCGCTGGGACTGCAGCCGCCGCCGCCCGCAGCCCGCGCTGCCGCTCGGCCCGGCCCGCGATCCCGAATCCGTAGCGGGGGCTCCTGCTTCAGCATGCGCTCATATTCTCCGGGGAGAGAAGTTCTAGGGGGGACAGGCAGTATCCCTGGGAGAGTTCCGGCGCGGAGCATCGTCCGCAGCTCCTCCACTTGCAGTCTCTTCCCCTCGCTGGTCCGATTTCGCGGCCGCGGCTTTCGAGAAACGCTGGAGGAAGAGAGGCATTACGATTTTCCAGGGCGGTATGAGGCAGAGGCTGAACTCGGAGGGACAGAGCAGCTTCCTACGGCAGGAGGAACCGGCCTGGAGCCTACACAGGGAGATTACGGCTATACCAGCAGGGAACGGCACTACAGCTACTGGGGGATCTCAGGCATAGGACGGGGAAGGGAGGTGCGTCCCAGCATGGCTCAGGCATGGACGCGCACGAATACTGGCCAATCTTGCGGCTAAAAGGGAGGAGTTGCTGTGCTCCCCGCGTGGGTTTCTCGGTCGCAGGCGGGCTGCGAGTGGCGTAGCGGCTCCTCGTCCTTGTCCAGTCCCGCCTCAGCATTGTTATGAAGGCTGGGCAGGATTGGCCTCAGGAACTGGAATTCGCTCCTCCCCGAGCCGCTGGTCAGACACATTTCGTAGCGGTAAGCCGGCGACAGAGTGCCCGTGCTGCCCACGCCCACGCCGTCGCTGGCGAAGTCTCCGTCTGCGTAGCAGCTGGGAGAGGGAGGAGGAAGTTCTGCCCGGACGCGAGCTCTGCAGAGCGTGTTCGCCGTTAAGACGAGGACGGACAAGAGGAAAAGGGACGAGACGCAGACCAGGGAGGCGATGAGGTAAGTGGTGAGCATTTCCTCCTCGGCCACCTGCGGCTGCTGTCCACCTGCGGGATCGTGGCCAAGCTGGTGGAAAGCATCGGAGAAATCGTCCACCAGTGCCACGGCGACGGTGGCTGTGGCAGAGCGCGAGGGCCGCCCGCGGTCCCGAACCAGCACGATGAGCCTCTGCCGGGCCGCGTCCCTCTCGGTCACGGCCCGCGCCGTGCGCACCTCGCCGCTGTGCAGCCCCACGCGGAACAGCCCCGGCTCCGTGGCCTTGGCCAGCTCGTAGGACAGCCACGCGTTCTGGCCCGCGTCCGCGTCCACCGCCACCACCTTGGCCACCAGGTAGCCGGAGGGCGCCCAGCGCGGCACCAGCTCTCCGGCCGAGCTGCTGTCGGTGCCCGGGTGCAGCAGCACGGGCGCGTTGTCGTTCTCGTCGCGCACGACGATGCGCAGCACGGCCTGGGCGCTGAGCGGCGGGGAGCCGCCGTCGGCTGCGCGCACCGTCACCTCGAAGGCAGGGACCTTCTCGTAGTCCAGCGGGCGCGAAGTCCGGACGGTTCCACTCTCCGCGTCCACGGACACGAATGATGCGGCGGCGAGGGTGCCCGTCGGTGGCGGCACTAGGGAGTATCTCACGCGGGCGTTCTCTCCGGCGTCAGGGTCCGTGGCACTGAGGCGGCCAAGGCTCCTCCCCGCGGGCTCGTTTTCGCTCATTACCGTGGTGTAAATGGCCTGGGTGAAGGTGGGTGCATTGTCGTTCACATCCAAGAGCCGCACGAGCAGGGTTTTGGATGCCGAGAGGGCGGGGGAGCCCTGGTCTCGAACTCGCACCGTCACGTTGTATTCCTCCATCTGCTCCCGGTCCAGCGTCTCTGATGTCACCAGCGCATACGCGTCGGCTGCCAGCGCAGTGATCCTGAAGGGTTGCTCTCCTGTCAGCTCGCAGGTCGTCCTGCCATTGTCCCCCGAGTCCCGGTCCCTCACGTTGAAGAGGGCCACCACGGTGTCCGGCGGGGCGGCTTCGGAGAGGGTGCTGGTGAGGGAGGTGATGATCACCTCGGGGGCATTGTCGTTCACGTCCTTCACCTGCACCTCCACATTGCAATGCGTGGACAGGCCCCCTCCATCCGTGGCTTGGACGTCTATCTCATAGGTCTTTTTTTCTTCATAATCCAAAGGTTTTTTGAGTCGAATCTGGCCTGTCTCTGGGTTTATTTTAAACGTTTGGAGATTTTCTTCTGAATTTTGAAATATGGAATACAATATTTCCCCATTCGTTCCTGCGTCTAAATCGCTAGCAGACACTGCCACCACTAGGGTGTCTTCTGAGCTATTTTCCATTACAGATACTTTATACAGAGTCTGGGTAAATACCGGGCTGTTGTCGTTTATATCCAGGACTACCACGCGGATTAAAGCTGTGCCAGACCGCGGTGGATTCCCGCCATCCACAGCCGTGATGATGAAAGCAACTTCTGCCTGCTGCTCTCGGTCCAGGGCTCGATCCAACACCAGCTCGGGGTACCTCCGGCCGTCATTTCGCCGCTGGGTGTACACATGGAAATACTCGTTCGACCTGACACTATAATGCTGAAGGCTATTGTTCCCCACGTCTGGATCGTGAGCGCTTTCCAACAAAAACCGAGTCCCCGGCATTGCAGATTCCGGGATCGTTAAAACAATCTCTCTGTTTAAGAACACAGGAGCATGATCATTTATGTCGGTGAGTCTTACCTCAGCTCGGAAGGACTGCAGTGGGCTCTCCAGCAGCACCTCGAAACGCACCAAGCAGGGCTCGCTCTGTCCACACAGCTCTTCCCGATCCATTTGCTCTCTCACCACCAAATCCCCGGTGCGCTGGTTCAGCTGTAAATAGTGCTTTTCTCCTTCAGGAACGACTCGAGCCTGACGAGCCAATAATTCCTCACCGGTTAGTCCCAAATCCTTAGCGATATTCGCTACAAAAGAGCCTCTCTCCGCCTCTTCGGGCACAGAGTACCGAGCGGTTTCTGCTCTCATCCCTGAGACGCAGAGGACAAGCAGCAGAGCCGCCGCTCGCCCCGGGAGCGGTTCCTCTCTCTTCCTCGGCTTCATTCCCTTCCAGAGACCGGACCTCCTCTCCTGTAAGCTGGATGGAGCTGCCGATACAGTCCCGAGCGGAGCAGCCCGAGATGGTGCAGCCCCGCCCGCCCGCATCGCGGGGGCGGCGGAACTCGGAGCTGCGCGGAGCTTCCGCGGTCAGCAGCGGCACCAGGCGGCCGAGCTGTAGAAGGGTTCGAAGATTTCCCAGCGCAAAGCCTGGAAAGCAGAGATTAACGGCTCGTTTTCTCTCTTCCTAGATCAAAGCATAGAGATTGAAATGTCCATACAACCGTATTCAAAGTACGGCCACTGACTGAATGAGCAATGCCTCTGTTTACATTCTGTGTCAAAATGGAGTTTATTTAAAGCTGGGTTATTCCTTTCGTTTTGGTTCCCTCTCCCATCCCGCAGTGTGAACGCATTGAATAAATGACTTTCCGGCTGCTCAGCTGGAACAGCTGTGTATTGTTACAGTGGTCCAGCCACCAGTTGAGGTGGTCTTTTAACGGCGGCAGCAATCGCCAGAGTCGTTCTCGGAGTGGACAGAGATTGTTCCCGCAGTTCATGACCTCTCCTGCTGGGAGCCTTTGGGAATGGGCTGGAGGCAGCATCTCAGACCTCAGCTCCACTCAGAAAAAACTCGTCCGCCTGAGTCTGACTTCTGAGACCGTTCTATTTCCCAGGTCGTTCTGATTTCCTCCGGCATTAATTCCACTCCAGATGCACGGATTTATTCCCGAAATCCTGCTCTAGAGCTGGCTTATTCCTCGGCCATGACTGCGGCAAGTGATCTCGAGACAGCACACTCACCCGAGGGAGTTCCAAGCAGATTTTATTGTTTTCTGTCATCACTCATTTGACTCTTTAAAATGGTTCACCGACAGGAAATATCACATTACTTTATAGTTTAATACCGACTGACGAAAGAAAACCGGAAAGCTTCTTAACACCCTATATTCTACAGTGTCCTAAGCTAATTGTAAATGGTTTTGTCTATTTTACTGAAAAAATGCAATACTTTTAATTATCTTGGTTTTTAAAAACCGTGAAATACTATTTTAAACTTTATGAAAAAAAAAATAAGGAAGAAAGAATACACTGCTCAAAGCCCACTCTTTACAATTGGGAGAGCCTGTAAACTCCTGATCAAATATGCCAAGTGTGCCAATGCCAGCAGTTCAAAATGTAAACAGCTTCTGCTTATTTTGTAAGAAATTCCTTTGCGAGCACCACTTAATTTTGCATAATCTCTGTTTCGCCTGGTCTTGAATACACGGCAGAAAATTAAGATATTATTACAAAGCTCTCTCCATAAAAAGAAAGAAATAAAGCACGAAAGTAAACCCCACAGAGAAGGCGGTGTAAAAAGAAGTTGAGAATCTGCTGCCAGTTTTCAGTATTTCTCGAAGTAAGTAGAAGCAGTAGCACTCTCACAGCCATACATTATTATGTATGATAATTATTGATTATTATGATAATAATTGATTATTATGTAATCAACATGCAGCACGGTTCTCCTCCATCGGCATCACAATTACAAAATACCTACATGAATAAAGTACTGCTCAAGGGGAAAGTACTCTCACAGAGAAGGTTTCATCTCCCTGGTACTTTTTAGGGAGGTATTTGTCTCTTTGTTCCCTTTTCCCTGTGAGGACAGACAAACTTGTCTTTCTCTTCATTTATTGATGGGAGAGCCAAGGGTTTTGCTCAGAACTGACATTTAGCTCCAGCTCCCTGTTTGCAGGGCTAATTGCACCTGCAGCTCTGGGCCCCGTATCTTCTGAGAGGGGAGCACTGCCCTGCAAAGAACAGAGAGAGCAGTTGTCATTTGGAGTTGAAGGAAAGCAGGGCATCACCGAGAAGCTCAGAGGATGTGTCTTACACCACTGCCTGTGTCGCACCCCTCCTCTCCACAGGGAGCCAAAGAGAAAGCAAGACTTGGTGGATCTCTGACCTGAATGGAGAACACCTGAAGTCAGAAAGCATTCTCCGGAAAGGTACTATTGCAAAATCTTAGTGAATCTTAGAAAACCTTTATGAGTTTTGAGTAATTCAAAATGGTGAGAGCCCCAAACAGAAAACCACTTTCTCACAAACAGTAAATGTGGTTTAATGTTGATATATCAAGAAGGGTCCTTGTCTTCCCTGAGGCTACTGTGATTCTCACACCTGCAGTAAAGTGAGTCCAGGTCATCGGTGGTTATGAAATATGAAAATATTAACTGACCCTGATGGTGTTTGTGTTTCTCCCACCTCTTATATGTTCATCATCCTGTCTACTATGAAATGCTAAATGGATCCTTGGACACCCTCCATGGAGTCCCCACAGAATCCCATACTAAGAGGTGACTGACTCTGACAACCACACTTTTCTGGCCAACACTATCCATGCAAGTCACAAAAACATAAGGGAATTTAATGGCAGAGGTTCCCACCTCCGTAGGCTCCAGCAGTTTGTAAGCTTGAGTTCAGCGCTGCTGTCACCCTGGTGAATGGCACAGGGCAGCACCGAGCACCAGCTCCCAACAGCAGTGCAGGGGACATAGTTGGTGTCACCCTTTGCACAGCTGTCCTTGCAGTCCCTTCTGACGCTGGGCAGGCCACTACATTCACCTTACTGCCACCTCTGGGAGGATGTATCCCTAGGAATGGTGTCATTCCTGCTCCAGGTCCTAAGGGCTCTACACAGTGCATGGGCAAAACCCACATGTCTGTAGGCACAGGGTTTGTGGTAATTGGGAGTGGGGCTGCAGCCCAGCCTCATCCTCAATGGGTTACAGCTGTGCAGGAACAGGTGACCAGTACTGAAGGTAATGAGACCTGGAGCGCCCATGTGCACTGACCAACCACAGAAAGGTAGAGAGGACACACAGGTGCAATGCATGAACATGAAGAGTATAAAAGGTTGGGCTAAAGAACAAGAAGGGTGCATGCTTGGAGCCTTCTGGAGTGGTATGGCATTACTTTGTATGAGATGGTGCTTGAAACCTTATGAAATTGCATGGTGATACTCTGTGTATTGTGGCTATCTCAGCTGCGACATGTCTGCCTGTACTTTTCACCTCCTCATGGCCCAACTCCTCCCCTTTGAAGTGACACCAAAGACTTGATCTATCACGAATACTCAGCATAGATATGGGTGCAGCTGCCCAGAGAGGTGGTGGGTGCTCCACCCCTGAAAATATCCAAGGTCAGGTTAGCTGGAGCTCTGAGCAATCTGATCTAGTTGAAGGTATCCCTGCTCATTGCATGAGGGTTTGGACTTAACGGCTTTTAAAGGTCCATTCCAACCCAAAATATTCTATCCTTCTATAACACAGAGAGGCGTGGTTAGTCAGCATCTGGGGAGCAGCTGAGCCCTGCTGGATCCTCCTGGGAGGCCTTTCCAGCAGTTCTGAGACCCCTTCTTTCATCTCCTCCCACCCCAAGGACTCATCCACTAGCAGTTCTGCAGCCTCAATAGTCCTTGCTCCCAGGGCTTGTCACACCTCCCCCCTGCCCGATGGCCCTGTCAGTCCCTCACCTGTGCAGCCCAGTCTCCCTCGCCCCCGAGGTTGGCGGCATCCTGCGAGCACACCGAGCTCCGCTGCTCGCCGGGCCCGGGGGGCAGCCCGGCGGGGAAGCAGGGGAAGAGCGGCCTGAGGAAACGGAACTCGCTGTTGACGGTGCCGGCGGCGAAGCAGACGTCGTACACGTAGCTGCGGGGCAGGGAGCCCGCGCTGCTTTCCGTGGCTGTCGTCGGGAACGTGGGCAAAGTCTCGGTCTCGCTCCGTCTGGCCCGCCACACCTTCACTACCAGGGCGGCCACCGCGGTGGCGAGGAACAGCGCCGACACGCAGACCAGGGAGGCGATGAGGTAAAGAGTAAGCGGCCCGTCGGGTTCGGCGGCCGGTGCCTCCTCGCTCACCCGTAAATGGGCTTCGGAGAAGCCGTCCACCAGTGCCACGGCGAGGGTGGCGGTGGCAGAGCGCGAGGGCTGCCCGCGGTCCCGAACCAGCACGATGAGCCTCTGCCGGGCCGCGTCCCTCTCGGTCACGGCCCGCGCCGTGCGCACCTCGCCGCTGTGCAGCCCCACGCGGAACAGCCCCGGCTCCGTGGCCTTGGCCAGCTCGTAGGACAGCCACGCGTTCTGGCCCGCGTCCGCGTCCACCGCCACCACCTTGGCCACCAGGTAGCCGGAGGGCGCCCAGCGCGGCACCAGCTCTCCGCCCGCGCCGCTGTCGGTGCCCGGGTGCAGCAGCACGGGCGCGTTGTCGTTCTCGTCGCGCACGACGATGCGCAGCACGGCCTGGGCGCTGAGCGGCGGGGAGCCGCCGTCGGCTGCGCGCACCGTCACCTCGAAGGAGCGCACTTCTCATAGTCCAGCGGGCGGAGGATATAAACATCCCCGTTATCAGCGTTGACTGACACTTCGGGCTGCTCTTTGCCCTCCTGCCGCACCAGTGCGTAGTTCACACGGGCATTTATTCCTGCGTCGGCGTCCGTGGCCTTCATGCTGCCGATGCGGAGCATGGGGCTGTTGTTCTCTGTGACAGACATGGTGTAAATCTCCTGGGTGAACTCTGGGGGGTTGTCGTTCACATCCGAGATCTGCACGAAGATGCTTTCCTGAGAGCTCAGCCGCTTCCTGCCCCAGTCCGTGGCTGTGATGGTGATGTTATACTCCGCCGTCCTCTCCCTGTCCAGAGCCGCGTTCGTTCTCAGTTCGTAGTAATTATCAAAAGTGGGGGTGAGACTGAACGGCAAGTCCCCGTCGATGGAACACTCCGTCCTGCCGTTGTCCCCGGAGTCCCGGTCCCGCACACTGAACAGAGCCACCACGGTGCGTGGCGGGGCGTCCTCGGGAATGGAGGCGCTGAGGGAGGTGAGCGCTATCTCCGGCGCGTTGTCATTCACGTCCAGGACCTCCACCTGCACTTTGCAGTGCGCAGACAGCCCTCCGCCGTCCGTGGCTTTCACAACCATCTTGTGGGATTTTGCTTCCTCAAAATCCAGCTTGCCTGCGACTCGGATTTCACCAGTGGTCGGGTTCAGCTGGAAGAGCTGCCGGGATCGCTCCGATGTCTGGGTAAAGGCATAACGCACTTCCCCGTAGGACCCTTCGTCGGGATCCGCGGCAGCGACTCTGACCACCAGCTGCTCCAGGGGGCTGTTCTCAGCCAGGCGCACCTCGTAGGTCTCCTTTTCGAAGACAGGAATGTTATCATTGGCATCCACAACCACGATCCGGACCTGAGCCGTGCCCGACCTGGGCGGTGACCCTCCATCGGTGGCGGTCAGAAGTAAATTCAGCTCTCCTTGCTCTTCACGATCGAGCTGGCGCTGTAGGACAAGTTCCAAGTACTTTACTCCATCTTTCGCTGTTCCAATAGCGAGGGAGAAATGAGGATTGGGCCCGAGGCTGTAGTTCTGCAAACCGTTAATGCCCACGTCCTTGTCCTGGGCGCTTTCCAGGGGGAAACGGGAGCCAGGAGATGCTGTTTCTAGAATTTTTAAAACCATCTCCTTCTCCGGGAACACGGGCGAGTTGTCGTTTACGTCACTAACTTCCACCTCCCCTCGGATAAGCTGCAATGGATTTTCAAAGAATATCTTAAAGACGAGCGTGCAGGTATCGCTCTGCGGACAGATCTCCTCTCTGTCCAGCGATTCCTTTGCCGTCAGGACTCCGGTGTTTTGATTGAGTCGGAAAAGCTGCTCGTTCCCCTCGGACACAACGCGGGCTTTGCGAGCCGCAAGCTGGCTCAGAGGAACCCCCAGGTCCTTGGCGATATTGGCGACAAAGGAGTCCCTCTCCATTTCCTCCGGCAGGGAGTAGCGGAGGGTTTCAGCCCCGCTCTGACACACGCAAACACACAGAATAAGCAAGATCACTTGCCTCTTTCTGTCTCCACTCCGTCTCCCGCGGACCATCACTCTCCAAAAAAGCCATCCGCAGTCCTCGGCGGCTCCCAGCATTTTTTAGTAGCGTCCGAAAAAGAGCGGTGTGGGCCAGCAATCCTGGGGTGAAGGAATCTGGAAGCCCCCGAGTGCTCCGACTCCTTTGCGAGCAGCTCAGCTCAGCTCACACGGTTTTTTGTCTCCCTGTGCCTGCAAAGCCGGGGCGGACCGAGGAACGCTCCGGTCCACGGCCAACATCCCCACCCAGCGTCGGAAGGGGGAATATTTCCTCTCCACCGGGGCAGCGCTGCTGGCTCGGGGTTTGCTGCTTGAGCCCGCACTCTTTGTGCCAAAGAGCAGAAAAAAGGTGCGGTGTAAAAGCTCTTCTCTCTCAGGAGTGGGATCCCTGCCCACACACAGAGCGCTGCTCTGGGTATCACATCCCAGCTCGCAACCACGAACTCTTCATACACAGCTTTTGGTTTGCCTTGTGTAGACACGGCAAGTTCCACTGCCACAGAAGAGATTTTCTTTCTCTTCTCCACTTGTTAATCAGCAAAGGGTGATTAGCAGGCGAGTCAGAGAAGCTATTGAAAATGAGAGCTGGTGCCAGAGAGCTGACAAAGAATTGTCCTTAAGTAAAAGTTTCATTATCACCACAGCTCGCCATCACAGCAGGATGATAAAGCTGTCCTGGGACACATCATCCTAATGCTGTTCTTTTCTTTCTGGGTATCACACCTCGCCCGACTTTTACACGTTTCTATGTGAAAAAGATGCTAAACTTGAAGTCCTGTATCTGCCTAGGGATGTACGGCCAAGAGGGGTTAATACGAAAGGCAAGGAGACAAACAGGGAGTCCCTAAATTAAACTCCGCGATACACAAACGCTAACGAGGAGCTAACGGAGACAATAGCAAAAATAGGGCTCTCATCACACTAACAGACGGGCCATTAGAAGAATAAGCTGTTCACCTCAGAGGTTCAACAAAAACCTGTAAAGATAAAAAGAAAAGTTCTAAAGATTCTCACGGATTATCAGAAAAAATGTCATGGAAGAGAACGAATTGGTTATGAGGTGTTTCAGGGGTGCTCCAGGAATTTGCAAGGCTTATTGTGAGATGATTAGAGGCAGAATCAAACTCCCTAAGAGGGAGATGTCTACAGCAGACCTGATAGGAACAACCGTGGGAAAACGGAGGTGGAGGGGATATCGAGGGGTTCTGAACACATTCGGATACTGTGAGGCAGAATTCATGCCAGAAACCAGATAAAAAACCTCAGTGTCAGGCAGGCATGGCTGGCCCGAAGACAGATTTACATCTCGACTGCTTCTGCGACGAATGCACTGAGGATGTGCACAGCTGCCTGCGAGCCCAGCTCAACCTTTCTATTACAGAATTAAAAAATGAAAGAGGGAACAAAATAGTGCTTGCATTATTTACCTGTGTCTCGAGCATTTTTAGTTCGGATTTTACTATAAAAGAAACTACTCTATTAAAAATTATTATTATAAAGTATCATAACCCTCTTGGGTTTGGTAGCTTTTCTTTAATTTCTTAGATATTTTCCCCTTATTTTTGTTTGCTAAAAGGAGTGACGCTGTCAAACAATACTCAAGAGGTGAAGTCCTAGAAATTCTCTGATGTCTTCATTTGTTTTAAAGTAAAAACTTCGTGCCTGTGTCAGGAGGAGAAAGTAACGATTAGGGTTGTTTCAGGATTCCCAGGATTTCTTCAGCTACTAAAAGATCTTGCACGAACGAAGTAATTTTCGGCGACTTCCTCTTATCACCCCTTGACTTGGAAGAGCGATAAGATCTAAATCACTGACATACATCAAAGGGCAGCTCCTCCTTTCTTCCCTTCGAGGCGTCCATCTCTCGGGCTGCGGTCATTCTCACCAACAGAAAAGTCAAACCGTAGGCCAAGCACAGCAGCAAATGTGCTGGGAAAGTGGAAAGTGGCTTCTCCCTTTTTTTTTTTTTTTTTTTTTTTTTTTTTTTTTTTTTTTTGCCACGCAAAACCAACTGTGACACCTGCAATCCAACTTGCTTTGTGCCTGTTTTTTCAGTTCTCGGCACCTCCGAGGGGGAAATGTGTATTTGTATTTCCTTCTCCTTATCCTAATCTTTGGCATCACTGCGCAGCAAGGGGAAAGACACTGGCCGAGAAAAACCTCCACAGACATTTCCTGCCCTGAGTGCAGGAGCTCAATTATTGCTGCTGCCATCATTTCAGCAAGGAAACGGTGTTCTTCAGCTTCAGGTGTAAGAACAATGATCCCTAACGGAGCTCTTGGCTGTAATAATATCTTTGCTCATCAGAAGATGCTGCTCTTCCACCGACGTTTATATTTTTTCAGAGTAAATTCAGAATTCTTTTGGACAAATGAAAGAGGGTCACTTACCGTGCAGCACTAGAGAGACAATGCTGGTGTTTTCCTTTGGGTCACAACAGTGAAATGGATGGGTATTAATTAAAAAAAAAAAAAAAAAAAGTTTGAATATTGCCAGATGGAGGCACACTGTATTTTAGGACAAACGAAGAAACTATACCCATAACAAGAAAGATTTGCATAAATGTGCCAAAGAATTCACTTATCTCCTCGGGCATACATGATATTGCAGGCTTCCTCATCTTTTGTTTTACTGATGACATCTTTATCCTAAGAAGAACCAAGAAAAACCAGTTCTCTTCACTCTGTTATTTAAAACTTTATGCTAGAAAAGCATTACAGCAGCATATCCTGCTCAGTTCCTGGTATGGCTTCGTGTTTCAGAGCACAGCCGTGCTAAAACAAAATTCTGCCCGCACTTCTGAAGCAATTTCAATTTCCAAAATCCTTCCTGGTCTTTCATCTGGGAATCCAGATCTGCTGAATGAAATCTCAGCGGTCCCATGCCCGGTTTTGCGGTCCCCTCGGATAAAGGCTTCTTCTCCATCCCTGGAGCCACTGTCTGCTCCCCTCCAGCACACCCTGAGGATAGGATGGCTCGAGAGGAGCCTGCAGAGCAGAAGAACAGACACTTCCCTGAGTCACAGCGTTTTCCACGCCTGACTGCAAGGACGGACCAACACTCCCGACCTCTCCTTCCTGGGCAGCTCTCAGGATGGATTTCTTCTTCCGTCTCTGTAACAATCAGGCTGCACCCCGAATTCCCGGCTATCCCGCGGAACTGGTGGCCGGAGCTCTCAGCTGGCTGTAAACGTGAGGAAAGCTGGGAGAATCATTCGTAACACTCCGGCTCTCGGTTGTGCTGTAAATACCACGGGTAGTTGTTCTGAGGCTCATTTTCCGAGACACACACCAGCCTCCTCCCTCTGTCTGCGCTCGGAACAGCGATGCTTTCCCCGTCAGTCTGTTAAAAGCAAACATTTATTTCTCCCGGCAGTAACTCTGTGCTTACCAACCAACCGACCCTGAGCTACCCCAGACCACCGGTGAAATCCTCCCAGATCCCGCAGCGATGGCCCTGGGAGGCGATTTCCGTCCTTCACACTCCTTGCTTCACTTTGTGCTCTCGGCTTTTCCAGGCACGTCTCGATGCGGCGATTCCCAGCTCATCCTTTGGAAAGGCTTTAAACCAGGGCGTATTCCGGAGCAACCGGGGCGTTTCTGCGGGCTCTCAGCCGGTGCCAGCCCCGCAGCATCCCACGGGTGTGACACTGGTGTGACACTGGTGTGACACTGGTGTCCCCCGGCCCCGCCCCGCAGCGCCAATGCGCGCCCAGCGCGGGCCGAGAGCGCCGCTGGGCGGCCAGAGCAGGAACTGCACCGGGGCGTCTGTCCCGAGCCTCGGCTGGAATCGCCTCTCTCACCTTCCAGCTACTGCAAGGACGAATTCTGAAATGTAATTCCCACCTGGACTCTTTGGCACGTAAATGCGCTCCCTTAGTATTTGTTGAGATGTTTGGTTTGGCATTAATAATCCAGGCAAATGTGAAACTTTCTACCCAAACCTTCCATCAAGTGTGCTTAACAAAGACATGGGCAAACGTAGCAAACGTTGCTCATGTGCTGTGCACTACATTTTCCAGGAAATAAAGGCGTTTTCAAGCACAGGCTGTTTGTGGGAGGCTGAGTTTTGAATACTTTCTGTTTCAGAAGGAGATTCCAACTGTTGTCTGTCCTCTCCTGAAGTTAAGAACCAATTCAGTGTTAAGAGCAGCACAAACCCCTGCTGCCTCTTGGGTCAGCTGCAATGGATTTCCAAAGAATGCCTTAAAGATGAGCCTGTAGGTATTGCTGTGTGGCAGATCTCTCCTTGTTCCAGCGACTCCTTTAACGTCAGGACTTCAGTGTTTCTATTGGTGCAGAAATGCTGCTGCTGCTCCTCAGACACAACAGAGAACATATTTCTTCCCAGGCATCAGTATTTCTTTTAAATGACACCAGTTCATGAGTCCATCTGCTCTAAAACCTTCCTGTGTACCTTCCAGCTCCAAAGAATGAAGGAAAATCTCCTGCTTCAAAAGTCTAAGTTCATGTATTTCCTCAGAGACGTTCTGCATTCTCCAGTCTCCAAAGACTGTTTTAAATTCCGGACAGAAGACACCTGCCAGGTTGACAGAGAGCAGGTTTAGATGAGACATTAACAAGAAATTCCTTACTGTGAGGATGGTGAGGCCCTGAGGTTGCCCAGAGAATCTCTGGTCCCTGACCAGGTTGGACCTGGGATAGTGGAAGGTGTCCCTGCCCATGGGAAGAGGTTGGAACAAGATGATCTTGAAGGTCCTTTCCAATCCAAACCATTCTGTGATTTTATGTGTGCTTAGATCTTTTGCATCCTTCAAAGGCAACAACTTCTCTCCTCTCTATCCATGACAATCTCAGTACTTCTCATTTGGAAATCAATCCTCTCAGCTGCAATACTTTTCTATCATGAATGCCTTTTGAAGGCAAGTAAATATTTTCATCTTTGTAAATTTTGTGCTTAGTGGGATCCAATTTTTCCACCTTTTATCTCACTCCTAGGTCAAATATGCAGACATTTTCTTCACGAATTCCTAAACCCACGTGGGTTTTTTTGTGTCCTGAGGTCTCAAATGGCCAGCAAATAACATTTCAGTTTCTAGAAGTTGTGGGGCAAGTGTCATCTACTGAGATTTTTTTTTCCATGTTCTTCTGTTCAATTTCTCTATGACTCCTTGCACAGTTTCCTGCAGTGGCTGTTTCAGTTGACTTAGAGGAGAAACTCAAATGGAAACTCACATGTTCAACAGTCAAGCAGCACAAGGTTTTCAGGCAAGTCAAATTCAGTGGGTAAATAACCTTGGTTTTCTCTGTGCTTTTCACAAAACAACAAAGAACAGGATGATTTTCTCAGCAACATTTGGAAAGCCTTAAAAAAGACATTTCAGGGATGGAAGTGCCACACAGGCATTCATGAACAAGGGCAAGAATCCTCAGGCTTGTGGAGAAATCTTTCTATGATTGGCTAGCCGAAGATAGGAATTAGAAGTGTTCGAGCATTATAATGAGAAAGTAAGAGCCAGGCAGACTATGTGCTGTTCAGGGCAGAGAAATTGAATATTTTGTCTTAAAAGGACATGTCAGGAAGGAATGGATATGGGAAGAGATTGGCTTTGGACAGGCTAACTTTGGAAATCTGTCTGGTCATCTGAGCAAGAAAACAGGGATTCAGCCGAGAAGCAAATTTGAAAGTGAAGGAGAGAAGGGGAGAGCAGAAGGAGGGGACAGCCAGCAATGATTAGAGATGAGATGCTACACAAGAGGGACCAAGAGAGGACCAGCATGAAGCTGTTTGGTTGACAAGGCTGACCAAGCAGGGTAAGGACAAAGAAACACGGGTAGGATCCATCCTGAGAACAGCTTAGGAAGGACTGGTTGATGTGACACCTGTAAGAAAGAAATCACAAAAGGCATTAAAGGGAAAGTGGGGTCCAATCAACCAAGTAAAAGGGTATTGGGAATTCTGTGGAGAAGCAGGAAGGGCAGTAAATGCAGTTTGAAGTCAAAGCAGATGCATGGATCACAAAGGAGCCAAAATGGACACAAAGGAGAAAGAAATACATGAGGTAGGAGGAAGAAAGTGTATATATGATCCTGTAAGCTTGCATTGGTCTTTCTCCAATTCTCAATGTCTGGCTGAAGACTTAGATTTCTTCACTTCCACTTTTCTTCCTCAGAATGCCTTTATTTCTGATGGGAGAGGAAAAAAATTATCAGAAGGTAGCAGCAACCAAAAGGAACCCTTCTATCTCAGCCAGTGTAACAGGAAGTGCCCAGTACCCAACTTTCTGTCTCCTGGTGCCAGGTTTGGCCCTTCTGCAAGCCAGGTTCCAAATCCTGTACCCCTTGGATGGCATGAACATCTGAGATCAGCTCTGGAAACCAGGGCCCAGTGGTACCTAAAGGAAGGTCAGTGGAGAAGGGATTCAAGCACAGCTTCATGGACAGGCTGGTCACTGCCCGGAAGGAAAGCAGGAGTTCTGAACTGAGGTTTTCAAAGGATGCATGTGTTGGTGTAGTTTTTTTTCCTTTTCACAAATGGGATGGGACTGCTGGGACACGTTCCCGGAGCTTTATTTGCAGCACCAGCCTCACTGCACGGCTGAGACTGTAAGAAAATGGCAAAGCTCATGTACAGCCAGCAGCAGTAAAAGATTTCTTTGTTACAGAGCATTTAAAACCTTTTTAGCCAATGGCATATTGCTAAAGCTTCCAGGCAGTTGGTTTAGCCAGTTATTAAAAGCACTCCTACACCTGCTTCACACAAATCTTGCTTGTCTGCTGAACAATACACAATACTCCAGTATTAAGCTTTAAACCTTCTACTACCTTGCTAAGCATATTTTTCTGCAGTCTTAAGGTGTATCTTAGCCAGGCCTAAGACTCCAGCTATTGTTCAATGTCCTTGCTTGCTGTACCATTGTAACTTTTTCTGCTTTCAGGTTTTGCAGCTTCAGCTAGCTCTAAATTTTCTGTTCTTTCTGTTTCTAAGGCCTGCTTTCCCAGCTTTCTGAAAATCTTCTTACCTTTAGTAATTCCCACAATGTTAGCATTCAGGAACACATAATCACAGAATGATTCTATGCAGGTGCTTTTATTGAAGAGCTCTGGGTGTCAGGGGTACAGATCCAAATCTGACATGGGGTCAGGATGAACATGTTTCTATACCTTCATCATTATATAACTACATATTAATTATTAAACTTATATATTGTTCTATTGTATACATTGATTTCATCCAAGCATGAATTTTGTAATTTCCATCAAACCCCTCCAACATAATTTCTCATGATTCTCGTTACTATTAAACAGCAATTATATCCAATTACCAAACAATCATTGCATCTAACAATCCTACAATTTATCATAGTCATCAAATGATTATACAAGTGCAGCCTAACATTTTCCCAGGGCCTACCAGACCTACCCTTCCTTTCTAACTCCCCTGAATATTCCATGATTTCAGAAACATTTTATCCCTATATTATCAGCCAGACAGAGATCAAGGGAGTGATGGTGTTTGCTCATGGCACAGGTGAACACAGATGCACCAACATGAGGGGCTCACCCCTCAATTCATGTCTAGTGCTTCTGAAGACACTGGGACCAGTTCAGCAGTTAAATAAGTGGCTAACACTTTTTCTAAACCACATCCACCTCAGTGGTAAGAGCTGTGTAACCCCAGCATAAGGGAAATCTGGTTTGTTTCTACTGAAACAGCAGAGATGTCCTTTTTTGGGAGGATACTTGGGAAAGCAAGGGGGTTTGGGGCCCTCAGTTTAACTTCCTTTGGCCTCAGCTGCAGGTCACTTTCTCCTGCAAACCAGGCACTGTCTGGGATCACAGGATGGCCCTTGGGCCTCTGACACGGCTAAACCGTCCCCCAGAATACAGAGTGACCACTGAACCACCCAGGTCATCCTTCACACAAAGCAGTGAATTTAGACTCTTGTTATTCCACTTGTATCTTGTCTTTTATTTTATTTTTAAATACTTTTGTATTTTGACAAAGTTGAGCAGTGAATACCCATCTTTCTTTCAGATGATCCTTTGACATGCTCAGTTTTTTTGATCAACAGCATGTAGATACTCTGAAAGAAAAGAGACTTACAGAAAAAAAAAGAGACTCACAGAAAAGAAAACATCCATTCTGTAGGCAGAAATAAAGAGTTTATTCACTGTTTAGGCAACAGACAGGTACTCATATCTGTATCACATTTTCTAAAGGAGGGGACACACTGGCAAGGACAAACTGAAAACCAGTTTCAGGTTTAACAGGTGCACAAACTGTTCCTAGTGAAAAATAAGGTAAACAGATGTAAACCCACACATTTAGCAGGTATCACTGAAAGTGCATTACAGCTAATTTATTCGCCAGAGAGTTTATATCTGGAGAGGTGAAACACAATCCTGACGTCATGATACTCCTACTGCCATGTTCATATCATTTAGAAGGGGAGAAAAAAAGTATTTTTATATTAAAACCCCTGGATTGCCTTAATGATGGGGAGGGCTAATAGATAACAGCCGATAGTCCCTGTATATCTGCCATACATAAAATTATTACCACCTTTTTTTGGTCAGGCTTGACCAGATGAGACTTGGACGCTCCGTGGGATCACTTAAATGCGGTTTATTGACCAGCAGCAAGTCGCTCCTTGCCCTGGGAGCAGCAGAGATGGCGGGGTCGAATCCAGCGGCTGCAATTCGCACATTTCCCCACCAGATAGCAGCCGCCACAAAGGAAAAACCCAGCGGAAAAGATGCAAGTCACGGGGAGGAGCGGCGGGGCTGGACCGGGAACAGCCGGGCTCGGCAGCATCGCGGGGCCGGCTGGGAAGGGACAATCCCCCGAGAGAGGCAGGTCTCTGTATTGTCTATCATCCGTCTATCTATCTATCTATCTATCTATCTATCTATCTATCTATCTATCTATCTATCTATCTATCTATCTAATCTATTTCTCTCTCTATCTCATCTATCTCATCTATCTCATCTATCTATCTATCTATCTATCTATCTATCTATCTATCTAATCTATTTCTCTCTCTCTCTCTCTCTCTATCTCATCTATCTATCTATCTATCTATCTATCTATCTATCTATCTATCTATCATCTCTCTGTCTCTATCACTCTATCTCTCATCTATTTTCTTAATTTATAGATCTACCTATCGATTTATCCATCCATTCCTCCATTTATTTATCTCCCTACCCATCCGTTCATCTGTTATCCACCCACCCATCCAGCACCATCCTCATCCACAGGATCTGGGTTCTGTTCCTGCCCTGGGGAAAGGAGCACATACTCACATCCAGGGAACCATTTCAGATCACACTCAGACTCAGAGTAAGAGGCTGGGGAGAAGGGGAGATGTGAGGTTGTGAGTGAAGCAGTGAGATTGAGAGGGGGGACCCAGAAAGCTGGGGATGAGCAGGGTTTGGGAGGGGATGTTGGTCATGGAGCAGCCACAGGGATCAGTTTATCCCTTGGGGTCCCCAATGTTGCTTTCTGTCCTTGCCACTGAACAGAAATGAAATTGCAGCAGTATTGAGCAGTGTGCTGGTTTCTCCCAGCACTGGGGCTGCAGGGCAAGTGAGGACAGCAGCCAGCTTAAACCCTGGAAATCTGGGATTGGTGTGGGAGACACCAGCAGCTAAATAATCCCCTAACTTGCTTCCCTGTCAAGCCTGAGTCTCTAATGCAGAAAGTACTTGTACCTTTTAAAACATGCTTAAAGAATTGTGTCCACATTCATTACTACATGCTTGTCTTCTGTTTAATCTTTACAGAAGACAAAGAAAGGGGTCAGAGGCACCTCTTCAGAGAGGCAGTTGTTAGGAATACATGTATATAAAATATTTCTCATCATGCCTTAGTTTAAAGTAAAATTCCCAGGTTTGTCCGTGACTGATTTAGTGAATAAAAATTGTTTTGAGAAGCAAGCCGTCCTGCACACTGTCAATCTCCCATTTATACCTTAGGAATTAAAAAATTAGCTTGTCTCCTTTTTCTTCTTCTAAAAGGGATGCCTAAAGAAGGCATATATATATATATACATATATATCCTCTGGATATCTGATGACAGGAACTTCAGCACAGGACTGGAGTGATTCTTAGCCTTCCACTCAAAACATGCATTACACTCATTAGCAAGTGGCCGTTAACAACTGTCTCTTTTCTTCCTCATTTTTTTCTCTCTTCTACCTCATTCTATTTCTTGATGTATTAATCAAGGTAGCTAAAGAAAGAAATACCAAAGAAAAAGTCCCTAAATCTAGTACAAAGTCACAGGTGATTCTGAGAGAGGTTAAGAATTACTATGGGCTGCCTGGGTGACTAAATCCCTTAAATTGAACTTTTTAATCCCAAACTCAAGTGAGTATTCTTTGGAACATATGGAGGGGGAAAAGCTCTGCCATTCTGCCACAAACATCTGCCATTCTGAGGGGAAAACTGGGGTACTGAATACAGTGACAGGAACAGACAAATATTCCCTACGTGTTGCTCACTAGATGGAGTACGAGTTATTTACATTGAAATGCTAAACCAAGTAACTCCCACTTCCTACTAAATGCTCATAAAAAAGCACCACAGAATTTACTTGGCAAAACCTTTAAAATGAACAGAATAAACCTGTGTTCTTGCCTTGTATACAATTTTTACTTATTTATGCACGTGGTTCACAAGTAAAACATTAGAACAATCAAGACAGATGTTGAACTGCACAGATAATTGAGGTCCAGCGTCACCAGACACAGCAAAAATTTTCTTAGAAGCAGTCTTGCCTAAAGGAGAACTGCAACAGCAACAACAGCAAAAGCAATATGATAATAGTGTTTTCATTTATGTAGTATGCAGAATGATGGCTCAGAGGCTCAGCAGCTTTGGAACAGTGAGACACTGCTGGCTGAAACACAGCCTCCACAAGGAAACACCCAAACAGGGTGTTGCAAGGGAGAAAAGCAGTGAGGCCTGGTAACAACTGTAAGAGGTGAATTAAAGCAACAGCTCTAATGTGATACGACTGAGAATCTTATTTAATTTCAAACCACCACCACCAAAAAATAGGCTTGTTTGTAGTTGATGAGAGAAGAAATGCTGAGAGATAATCACACAAACCTAGTAATACTGACAGCCTTTGTTCAGCAGCTTCTGATTTACACTGCCTTTAAGAATAGAGAAATATTTTAGGAAAGACATACCATCTTCTGAAACACACTCCTGCTTTCTGCTCCTACACAGAAGCCACCCATCTGTTGTCAGCTCAATAATTTGAAATCTAGTTTAACATTACCACAGTGCACATGCTGTGTATGGCACATGGGAGCAGCCACTCGATGCTGGACACAAATTTTGTCAGAGATCCATGACCCCATCCCAGGGGTCACTAGCTGTAAGCACAATCCACTTAAAGAATTCCTGAGTGGAAGATGCATCATGTAATGCAGCCTCCTGCATGTGTTGCAGGGTGTTTGTAAAGCTTCTAAAGCTTTGTAGAGAGCTTTGCATTGGATTAAGATAATGATTAATAATAAAGTTTTGTCCAGCAGAGAGAGCACATTATCAATTCCAGGTAGATAAAGCCAATGGGTCCTCAAGACAAATAAGAAGGAAATGCAAGTTATCATCAGAATAGTTTTTTCAAAGGTGAAACAATCAAACTCCTAAAGCTTCCCCTGGGAATAAACTCTTCTGAGCTGACAGCAAATGGCAAAATCAGAAAACATCCCTCTGACTGCCCAAGAATAGCACCTAACAAAGGCAACCTCCAAGCTGGTGTAGCTACCAATCCACCTGAATACCCAAATTAAAAAGACTCACTAAGAATGGTCAAATGCATTTCTTTCAAAAGCCAAAGCATTGCTCTAGCAAAAGCTATTCATGCATCATTTGAAGTTTCACATCAAATTAGATGGAGGGAGAGATGAGAAGAAATCCTTCCTGCTGGACAGACATTGGCACTTGTCTCTGAAATACGAATGTGTGAGACCATACATGGTAAAATCTCTTGGAAAGGGATTCTCCTGTCAGTTAATGGAATGGTGAGAGACACTGAGGACATCTCAGAGGGCTGCAGGTTCTGGTTTCTTGTTCTTGGCCCATGGGAACAAATTCCCAAGTCTATTCTGAAGCTTTATTAATTAACATTGCAAATTTCCCTATATGTACATACACACTCTAATTACATATTCTCGAATCACAGCAGAATATATACAAATAAATATGCATAAGATTTTTCTTACATTCTTGTTCAGAGAAACTGGAAATGGCTGGGTTTTTTAACAAGGTGTAAATTTCCTAAATTCTTAGAACCTTTTGGTTTGTTAGGACTTAATAAGAAACAAAAAGTAGATAAACTTTTTTTTACTTGTGTTATCTGAAGGAGTAGAAAAGTTAAGACAGTAATAAATTATTTTAAAATGTTATAAAAGCATGTCAGTTTAAACATGATATTTTGGTGGTTGGGCCCAAAATGATCATCATACTTTGGAAAAATATGCATGAGAATAATAAGAAAGCCATGCTGGCAAAGACTGCATACTTCAGAGGAAAAGCGCCTCGTATTGTGGGTTCTTTCCCTTTCTGCTCCATTGAATGTTTATCCATTATTTTTGATTATTCAGGAGGTGGCTGTGTCAATGCTGAGATCCCTGACCTTGCCTCTACTGCTTTTGTCCTGCCAGTGCCTTGGAGATTTCCTGGCTCTTGTCATGGATCCCGACTCAGAGACCCACAAAAAATTTACCATTGCTCTGCTCCTGCCTTTCTACCAGTGCTGGAAGATCCCCTGTTCAAGCATTATGGAATTGCATCATTAGAATCAGATTTCTGAAGCAGATTCTGCATAGAAAACTTCTGGTCTTCTATGGATGTTCCAGTTACTGGTGTGTGTGGTACAGCCTGTCAGCCAGTACACAAATAATAATAATTAAACAGATCAGGTTCATTTATTGGTTTATTGATTTATTATTTAGCTGTTTGTTTAGTTATTACCTGGATGCCCCATCTCTGAAAGTATTTAAGGCCAGGTTGGGTGGAACTCTGAGCAACCTGCTCTGGTGGGAGCAGGGCAGGGGGTGGAACAGGATGATCTTCAAGGTCCCCTCAAACCCAGGCCATTCTGTGATTTCCAAAACACAGCTGTGGGACTTTGCACACAAAGGCAAATGTCACAAGCAAGGGGAAGGAAATGTTTCAGCCATCAGGAAGCAGAAGCAAACAGGCCATCCCCCAATTCCTGCTCTATCATATTTATTGCTTTGTTTTAGATATTCCTCTCATTGTGTGGCAACAGCTTAAACTCATCACAAGCCTAATGAGGAGAGTGCAGCTTAATGGAAAGCAGATTATTCCAAAGAGATTTGATATCTTTCTCTGATAAGATTAAAACTAGGAATCATAATGGAGACTATATTGTTGATATAATATAATCAGACTTTTTTAGACTTCTGGCTTTGTGCCTCTAACATTCAGATAAAAAACCTAAAAACAAGAGCATTAATGGAAAATCAGAATGGCACATACTAAATCAAATTGAATGTGTCAAGCTGATAGGCTCACTGCAATTAAATGTGAATGCATCAAATAATTGCAATGAGACTTGTAATGTCCTATAAATACTGTTCTATTGTATACATATAATCTCATTTTACAATGATACAGAGATATAATGATAGTGCAAACATACATTTGTTCCTGGAAAGTTTTCAGATTACATAAACATTGAGATGTGATAATCAAGAAAGCCTGTGAGCAGATCACAGAGCTGTGAAATATTTGGCATGGCACACCCAGGCATTTTTAATACAATAAATCCCAGTGTTCTTCCTACAGGAACAAAGAAACACATGCAGAGACCTGGCTCTGGACAGGCTGGAAATTTCTGTAGGCAACATCTTGAACATCACTGAGATGGATGACAAAATACATGGTAACAGAAGAGCACTGAGGAGAAAATGAGCATTTCTTTGTAGCTGTTGTGACTCAGCTTCCACATGAGCCCTTCAAAACTGTCCCTGGCTCACAGAGGAGCAGTCAGAGCAAAAACTGGTCTGGAGAACAGGACAGAGATCAAAGGAGCCACAGTGTCCAGCTTACCACTGGGAACTTACAGGTGGTTTGGTCAGAGTCTGATGAACAGAAATCTATCAGATGCCTCTTTTAACCCAGCAAGGGCATCTGACACACCCATCAGTTTAAAGAAATGGAAACAGGGAATAAATCACAATTTATAACACCTAAAGGACATGGCCAAGGCATATGCTGTGTTACCTCTCATCTGATCCCTTTAAATCAATAGATGGGGTCTTTCTAAAGGTGATTCACGTTCTGTCATGAGTCAGTGGTCTTGTTGCAGGGAGAAATGCACGTGAATATGCACAGAGCAGGTTAGATGATCACAAAATACATCCTGTATCTGTGAAATATAAATTTTGGATCTAATGTGCTCCAGGTCAAATATGGCTTCAGTATTTGCCTCTCCACGATTGATTCCCAAATTCCAGATAACTGCTAGCTTTCAAAAATAATCTAATATGCTAATTAACACTCAGAGTGACCAGAAAATACATTTTTAAGCAATAGCATTAATTAAATTCAGATTTTACGCCACTTTGTGCCCCTAGTAGTGATAGAGAACTGGCGATTTTTTCACAAGTTACTGAAACAGCAAAGTTTAATAAAAGTTCAGATTTCATACATTTGGAAACACAGAGAAGTCCCTTTCCTTCTGCTCAAGACATATGTGAGCATCAGATGCTGCTTCCTGGGAATCCATTTCCCACAGGATTCTCTCAAATGACAGAATCTCTGTGTTACCCCCCAGGGACTGCACACATGGGTATTAAGTAGAATAAGCTGCTGTGGTTTTCTTTTTATTCTGTCATTTTGGAAATATAACTTAACAATTCCAATTATCTTCTGAAATATAATATAGCTGATTCTTCAGCTATTGCTTCTGCTATTTATTTTCCCCTTTGAGATCTGCAGAGCCAGTTCTGCTCTGCCTTTCAGTATCACAAATATGAACTGAAGTGTTAATGAAGATGCATCTGCGGTGCCAGATGTTGGCCTCAGCCATGGCTGTAGCCAGCTCCTTGCCTCTCTGCCATTGTATGTTCTGAAATTAGGATTTTTAAGAAGATGAAAATTGATGGGATGTGTTATATAATATCTTCCTCTGGCACCTGCCCATCAGAGAGTGCAAAGAGTCTGATTTTAACCAGGAACGGTGTTTCTGGATGAGAGAAAACATGCTCCTTGCTTATATTAGGAACATGCTTGATCTGTGTTCAGAGAGTAAACAAGGGATTCTTAAACCCTGCATTCACAGCCTGGAAGAATCCATCTGCCAAACCCTCTGCTGTAAAAGTTCCTCTGTTTCTGAAAAGGCAAAAATACAACACAGTGACTATTTCACTGTTCCAGCACAGCCTGATAGAATCTAATAACCTAAATTAATTCTATTTGCAGCTGAAATAGTCCAGAAGGTGTGAAAGAGCAGTCAATGAAGGTAGCAGACCTTTGGATATGAAGCTGGAAAAGAGAATGTCTGGGGCAGAAACTCTGTTGGAGAAACCCCCAGAGTGGCTCACAAGGAGAAGGTGAAGCAAAATCAGCATCCCTTGGGAAACATTTCCTTGCATAAGCTTTTGATGTCACATTTATTGGGCTAAAAGGCACTCTGAGATGTGAAAACTCAGAATGGGGGAAATAGCTCACTAAAGATGGACACATTTCAAATGTTGTTAGTTACTGCTTGGAAGTTCAGCTGTTTGTCCAAATTCTGTGTTTGTACCTATCTAGGTCCATAAGGCATGAGCTCCAGGATGTGATTTTTGGGTAAATTCTTCTACCATAACATAACTACCCCTGCAAATAATTATTGTTTTTTTCTAGTCCAAAGGAAATGCAGATTATTAAGCCATTTTTCAGTGTAATATGAAATTAATATAAATTGTTATTT